>JAJHZJ010000839.1:80406-327906 GCA_023548195.1 Bettongia penicillata ogilbyi | reverse complement strand
CCTCAAAAAGGTCAAAGACAGAAAAATAAGTCCCATAGAATATTCATAATATCAGTCTTTACAGCAGCAAAGAACTGAAAGCCAAACACATGTCCTTTAAACAAATCAGGTTACATTAATATAATGGAATATTAATGTAGTGTAAGGAACTATGAATATGAAGAATTCTCAGGAGACTGAAAAGAAATTTGAACTGATATGGGATAAAATAAACACAAGAAAAACAGTATATCCAGTGAATTCAGAAATGTAAATGGAAAAAAACATAGAACCAAAACTGTGTACGTATAATGACTAAACTAGGTCTGGGAGAATAAATGGAAAAATGCACCTAACTCATTCTTTGTAAAAGTGGGGAACACTGTATAAACTGTCATGTCTGCTTGATGCATTCACTAGTTTTACTCTATTTTATTGTTCATTCTCTTTTGTTATTTAAATGAAACATATTAAGAAATGAAGATAATATGAAAAAAATTTTAGTAAAATAAAGAGTAATCATTTGTAATTTAGGAAACAATAGACTCAATTCAATGGTAGGGTCAGAAGAAAAGAAATATGCATTTATTAAACATCTACTCTGTGCCAGGGACTGTATTAAGCCCAGGCCCAGGACTTTGGAGGGCCCTGTTTTCTGAGCAGTGACTTAGAGGCAGCAAATGGTGTAGAAAGGAGGGAGATTTTAAAAAGAAAAGATGCTCTACAATCCACATTCATACAATTAGGATATTAATATTTGCCAATGCCAAGTAAAGAGGTAGGATTATATCTTCCCATTGCTACACAAACCCCTTACTCAGGCTGCTCTTATTTGACTTTTCCCCTTTGTTTAGAATACCTTGAGATTCATGTAAACCTAGTTTTTTTATCAGTACACAGAATTGTATTGGTAGAGGGCCCTCCTTGGTAAAAGAATTCCCCAATGCAAATCAGCAATTATTTTGCTATTTATTGTCATAAGGATGTCAAAATAGCCCTTAGATGTTGTGACCTGCCCAGAGTCGCACAGCTAATACATGTCAGATGGGACTCAAACCATGTCCCTCTGACAGTCTCCTAATTTCTATCCATTTATCCATGCTGCCCCTCAAACTGACTACCTTTTTTTTTTGGTCTTCGGGGGCGGAGTGTGAATCCAATGTAATTGGCTCCAGGGAAACACCCCATAGGGAAGACCTTGTTGTCTTTGTACCCCCAGTTCTGGACACGTTAGCAAACTCTTTATAAATGTTAATTGATTGAGCTGACTCTAAGATTCTTTTCATTGTAATCCTTTCTCTAGACCATGGATCCTTAATCTGTGTGTGTGTGTGTGTGTGTGTGTGTTTAAATAAATAAATGTTCTTAAGTGAAATACATGTTTAAAAAACATTTAAAATAAAATTTAAATAAATAAATGGTTTTTATATAAAACACATAGGGCTACAAAGAAATCCATTCTATTGAAATATAATTATTGAAATATCTATTTTTAAAAAGTACATGGATTCAGATTAAGACTCTGCTCAAATATCTGAGATTATTTTCAGTGATAAGTGCACGATTTTCTCCTCAAGTGGCAAAAAAATAAATCATTTCACTTGTAATGCCCATTTGGATCTCAATCACATTTGCCCACTCTCAGGTTGTCAAGTCAGCCTTGAATACTGCAATGACAAGAAACCACTGAGAATTTCCACTCTTCTTTTTAGGGAGAGTCTGAAGTATTAAGAAATACTTCTAGGGTCTTGCCCTTAAGAGATAAGCATTTTCTTTCACAAAGAGTCTAACAAAATTACAAGTATCCTGATTATTCTACTTGCCCTCCTGTGGACTTGATTCAAATTATTCATGTCTTTCTGAAAAGTTGTACCTAGAACTGAGCATAATAGAACAGGTAGAGTCTGGATTGGCCAGATCATGTAAAATTATCAATTCTCCCTTCTTACTTTCTCTGAAGGTGATACTGTGAGATCTGGAGGAAGCAAATTGCATCCAAGAGAGCGAGGAAGAGACCCAACCAGTTAGAAAAGGGACACAAAAAGGAGTTGGAAGGACAATATGCCTAGTGCGCATTGTAATTTTCTTATTCCTTGATGCATGAACAGCCTACTTGTTACTAAAAATTATCTCAGATCCTAGAACGAGGCTCTTAACTTGAAGTAGAACTTTTAAAAAAAATTATAACTGTATTTCAATAGAATAGGTATTTTGTATTTATATATCTTATTTTATGCATTTAAAGATTATTATGAGTAGCCTATAGCCTTCACCAGACTCTCAAAGGGATCTGTTACACCAAAAAAAAAAAAAATTAAGAACCCCTTCCCCAGTGAGAGTGTTGCAGTGAATAGCATGCTAGACTTTAATCAATCAATAGGTATTTATTATGAATTCACCATGTGCCCAACACTGGAGATTCAAAGACAAGAAGAAATAACACCTTCAACACTTTGTATTCTAAAAGAGTCAGAAAGACCTGGGTTTGAGCCCAACCTCAGACACTAGCTATGGAGTCCCACAGATGTCTCTTCTCTGAACCTCAATTTCTTTATTTTTAAGCTTTTATTTAGTATTTGATTTTCCCCAGTTACATATAAAAAACATTTTAATATTTGTATTGAAAACTTCAAATTACAAATTCTCTCCCTTCCTCTATCCTCCCAATCCCATTGAGAAAGCAAACAATTCCACATAGGTTATACAAAGATAGTCTTGCAAAACACATTTATAATAATCATACTGTGAAAGAGAATATAAACAAGAAAAAAAGACTCAAGAAAAATAGTTTTTAAAAAGTATGCTTCAATCTGTATTGAGATGCATCAGTTCTTTCTGTGGGAATAGATAATTCATCCTTAGTCCTTCAGAGTTGTCTTGGACCACTATATTGCCAAGAATAGCTAAGTCATCTACAGCTGATCATCTTGCAATGTATTACTGTTATTTTATACACAGTATACACAGTATATTTCATTTTGCATCAGCTCATATAAGTTTTTCCAGGTTTTTCTGAGAGCATCCCTCTCATCATTTCTTCAAAGTACAATAGTATTCCATTATAATCACATACCACAACTTGTTCAGCCATTCCCTAATTGATAGATATTCCCTCAACTTCTAATTCTTTGCCCCCAGAAAAGAGCTGATATAGATATATATGTATATGCGTATGTATTTACATATAGGTCCTTTTTCTTTTTGTTTTTGTATCTTTGGGGGTACACATCTAGTAATGGTATTGCTAGGTCAAAGGGTATGCACAGTAATTTATTTTTAAGAAAGCACCTACTTTGTGGGGCTGTTGTGAGGATTCAATGAGATGATGTATGCAAAACCCTTTGCAAAACTTTAAAGTGCCATGTAAATATCAGATATTTGTTGTTGCCATTATTATTACCTCTGAGATTAGCTGTAAGGTAGAGAATTGGATTAGTAACCCCAAAAACCCTTTTCTTCCACCCTACTATTTGGGGTGGAAGAAAATCTGGGAATTTTCTCCCTTTGAGAATAATCTCTCTTTGCTAATTGAGACATAGCTAAGTATTTCAAGTGTCTTAGCTAAAGAGAAACACCTTCCTTGAACCTTAGCCCTGCCCACTCTCCTCTATAAATAAGAGTGTGAACAGAAGAGGAACAGGTACTGTCAAAGTCCATACTCCTATATGGGTGGCATCTAAGGAGGGGATCATCTACTCCCTGCCTGGGCCCCCTGAGTTTGTTTCTTCTGTTTCCTCACCACTTCCCACTTTACTCCTCCCCCCAAGTCTTGTTCCACTAACCTCTACCACAAGCACTCCCCAAAACTTCCTCTGGGTTGAGGGAAGAGAATGAGGAGGGGCTATTCTTGTAGCAAGCTGTATCATTGTGGGAACTTGGGGGGGCACAATGATTCAAGTTTATGAAATGCCTTTACAAAAATCCTTCACCCCAAGAATGTCCACTATTCTCCCACCCTTCCATCTTTTTGGGGTCTAAAAGGACAGTTTTGTTGGGGGGAAGGAGATCTCTAGAAGCAATAGTTGAGAGACTTTTTGCTTGATTCCTATCAAAGCTGTAACCTGGACTCAGTGTCCTTGCCTTCCTCCAGCAGAAAACTCAATTCATGAGTTTAGGTCAAGGTATAGAGGCAATCTCTTGGATTTGAATGAGTCAGAGGGTTGATTCAGAAGAGGTAGAGTCCTGTGGGGTTATAGTCACAAGGGATCTGTTCCAACGAGGAATCAATGTTTTATAATGTAATAAAATGAAATAGGGAGCACAGTCCTCCATAATATTGAGGAGCCAAAGAGTAGCTGTCCATGTCATCATTATGTTAATTTGACTTTAAATGGGCCCAACCACATGTACTGATTTTACTGTGTCTTGCTGACCCTGGAGAGTCTCAAGACACAAGGAAATTAAAAGGCAAGGGAGGGCCCTAGGGGATGGAAAAGAATTCTTGGCTGTCTCCTTCCTACTGTGCTACGGTGAACTTCATTTTGGACCTGGGACCAGGCTCAGTGTTCTAGGTGAGGAGGATTGGGATCGAGAATTTAAGGGAGAGGGGTCGGGAAAAGGCAGCTGCCTCTTGGTCTTTACAGTACCCATGCAAACAAACCTACGCTGGCCCCCTCACCCTCCTTCTGGAAGCTCTCACCTGGAGGGTGTGGGAGGAACGTGGATGGCTCCGGGATTCCTGGATCGAACCGCCAGAGCATACCCGAGTTTGAAATGAAGCCTTAGCGGCTGTGCTAGCTCCGGGGCACAGTTATACTTTGGAGCCGGAACCAGGCTAACAGTTCTGGGTAAGAAAGGGCAGCACTCATTATATTCTGTCCCCACTTAATCCCTCTCAGGGAGCAGGGAAGGGGCAGAGTTGGCAGCTGCGCCTAGCCTAGGAGAGAGCTGTGGACTGGAATAAGGATCCCCATAATCCTCCTTCCCAGTCCATTTGTGTGCGGGGTAGTGGGGCTGTGAGCACAAACATTCTCTACTTCGGGACGGGTTCCAGGCTCGTCGTTCTAGGTAAGCCTGTATAAAACTGATGGAGGAAGAGAGTCCCCAGGGAAGAGGTGATGTTCCTAGGGTAGGGAGAGGAGCAGAGGACCGTTGGGAATCCGGTTTTTGTGGGGGGAGTAGGGGCTGTGACTCTGGTAACGCAGCCCAGTCTTTTGGATCTGGAAGTCGGCTGATCGTCATAGGTGAGTGTCCCCGGACAGCTCATAACAGGGCGTTGAAGGTCTGGAAGCGTCCCGGTACCACAGCTCCGCCGATCCCGAACTAGGGACACCGACGGTGCTGGGGGAAAGCAGCTGTGACAGAGAGGGCCAGAGCTGTTCCCATCCCCTTAGGCACGCTTTGTCCTGCTCTATAGACGATTCTTTTCTGATCTGTATAAGATAGAAGTGTAAGAGAGTGGTGAGGGGAGTAAGGGGCAGGCTGAGATGAGGCAGGCTGAGATGGACCAAGAGCACAGCCCTGGCAGATATGAGGATCTGGCTCGCGGAGTTTGTCTGTGCCAGTCTTCCTAGGAGCAGTGCTTAGACTCTCATACCCAGCTACGGGTCACAGCTGATACCTTTCCTCCTGGCTATCTCTAGCCAACGCCTGGTCCCTCCCACCCGTGGCTCCGCATAGTCATTGTCCAGCAGCTAGCATCTCTTGGTGGGAGGATAATTCCGAAAGGTAGCTTTGGAAAAGTTTCAGCCTCCCTTCTCAAGTACCACCCTGAGTGCCCCCCACTCTACATTTTCCTCTTCCCTAACAATGAATTTATTTACTCCAAGGAAACCTGAGTACATACGAAAAAATTGAGTGAAAGGGGAATGGAGGAAGGCAGCAGAGGGACTAGTCTCACCCGTTTGGGTTTCTAGGGGGTGAGGGAAGCATGCTTCGCAAGTCTTCCCGCTTGGACAAAAACAGTGTCTAAAGCGAAGTAAATGCCAAAGGGAAAGGATCCGTGCAGAAAGTGTGGAATGATAGCCAGGTAGTGTGGAATCTTGAAAAAGACATTGAATTGGGAGTGAGAGGATCTGGATTTATGCAGATCTCCGACCTTTGTGACCTTGGGCAAATTACTTACTCTATGTCTCTGGGCCTCAAGTACACCATCTGTAAGATGAGAGGGTTGCACTATAAGAGCTCTAAAGTCTCTTCCAGATATAACCCTGCTCTGCACTTTGTTTATTCTATAAGATTGGGGAAGGAGAGAGAGAGAGAGAGAGAGAGAGAGAGAGAGAGAGAGATGTTGGTTTCTCCCCTCCTCTTCATTTATGGAATGGCATACAGAGAGCTTAATATCTAGTATATAATGCTCTATACCCAAAAGATAATTAAATGTTTACTTATTTAGTGGTGGTGCAGCGGAAGGAGAGGAAAGATGATAATGATTGATGGACAAAGTGGAAGGAAGCATGGGAATAACAGACACAGGCAATAGGAGAAATCCAGTTCCAGGCTGCATTTGACTTTTCAAAATAGAATCCTGTATTTATTACAAAATCTGCCTCTCCCCCTTCCCCAAGTCTAGAAAATTGTTAGAGATTATCTCATCTCAACCTTTATTTTTAGAAATGAAGGAAATGAGTCCCACAGAGGTGAAATGTAAGGATCATGTCCATACCACTGCCACCAGGCCTTGCCCATGGGCACCCATCAGATTAGTCAGTCATGTAAATTGGAGGAATAAGCTCTTGTCTACATTAGGTGATTAACTCAAGGGTGCCACAAGATTCTCTAGTCTTGAAATATTTCCCCTTTCCTTCAGATTAGGCCTAAAATCCCCACCATTACAGTTACTCCTCTGGGACTGAGGAAAGATAAGAAGATAGGGAATATGGAAGGACAGAAGCTCTTTAAATGCATATATTTTACTTTAGAAGGTGCAATGTGAATCTAATGTTTGATGAGTTCTCTTGCAGAATACAGATTATATTTATTCCTCTTAGCACCAGAGTGGATAACTAAGATTAATATACTGAATTTTTTAGGGAGAAATATTGCAGCTCAATCTAGGGAAGGATTTCTTATTGGTTTGAACTATCTAAAAATAGACAAGAATGCTTTAATAGGTGGTGAGTTTGCTGTCCCTGGAGGTGTTCAAGCAAAGACTGGATAACTGCTTGCTGGGGATGAGGATGTATCTCATTCTTCAGTAAAAATCTTAGATCACTTTCTATGATGCCTATGATCTTGGAAAGGAGAACTGGATTTCTACTAAATTCTTTCTCTCATTCAACATTACACCCTAGACTAATTTAATAAACACTTATTTAGCTCTTAGGTATATGAAAGTTATAAAGATAAGTAAGATTGGATCCCTGCCCCCACAGAACTCCCCTTAGCTTGAATGAGTTTGTTGTTATACAGTTCTGTCTGACTTCCTGATCCTATCTGAGGTTTTTTTGGCAAAAATACTAGAGTGGTTTGCCTTTTCTGTCTCCAGCTCATTTTACACATGAGAAAACTGAGGCAACAGGCTTAAGTGACATGCCCACGGTCCCACAGCTAGTTAGTCTTTAAGAGCTGTATTTTAACTCAGGTTTTGCTGACTCCAGAGCAGGTGCTCTATCCTTTGCTCCACATTGCTGAGTTTATTAGAATGTAAAACCAATCATTTATAATAGGAAGACCCTAAGGAAATAGGAAAGGATCAAAGAACTTTTGGCATGAGGGAGGGAGGGAATAAGCATTTATATATAGCTCTTACTATGTGCCAAGTGCTTCGTACCAATATTGTTTCACCTGATCCTCACTACTCTGAGAGGTAGGTGACATTATTATCCCCATTTTGCTGTTGAGAAAACTGAGACAAAGATTAAGTGACTTGCCCAGGACAGGGTCGCATAGCTAATACTTGTTGAGATTGGATTTGAACTAAGGTCTTCCAGAATTCAGGCCCATTGCTCTATCCTTTGTACCACCAACTGACCCAGAAGAGGCAATTCAGGAAACACCTAGAACAGGATATGTGACTTCAAATGGCTGATCATTCTGAGCTGTCACAGTAGGAAGACATTTACAGGCAAAGAATCTATGAACCTGCTAGTGGAGCCAAAGTAGATACATAGGGTCCTGTCTTAGGTTAATTCTGAAAAAAGCAAACACATTCTCAGATTTGTCAGTCTGAAGGAATCATGATCCCAAAACAAAAAAAAGTCAGTGTATACCAGGTTAACAATTGAAGCAAATGTATAGAATCTGCTGGAATTTAAGTCAATTCAACAATTTTGATCATCTGCCCTGAGCAAGAAACTGTGCCAGGCACAGGAGATACAGCAAAAGAGAAGAGATCCTGTTCTCAAATACTTACATTCCTCAGGAGGATATAACTGACACATGAGTATACACAATGTAATAAAGAGAATTTTAAAAACAGAAATACTGCTAATAAAAAGGGAGGAAGAAGGGAAGGTTTGACTGGCACAGAAGGTGAGACTTGATCCATGCTGTGAAGGAAGCTAGAGATTCTGCTAGGCAGTTAGGGGAGAGAACATGGGAGGCCACTTTTGCAAAGGATCAGAAAGTGCTTCAAAGAGAGTAATATAAAAATAAAAGCAGAGAGGGAGAGAGGCAGATTTAAATATTCATCTAAGTATGTTGTTTTTATCCTAGAAGCAATGAAAAGTCATTGAGAATTTTTTGAGGGAGTTGGGGAAAGAGAAGGCATGATCAGGTCTGTCCCTTCGGAATTTGAATTTATCAACTATAAGGAAGAATTAGAAAAGGGTCTGAGAGACCAATAAGGAAACTACAAAAACAGATGATAGGGGTGTGAAATAAGGTAAAGACAAAGTGGCTGTAGAAAGAGGACAGATGTTAGGGAGATTGCAGAGGTAAGATCGACAATCATTATATAAGATATCCCAAAAACCTTAGTTCTGGCAATAAGATTTTTGGGACACCTCATAAAATAGAACTGAGGGAGAGGATGACTCCAATGATGAATATCCAAAAAGATACTTATGCTTTTGAAAAAAATGGGGAGATGTGGAGGAGAGATAGGTTTAAAGGTCTAGGTTCAAAGAAGTCTACCAATAGGGAAAAGGAATTGGGACTTAACTGACAGAAGCAATGTAGTTTTCTAAATATGAAGAGGAAAAATATCCCTCAACAATTCTAGATCTACAATTCTTGACAAGTCTTTTCAATTAAACCGCAACACCACTTATTTAAGTATCTGCTATATTCAAAATAATTTGCTATGTACTAGAAGAAATATAAAAGTAAACAAAATAATATATCTGAACTTAAGGAACTTGCATTCGATTAGAAAAGATAAGTTGTATATTCAAAAATTATATATATATGTATATGTATACAAAGCACATATACAAAATTACAATTCAATACATAACATTACAAGTGGACAAGGGAGTCATGGAATTCTGTGACTTCCATCTGTGAGATCATGAAAGATTTTTCAGGTTTCTTATCTGTAAAATGAAGAAAGTGGAAAATACAGTTTTTGAGGTCTTTCCAAGCTTTAAATACCTAACTAGGTCTTGAAGTATAAATAGGTTTTTAACAGAAAACAATATCTTAATTCTCACAGAGTACTGCAAATAGACAAATATGTAATGCATCCTTCTTCCTGCCTTCACAAGAAGACAGCTCTGTGTCCATGCCTGGATACCAATCCTCTTTCCATTTTTCAGATGACCTGACAAGGGTGACTCCCCCAAAGGTGACTGTGTTTCAGCCATCTGAGGAAGAGATGGAGGAGAAGGGAAAGGCCACGTTGGTCTGTCTGGCCACAGGCTTCTACCCTGACCTCGTGGAGCTGAAGTGGTGGGTGAATGGGCAGGAAACCCAAATTGGGGTCAGCACAGACCCTCAGCCCTCCAAGGAGCAGCCCCATAATGACTTCTCCAGGTACTCCCTGAGCAGCCGTCTCCGGGTGTCTGCTCCCTTCTGGCGCAATCCCAAGAACAGCTTCCGGTGCCAAGTATTGTTCCATGGGATCGAAGAGAATGCGACCTGGACAAGTAACCAGAGTAAACCCATCACTCAGAATGTCAGTGACCAGATCTGGGGAAAGGCAGGTGAGAAATATCATGAATCAGAGTAGGGTGGGCATTGTTTAGTGAACAAATAGACCCAGAAAAGAAGACCATGACAGAGACATAGAGAGGAAGAGAAAGACAAAAAAATGACAAGGGCAGAATGAAAAAAAATTCAAAAGCAAAAACAAAGAGAGAAGGCAGAGAATCAAAAATACAGAAAAAGAAAATAATCCATCCCCAAGAATCTCCCTTGGCAACATGAATCTAGAGAGAAAATGAGTCAGGCTACATTCCCCTGGAGTTAATCAGGTCCTCTTGCTACATGAATTACGTATCAATCCAGACTCAACTTTCTCCTTCAACCCCAATCAGTCTTACAAATAGCTGTCCTAGACTACCAACATAGATTACATACAGAGTATTCTTCTGACCTTCCATCCTTCCATTTGCCCACAATCATAAAGATAATGTTTTTTTTTAAAGTAGTAGCAAGAAGAGAAATACAAGGTTAGGTCTAAGTCAGGAGTCATTAAATATAAAAAACCATATGTAAATTTGCCTGCCTCGGAATTTATTTTGGTCCCCAGTCCAAGAGTCATGATTTAACCTGTGGGACCTACATAAAAGACAGCATCTTTGAGAAAGCCAAGGATTATCAAATATATCACCAATTTTCTCTTTCAGATTGTGGTGTTACCTCTGGTAAGTAAATCTCTTTTTCTCCTTATTCCCTACCCTTTTGCCAGCAACCACAACCCAGATATCCCTTGAGTAATCTCCTTGAGTGCAGGGATTTTCTTTTGTCTCTTTTTGTACCCCTGAAGCTTGGCATAGCACCTGGCACTGAGTACACACTTAATAAATGTTTATTGATTAAATATTCTCTTCCCTTGTACCATTAGCAATAGCAATGTGAGACTAGAGGAGGCTAAAATTATGTGCTTATGAGTATGGGGTCTCTACCTTCACAGAGTCCTATCAGCACAGTATCCAGTCTGCCACTTTCCTTTATGAGATCCTGCTTGGGAAAGCCATGCTGTATGGTCTGCTGGTCAGTGTTCTGGTGTGGAGAGCCATGGTAAGGAATTGAAAAAAATAAGAGAGGAAAATGGCACACAAATATGATCTAAAACCAGCCCTAGAAAATATGATGCACCCATAAGTCATCAAGGGTATGGGAAATGTGAAAGGGAAGAAAATAACCTCTAAGACCCCACAAAGTACCCCAAAGTGGATTTAACTTTTAGGTTTACAAATGGGATTGGTGAGAATGGAGAAATTCAAGGTGAATACGCAATTAACTAATTCTAACAAGAATCCAATCTCTTACAAAGATTTCACATAGATAGTCCAAATCCTGAGCTTCCCCGTTCTGCAACATGTTCCTTTACTTAGTCCTATTCCCCACTGTCATGTTACCTGTGAGATTGAAAAGAGGTATTTGCATGTCTTCTTTAGGTCAAGAAAACATATTCCTGATGCCAACTGTGGAGGTGAGAGCAGAGGGGAGAGAACAGGATGATCCAGCAACCCAGTTTGGTTTCTGCTTTCTGTATTCCTAGTCTATGTTCCAGAAAAACTATTGCTCCCTCAACCTTCATCTCCATCTTTCACAGATCTCTCCAAAGAGAACATTCCAGTTCCATGGAGGAAAAGATGGTGGTTTAATATTGAAGAAATAAAAAAGTCTGTCCTGGCTTAGCAGTTACTAGTTATGTCTCTATCTTTTTTTCTCATTGTCCTAATCTGGAAATATTTCTCTATTTTGGGATAAAAAGTTCAAGAAAGTATTAGCATATAGTTAATAGAAAGCCTGCTTGAGCAAAGAGGTTATTCCATTATGACATTAGTATCCCTCCTCAAAAATTCGATTGTCACTCTCACTTGTCCTTATATAGGTACTACAGAGATAGAGTTAAGTCAATGGATGCTAGAGGTTGTGATTATTTGGGAGAGGAAGACGGACAACGGAGAATCACAATATCTAAGTGATTAAGGGGATGTCTGAGCAGAGGCAAGAAATAGAAATCTGTATGAATGAAACAAGAGAGGTGGGAAAGGATTGAGAAAGTGAGGAAAATATAGAAGAATGTTCAGGAAATTGAAATAAGTTTTAATGAGAGGTAGATTGTATGGAAGTCTATTATTATGAAGGATGATCTGTTTTGAGGGGCAGTTCAGGTGCTGAATTATTTGTTTGCATTCTGAACTTTGGAAATTTTCACATGGAATTGGAGGTTGGGGTTGAAGTTCAGAAGAAGAATAAATAGATTTGATGTTCATCTGATTAAATATGATAAAAGATTCTTTGGAATTTAATGAAATCCCAAAGATGATAAAAGTATAGAATGAAAAAAGGGCCTCAGGTAGAGCCAAATAGTTAATAATAAAGTAAATATGAGAATAAAATCAACTCTGAGATTTTATTTTATATTGAGAAAATTTGCAAAACGACAAAAGGATGAAAATGTCAATGGTGGAGAAGCTGGGAAAAGTGGAGCATATTAATATGTTGTTGAAACTATAAATTGGTCTGACTATTATCTAAATGAATTTCTAATTGTGATTTTTAAAAACAACTGAAATGTCCATAATGTTTGATCCAAAGACCCAACTCACAGGTCTGAGTCAGAAATAAATGTCCCATATGTGCCAAAATATTCACAATAGCACTCATATAGTAGCAGCAAAAAACAAAATAAATGCCCTTTGATGGGGAATTAAGTCTTAATTTGTGATTTGATAGGTGTAAGGAACTACTGGATCATAGAACTCTTTCTATCAATGCAAAATGATAGCTTCTCTGCAACTTATATTTCCATAGAGTGTCCTAGGACACTGTTATCATACAGACATCATGTGTCAAAGATGCGACTTAAATCTGGGGCTTCCTGACTTTGACCCAAGCACTCTATTCACTATTCCTCTCTTTTGTTTAGAGAATAACTAAGCAAACAGTGGTATCTGAATGTAATGGCATATTACTGTGAAGGAAGAAAACATGGGAACAATACATTTGGAAAAGCATAGGTATAGAACTAATAGGAAACAATGAAACTGAAGCAGGAAAGTTTATACATAGTAACTACAACACTGGAAATTCTATGTCTCTGTCTATGTCTCCCAAACTGAATTCTATGTAATTATAGTCACCAAACTTGGCCCGTGAGAAGATGGAAGGAAAATACACCTCCTTATCTTCCTTGCAGAAATGGAAGACTGACCTGAATTAATCTACTTATTTAGTGCCATACCAATTAAACTATCAGATAATTATTTTCTAGAGCTGGATAAAATAATATCAAAATTCATTTGGAAAAACAAAAGGTCCAGAATATCAAAGGGACTAATGAAAAGAAATGCTTGGGAAGGTGGCCTAGCGCTACCAGACCTCAAATTGTATTATAAAGCAGCAATTATCAAAACCACTTGGTATTGGCTAAGAAACAGAGGTGTAGACAAATGGAATAGGCTTGGCACTCAAGACACAGTATGCAAGGAATATAGCAACCTCCTGTTTGATAAACCCAAAGATCCCAGCTTCTGGGATAAGAACTCACTGTTCGACAAAAATTACTGGGAAAACTGGTTAACTGTGTGGCGGAAATTAGGCATAGACCCATGCCTGACACAATACACAAGAATAAAGTCCAAATGGGTACATGATTTAGGTATAAAGATTGATACCATGAATAAACTGGAGAAGCAAGGAATAGTGTATTTATCAGATTTATGGAGAAGGGAAGAATTTTTTTCTAAAGAAATGATAGAAAGCATTATGAAATGCAAGATGGATAATTTTGATTACTTTAAACTGAAAAGTTTTTGCACAACCAAACCCAATGCAACCAAAATTCGGAGGGATGTAGTCAATTGGGAAAAAATTTTTACGGCTAAGCTTGGGGATAAAGGCCTCATTTCTAGAATATATGGAGAACTGACTCAAATATATAACCATACAAGTCATTCCCCAATTGATAAATGGTCAAAGGATATGAACAAGCAATTTTCAGGGGAAGAAATCAAAGATATCTATAATCATATGAAAAAGTGCTCTAAATCACTATTGATTAGAGAAATGCAAATCAAAACAACTCTGAGGTACCACATCACACCTATGAGATTGGCAAACATGACAGAACAAGAAAATGATAAATGCTGAAGAGGATGTGGGAGAGTTGGAACACTAATTCATTGTTGGTGGAGCTGTGAGTTCATCCAACCCTTCTGGAGAATGGTTTGGAACGATGCCCAAAGGGCTACAAAAATGTGCATACCCTTTGACCCAGCAATTTCGCTACTAGGACTGTATCCCCAAGAGATTATCAAAATGGGACAAAAATGTACAAAAATACTTATAGCAGCGCTCTTTGTGGTAGCCAAAAACTGGAAGTCAAGGGGATGCCCATCAATTGGGGAATGGCTGAATAAATTATGGTACATGAATGTAATGGAGTACTATTGTGCCATAAGAAATGATGAACAAGAAGACTTCAGGGAGGCCTGGAAGGACTTATATGACCTGATGCTGAGTGAAAGGAGCAGAACCAGGAGAACTTTGTGCACAGCAACGACCACAGTGTGCGAGAGTTTTTTCTGGTAGACTTGGAACTTTGTAATAACACAAGAACTTACTGAGAAAAAAAAATCCCAATGTCGGTCTTCTATGGCAAAATGCCCTCCACACTCAGAGAAAGAAATATGGAAGTCATTTGCAGAATGTAGCAGTTCATGTTTGTGTGTGGGTGGGTTTCAGTGTATTATGTTTTGATTTGTTATATGATTTGTTCCATTTATTTTAGTTCGACTATATAGCATGTCTATAGTGAAAATGTGCTCAATAGGAAAGTATATGTAGAACCTATGCAAAATTGTATGCTGTCACGGGGAGGGAGGGGGGTAGTGGGGGAAGGATGGGAGGGATAAAATCTTAACTTTAAGGAAATGATTGTAAAATGTTAAAAAAATAATAAAAATTAAAAATTAAAAAAAAAAGAAATTATCCCAACATAATAGACACAACCATGCTCTTTGTCTTAAGTAGACTTCTTCTAACTGCTCTAATGAAGATAAAAATATTCTTGAGGGCACATATACCATCTTATATGAGGTAATAAACAGTTTAACTGAATGAAAATAAAAAAAAGAAAAAATGGAACTGTTCCTGTGAAACACTGTTTATAGTTGACTTATATGTTTGTTGGTTGTATTGAAATAAATGCATTTTTTCTTTTATATTTTCTGTTACAAATAATGTTTCACTGTTTAGAGGAGGAATGAGGCATTTATTTAAGCATGAAAGTGGCATAAAAGTCACTTTTTTGATAAAATCAAAAGATAATATTTTTTATGGGGGAGGTCAGGGAAAAGAGAAAAGAGTAAGTCAAAGGTATTCAGAGTTAAACCTAGCCAATCAAGGGAGATTATTTATACTATAAGAAACTTTGGAAAAGTCACCCAAATTCTGTAAGACTCCCAAATGGAGGACTGAGTTTCAGTAGAGTAGTGGAGACAGAAGCTAGATTACAAGGGATTAATAAGTGAATGAGAAGACTGGTACCAGTTATATAGTCACAAGATCAAATGGCTACTTTTAAGCATGTGGTTCTCAACACATCTGAATATACAGATAGATGTCTTTTTAATTTCTGTGATACATTTCTTTGCCACACAATTAATATTTTGACTGAACCTGTATTTTCTTGCTTTATATTCTAGGTTTGGTTGTTTGTTTTGTCAGGGCATGGGGGAGGAGAGAATCTTATAAAGGAGTCTTCCCTCAACCAAACTTCAAACTCCTTAAAGACAAAGATTATATCTTTATTTGTCTTCATCTTTGTAAGAAGATCCTTGGTACTCACAAAGTAACTAGGTCCCAGTTAACTAAGCCCTCATTTCTACTTAATATATGACACTGTTCCCCAAATAATTTAGATTTCTAAGGCATCAAGCTGATCATCAGATTCTGATATTACTGTTTTTTCAGGGGAACTAAGTGTTCACTGTAAGAGAAACTTTGGACTGGAAGTTTATATTGTTTCAGCCCCTAGATCAGGGGATTCTGGGCCAGTTCTTTAGATTATACAATCTTGGATTCATAGCTGGAAAGGACCTTTTGGATCATTTATCCTCTAAGAGAAGAGGGCATCTTATTTTACAGATGAGGAAACAGAGACATAGAATTTAGGTGACTTGCCTGTAGTCATACACGATAGAAAAGTGACAGAGTTAATATTTGAATGCGGGTTTGTCTGGTTCCAAATCTAGAATTTTATCCTATATACACTTCTTGCTCCTTGATTTCCCCTTCTATATTCCAAAATTGCCAGGAAAGGATTCCTATTCATAAGCTGCACAGAGAAAGATGGGCTAAAACAGTAGTTTGTTCCATAGACCCTTTTGGTGAAGTCTATGGAACTTTTCTCAAAAAAAAAATGTTTTTAAATGCACAAAATAAAGCACACAGGGTCACAAAGGAAACCAAGTGTAATGAAATGGTTATCAAAAAAATTTAAGAAAAAAACAAGTTCATGAACCTTAGGTTAAGAACTTCTCCATTAAAGGAATGGGAGTTTGAACATCTTAGATGCTGCTTCCTAATAGTAAGGAACCTGAAGTCATCTAGTCTAATCCGCATAGGCATTATTCCCAAAATTACATCCTTCAGGAGAAATCATCCAGCTTCTACTTGGACACCTCCAGTAAGAGAAACCATTCTTTTTATTTTATTGTTTTGGAGAAAATTAGGGTTAAGTGATTTGTCCAAACAGACAGCTAGTCAATGTGTGAAGCTGGATTTGAACTCAAGTTCTCCTGACTCCAAGACTGGAGCTCGTGATGGCACTGTGCCAACTAGTTACCCCAAACTCATTCTTTTAAAAGAATTTCATTATTCTTTTGGGAGGAATATTTTTATATATGAGGAACTTCTTCTATGGTCCTAACCTTTGAAACCAAGTAAAACTAGGCTAATTCCTCTTTAACAGATTTTTTTTTCCCACATGGTATATATAAAATTTTTCAAGTATTTTCACCATTCTGGTGATACTGGTCAGCATCTTCTTTCCCTTATTAGTGTCTTTCTAAATATGATGCCAAGAACTGAACACATTAGCAAAGATGGTGTCTGAATAAGACACAGTTTTGTGGGCATGTTGTCATTCTTTTCATTTCAGTCAAAGGTTTAGGATTCAGTGGGATATCAGGATATCACAGAGTCTAGAGAAAGAGAGTATCAGGAATTGACCTTGGATATGGAGTAGCAGAGAAAGAAACCCCAAAGAGGTAGGAGATGTAGGCCCCCAGAAATGGAGGTGGGAAGACAGCAAACTCCGCTTGATTTGTCATTCTGCCTAGGTCCCTTGGGGAGACAGTAGCTCATTTCTCACTGAAAATTATCTCCTCCCCTCCTCCCTGCCAGAGTCAGTGTTGAAGTAGACAAGAGTTCTGAATTTGGTCTCAAAATCCCTGGATGGGAATCCTGATTCAGATAATTACTGTATGTCCCAAGACCAAGTCACTTAATCTCACTAACTTCAGTTTCCTCATCTGCAAAATAGCACCTATCTCAGAGTTGTTGTAAGGATTAAATTAGATGAAGTATGTGAAAAACATTTGCAAAACCTTAAAGTCTGAGAATCAGCCTGGCCTAGTGGCCAGGGAGCTATCCTAGAGATTGTGAAGATGTGTTCAAGTGCTGCCTCTGACCCATTTGACTGTGCAATCTTGGTTAAGTCTCTTAGCACTGAGAAAATGCTCTGGGCAATACTTGAGTCTGTAAATTGCATTCACAAATAGTGGCACCCTTATCTGGGAGGTCTTTGTACCAATGAATTGACTTCCCTCTATGCATCTGCCCCTTGGAGGCTGTAAAACTCTTGGAATTTGTCCAAGAAATGGCTCTTTGCTTATTGAGGCTCGGCTAGGTACTTTAAGTGATAGTCTCTTAACTAAAGAGAAGCATCTTCCTTCCACTTTAACCTAACCCACTCTGCTCCACCAGAAATTCTAGTCTTAGCAGAAGAGGCACAAATACTCTCATGGTTTGATACTCTTACACAGTTTTTTGTTTGTTCTTTATTATTATTATTACTTTTTTACCCAGATGTCATCTAGGGAGAAATGCAAGTACACCTTGCCTGCCCCTTGACTTCCTACTTTACTTCGTTCTCCTTTTATTCTTCCCGCAAACCCTGCTCTGATCCCAGCCACAGTCACTAGCTTCCCTATAAGCCTTCTCAGAATTGAGAGAAGAGAGATTGAGGTGAGGGGCCATTCTTGAAATAGGTTGTATCATTATGTCAAATAAGAGGGTGGAGTACAATAAGCCTTCCAGATTGCTTTTACAAAAAAATTTCCCTTTCTCCCCTCTTTTGGGGCTCTGAGAAATTTTGAAGGCAGTATCTCTATCTCAGGGAGATTTCACAGTCCCTATGAATGAGCATGAGAAAAAACTACATTTTTATTTTCAGTAATCTCCAAGTGAAATGTGATATTTCCTTCCTTTATGATTTTTTTTTAAAAATCATTATTCTGAAAAGAGGTCAATAAGTTTCACCAGTTTGCCAAAGGAGTCCATCAGATACACACACACACACACACACATACATACACATACACCTAGGACTCTCCAATGAAGAATCAGCATTTTATATATGTAATTTGTAATAAAAACAGTGGCTTTGTGCCTTCCCCAATTACTCCCTTTGCCCTCAAGTTAATTTGCCTTTAAATATATCCAGCTTTATCTAGTTGCTTTTTCTTGTTGACAGTGGAGGGTAGCAGGGGAAGAGCTCATTAAAGGGAGAGAGCAATCCCCAGGATAGAGACAGATTCGTGCAGAGCTCTGCGCTATTGTGTTACAATGAACTTCATTTCGGACCGGGGACCAGGCTCACTGTACTAGGTAAGGAGTGCAAGGGTTGCAGATTTGGGGAGAGGGCAGTTTCATTGTCAGGTGAACTTTACCTATTCACCCTGCCTACCTCTGAAGTCCGTGGGGTGGGCACTGTTGGGGGCGGGGGAGCAGTGATGGCTCCTAGGTTATTTGGTAGCGAAGGGAATTCCATCAGATGCTTTCCCGAGTTTGAGCAGCAGCACCAGCTGCTGTGCTAACACTGGACAGGTGTACTTTGGAGTGGGAACCAGGCTGACAGTGCTGGGTAAGAGGGGACAAAACTCCCGTAAGGACTCTGCTCCTACTCATACTTTCACGGTGATCAGGGCATAGGACAGAGTGGGAATAGGAGCTGCCAGAGAGAGAGAGAGTTGGGCGCTGGGACTGGGGATCCCTTATTCCTCAACTCATTCGTGTGCCAGGCTGTGCTGCTGTGGGCACAGAGACTCAATATTTCGGGGCTGGCTCCCGACTCATCGTTCTAGGTAAGCCTTGAGAGAGTCCCAACGGGGGATACAGAAGGTCCCCAAGTGTGATTGGAGTTGTCGGGGCAGAGAGGCGATTCAGAGGATAGTTGGGGTCCGGTTTTTGTGAGGGGTCTGGGGACTGTGTTCTGCTGATGCCCAGGTTTTTGGTTCTGGAAGTCGGCTGACCGTCGTAGGTAAGTGATCCTGGGCAACTCGTTTTTGAAAGCCCGGAGGAGTCCCAGTACTAATGTGGCTGATTTCTAACTCAAGAAGGTCCCAGTGGCCAGGAACAAGAAGGGAAGCCCAAGACCTGGGAAGAGGCAGCTGTGATTGGGAGAGGGCCAATATACTTTTCATCCCTAGATGCTCCTTCCTCTGCTTCACCGCGGTCTCTTGGGGCAGGGCAGTGTGGGGGACAGGCCAGCGCCGGGTGAAGAGAGGGTAGGACTTGGGAGAGAGCCCTGATAGGACTGGGGGATGGGTCGCGGAGGTTTGGCTGCAGCTCTCTACCTCTGTGAACTATGAGCAGCATTTCGGCCCAGGTACCCGGCTAGTGGTCACAGGTGAGATATCTTCCCCGCCTTCCCACCCAGCTCCTTTCATGTTCTGAAATCACTGTCCACAGAGGCCAGAGGGCATAGTTGAAAGATTCATCCCTCTAAGGCAGCATGATCAGTGGTCAGTCTATCTTCTCTGCGACTAACCTCCATTCTCCTCCCTTCTGCACACTCCACGCTTAATCTCATAGAAAAAGAGGTCGGGACTGGGGACGCCAGCCAGGGGATGGAATTGGGGTGGAGGGGGCAATTGTTTTGGATTTCCTAGACATGGGTGAGTGAGCTAGGTATGGCAAGGTGTTTTTTTGGTTTATAAAGGGAAGGATCATATGGGAGAGGCGAGTGATGGTCCCAAGCCTTCTACATTGGATAAAAAAAGAGAGAGAGAGAGAGAAGTACAGCTCTGAAGAAAACGAATTTTTCTTCAGCAGGGAGAGCGCATGGGGATCGATAGTGAGATCTTGTGAAAAGGGATTTGGAGTCAGAGGACAGGGATTCACGGATAGATTTGTTACTACCTGGGTGATTTGGCCCAGATTGACTTCTCCGTAACTGTTTCCTCATTTGCAAAATGAAAGGCTAGACTAGTTGATTTGTGGAAGGATTTATTGTCTCTTATTCATTCCAAACTCGTGGCTGAAGCAAAGAATAAGGAACAGTCCCTTTGGTGCCAATAATAATTATCCCCTTTTCAAAGCATTTTGTAAAGCTTTTAAATACTAATTTGGCTTCTGAAGGGAATCTGAAATGTGAGGGGAAGGGGGGTGAAAAGCCTCTTATGTTGGACCCAGAAAAAAAAGTACAGGTCCGAAGATGTACTGCCCCCCCAGCATAAGCTCCTTGAGGGCAATAACTCAGTAATTTACCCTTTTATTTCCCACAGTACCTAATCTTGCTGCTCCGCATATAACAAACTTTTTTTTTAAGGTTACTGAATTATAGACACAAGGCCCCACATCTAGTATGATGCCATACTCAATGGACATACAGGTATTTAGAGGTAATGATGATGATTATGCTGATTGATGGTCAAAGATGAAGAGCAAAAATGGAGAGATAGGGTGATGGGTCAGGAGAGAATTAGAACTAAGATGGGTTTGAAGGCTTGGCATTTTAAAGTGGATTCTTATTTAAGTTACTCATTTCTTCACCTACTCCCCTGAGTTTCTAGTCCCTGAGAAAATCATAGGACTTAGAGTTGTAGGGTACATGAGAAAGCATCTAATCCAATTCAGTTTTCTAATTTTGGACATGGAGCAACTAAATTTCAGAGATGTGAGGTGTAAGTGTTATTTATGATCACACAAATTGCCTTTGCGCAATTACCTATTAATTGAAAAGCTTATAAGGCAATTGATTGGGAGGCTCACCACCCTCCATCTATTCGTGCTGCTTCTAACCCAACTGTCTTCTGAAAGAGTAAGCCTAAAACTATGGTTGTATTGCATATAGTTACAATGATGGATTCACAGATTTAGAAATAGAAGGAACTTTCAAGGTCTTTGACTACAACCTCCTATTTTACAGATGAGGAAACTGAAGTTTATACAGGTGAAGTGAGTTGTTCATGATCATGCAGCCAAGTAGTGTCCAAGGTGGGATTTGCACCCAAGTCTTTCTGGTTCTAAATCCACCATGCTATCTACTATACACTGCAGAGGTTTTTTATTTTGTGAAAAGGAAATGCACCTGAGGATTTACAGGAAATCTTTCCATTAGCCCTGGCTTAGATCTTCTGCGTATAGAGTTCTTGGTATCATGGAGCTAGACATGAGAAAGAACTTCTGGATATTGAGGTACATAAGACCTGAGAAACAAGGGAGCTTGAGGAATTCCTGAGAGGCAAAAAAGAATTTAGTCTGATGGGAATATGAAAAATATAGTTCTTCCTGGATGTCTGGAGAAGGATGAGATAAACCCATGAAATATATGCAAAATAACTGTATACATACATTATGTATATTATGTAAACCTATATTAGATTTTATAATATGCATATGTATATAATATGTATCACATATTATATATGCAAACTTATCTATTTTTATATTAAATATATGTTAGTAATAGAGATATATACATACTTTTGATTCTCTTGAATACACACACTGAGGCGTACAATGAGTGAGCAGCATAATGAAATAATAGAAAGTCCTCGACTATATAGATAAGAGTTCCTGGATTCCAGTCTCAGTTTTTCTACCAAGCAGCCATGAGAACTTTAGTCTAAATCATTAAATTTCTCTAAGCTCTGTAAAATGGAGATAATAATGCCCACTTTACTTGAGGATGGTAGTAAAGTGAGATCATAGATTTAGAGATGGAAGGGATCTTAGAGGCCATTCATTTCAAACTCAGCATTTTACAGATGGGAAAACAGAGGCCCAGAGAGATTGGTGTTTTGCAGTCAAGCAGCTAGTAAGAGGTGGAGACATGATTTAAACTCAAATCCTCTGACTCCAAATTCAGAGCTTCTCCTCCTCCTCCACAATTCCTCAATAATGCAAATAGATACATATAAGATTGTACAGGGTGGCCAAAAAGTCTTTGTGAAGTTTAAGCTACTAAAACTTGATAATATGAATATTGGTGCTACAAAGTGCCCTTAAAGTCTTAGTGCTTAACTGAGTGCTAAGATTTTGGGGACATCCTGTATTTAACCTTAAGTAGTCATAGTAGCAGTAGCAGCAACAGCAGCAAGAGCAACAGCATCAGTAAGAGTAGCACTAAGTAGTTTTTCTGATGTACAAATCACCCCAGTAGTCACTTGTTTGGATTGAGACATCCAAAGCCACTTTCAAAACACAAAGATAATATTCAGGAGAAATAACAAGCTAAAAGCATTCTCAAAGGTCTCTAGTATAACCCCTTCATTTTATAGAGGCAGAAACTTGGGGTAGGAGAGGTTATATGACTTAGGTAGTAAGTGTCAAAGATAGTGAGCCACTTAAGGTTTGACAAGGGACAAGATTTGACATAGACCTATTTTTTTAAAAAAGGATATCAGTTTAGAAGTTCTATGGAGGATAGATTGGAGAAGAGTAGACATTGGGAAACCAATTAGGAGTCTGTTATAGATCAGATGGGAGGCAATAAGGGCTAGAACAAGGATAGAAATTGGTCATAAGAGTGGAAAGAAGTGAAAACTGCAAGAACCATTCTGGAAAGAGGATCCATAAGTTATGGTAACTGACTGGTCATTAGGATTACTGGAAATATTGACTCCACCTTTGTAAACTTGAGTGACAAGGAGGATGGTGGAGACATCAATAGAAATGGGTAATTTGGGAGGAAGTTCAAGTTTAGGGGTAATTTGAGGTGATCTGTCTTGAGTAGCAAGGACTGATTCTTAGAAGAGGGAAGAAAAGTAGATTCATACATAGAAAGAGGGGCTATTCAGTTAAACCATAGCACCATTTTTTAATAGTTTTATTTATTTATTTTTAGATTTCGACATTCATTTCCACAAAATTCTGAGTTCCAATTTTTTCTCCCCATCTCTCCCCTCCCCCACCACATAACACCTTGCATTCTGATTACCCCTTCCCTCAATGTGCCCTCCCTTCTATCACACCCCTCCCTTTCCTTATCCCCATCTTCTCTCTTTTCTTGTAGGGCAAGATAAATTTCTATACCCCATTACCTGTATTTCTTATTTCCCAGTTATATGCAATAACAATTTTCAACATTTGTTTCTAATCCTTTGAATTCCAACTTCTCTTGCTCCCTCCCTCCCCACCCATACCCACTGTGAAGGCAAGCAATTCAATACAGACTATATATGTGTCATCTTGCAAAAGACTTCCATAATAGTCATGTTGTGTAAGCCCAACTATATTGCCCTCCATCCCACCCTGTGCCCCCTTGTTTTCTATTCTCTCATTTGACCTTGTCCCTTTCCAAAAGTGTTTACTTCTAGTTACTTCCTTCTCCCATTTTCCCTCCCTTGTATCATCCCCCTCACCTCACTTGTCCCCTTTTCCCCTACTTTACTGTAGTGTAATATAGATTTTCATACCAAATTATTCCATAGCATCATTTATTAAGCTTCTACTCTGTGCAGGGTGCTTTGCTTTGTGCTAAGAGATTTATTAATTACACAGTGTCTCTGATCTTGACAAGTTTACTCTCTAGCAATAAATCTAAAAAAATATAAAAATGGCAATGTAAAATAAGGGGTATCCCAAAAGTTTTAGTGCTTTTTTAAAAAGAGATTAAACTTCAGCTCTACAAAATCTGGGAATCACCTACAAAGACTGATAATTTTAATTACACTATCATAACTTAAAACTTCACCAAGATTTTTGAAGTATCCTATATAACAGTGCAGAAGAGTTACATTGTGCTATGATTGATTCCAGAATAAAAAGATCACATCCACCTGGATGGATCAGGGAAGACTTGCTAGGTTCTCATCTATAAAAAGAGGGGGGGTGCTAAATGAGATGACATCTGAGGTAATTTCCTACTCTCCAATACTATAGTACAATACTATAATCCTAGATCATATTTGAATTAAATACTAGATAGAATTGAAGCAGATGTAGAAGACAGTTTGATACAGGGTACTATAAACAGACAAATACACAAACGTAAAGCATCTAATTCCTGCCTTCACAAGAAGACAGCTCTGTGTTCATTCCTGGATATCAACTCTTTTCCATTTTTCAGATGACCTGACAAGGGTGACTCCCCCAAAGGTGACTGTGTTTCAGCCATCTGAGGAAGAGATAGAGGAGAAGGGAAAGGCCACATTGGTCTGTCTGGCCACAGGCTTCTACCCTGACCTCGTGGAGCTGAAGTGGTGGGTGAACGAGCAGGAAACCCAAATTGGGGTCAGCACAGACCCTGAGCCCTCCAAGGAGCAGCCCCATAACAACTTCTCCAGATACTCCCTGAGCAGCCGTCTCCGGGTGTCTGCTCCCTTCTGGCGCAATCCCAAGAATAGCTTCCGGTGCCAAGTATTATTCCATGGGATCGAAGAGAATGAGACCTGGACAAGTACCCAGAGCAAACCCATCACCCAGAATGTCAGTTATCAGATCTGGGGAAAGGCAGGTGAGAAGCCTCATGAACAAGTACGGGCCTAGGGAAAGGGTGACCTCGGGTTAAGACATACAAGTAAGGAGAGGGAAAGGAAAGGGCTGATAAGAAGATCAAGAAATAAAGAGAGAAGCAGAGTAGACAGTGCCTGGGTAATCAGAGAACTAAGGAGGAAACCATCCTTTCCCCTATGAGCTTTCCATGATAGATGTGCCTAGAAGGCAAGAAGGATCCTTAGCTTAATACATAAGCTAATAGTAGCTAACATCTATATAACACTTCTCTGTACCAAGCACTTTACATATATCATTTCACTGGATCCTCACAACAACACTGGGAGATAGGTATCATTATTGACCCCTTTTACAGATGGGGATATTGAGGCAAACAGATTGGGTGATTAGCCCAGGGCCGCATAGCTAGTAAGTATATGAGGTGAGATGTGAACTTAGGTCTTTCCTACTCCAAGCATGGCACTCTAACCACTGAGCAAACTAACTGCCCAATGTCCTGCTAGAGTGAAGCTAGACCACTTCTGAGCTGTATGGACATCTATTTGGTGCTATCCTCTTTCCTGGCCCCTATCAGACCTTCACAGAGAGGATCTCCAGACTAAAACCCTATTTGGTTCAGCAGTTTATAGGGTTCCACCCTAAAATTAATGTTCCCCCATTTTCCTAAGATCATAGTGATGATATATTTTCTAGAAGCAAGTTAGGAGAGAATTAAGACAGCAAGAATATTAATTTTAAACTAAAATTTTAAAATTAAATTCATTTAAATTGCAATTTTCTGGCAGTGTGGTAGATGCTGGGGATATAAACAGAAAACTGAGACCCTCCAAGAAACTTATATTCTGCTAATTTCAGGACCAGGACTGTGTTTGGAGCGAACTGAGGGATTTAGATTTTTAGAATATAATTCTTATTTCTCTAAGAACAGGGGTTTGTGCTAACTTGCATGACCCCCTAAATAAAAACCTCCCCGAGGAAGCTGGGACAATTACATATCTCCCCCAATTTTCTCTTTCAGACTGTGGGGTCACCTCTGGTAAGTAAGCCTCTCTTTTCATTTTCCCCCTTTCAATGATCCTATTCCTGTGGCAATGGTCTAGGGTGGGAGTCCATGGTGGGTGCATGCCTATCCCATGACTCAGGAATAATGGGAATACGAGACCGGGAAGGTCAGTTTTGGGGGGTATATTTGTCCCCACAGAGTCCTATCAGCACAGTGTCCAAGCTGCCACCTTCTTGTATGAGATCTTGCTGGGGAAAGCCATGCTCTATGGCCTGCTGGTCAGTGCCCTGGTGTGGAGAACAATGGTAAGTGAGATATAGGGGAGGGCCAGATAGAACAAAGGGACGATCTTGAACAAATGAACCCAAGGGAATGTGAGAACCTCCTGGGAAGTCACAGGTTTAGGGGCACCATCCGGGAATTCCACTTATTTCTGTAAGCTCACATTTAGTATTATTGAGAATGAAGAGATTCAGGGAGAACTTGAAAGATAGGGGCAAGTTAATGAACCCTAATAAAAATCTACCTAGAGTTTTCCTTCCCAAGGCAATTTTTGAAGCCCTAATTGTTGTCTGTAATATGCCCCCTCCTTCAGTCCCACCCCAACTCCTGAGTTCCTTCAAATCCTGGCAAAGTCCAATTGTGTCTCTTCCTCAGGCCAAGAAAAACTATTCTTGAAGCCAGCTGTGGACCTGGGAGCAGGGAACCAAGAGCAAAGGACCTCCATCCTCTCATCAGCCCAACTTGGCTTCTCCATCCATTTCCTGTCTGGATTCCAGAAGACGTGCTCTTCCTTCCCTTTGCATCTTCTTTCCTCATAGACTTCCTCAAAGAGAACTATGTAAGCCAAAAGGGACAAAAGTGTGGGATTAATCTTAAAGCAATAAAAGTGTCCTGGTGTGGTCCCACCCTTAACCACTGTGTGTCTCTGGCTTATCGCTATTCCTGGTTTATGTGCTGTAGACTTAGTCACAATAGATATTTCTAGAAGGTTAACTGATAGGAATTTATGGAACATATCCTCCAGCAGATGAAGAGCATCGCTATGATGCTTACATGCCCACCCCCGACTTCTTTCACTAAACAGGTAGTGCAGGAAGGGAGCTTAGCGGTACGCAGTACTAGGCAGAAGGTACACTGGGGACAGGACTAGGCAGAGGGCCACCACAATGCCCCAGTGATGAAAGGAGCCTTAAGTGAAGAGGAGGAAAATAGACAATGAGATGAAAGACAGGTGTTCTAGAAGGGAACGGCCTGAAATATGAGGCAAATAGTAAACGATAAATAGTTGACATTGACTTAATGTGTATCCTAGTTATTATAATATATTATTATAGTATCGCAGTTATTATAATATATTATTATCTTTATCATTATTATACTACAATAAGTTTGATTTGTATGACTTGGTAAGGAATAGGGACAGTTTTGTAAGGATACTTCATATTAAAGTTGTCTCGAGTGAAAATCCTGGCCCAATCTGTCTTTCTAAGAGACTGCCTTACTTAGATACATCCTTCTCTTCTCTCTATACATGAACTGAAAGCAGGATTTTTCTGTGTTATCCGTTCTTAGACACCCACATTATGATATATTTCAAGATTTAGGCCTGTGGGGTGGTAGTAAACTACATGGTTGAGTTATATGTTTAAAGGTAAACAGGGAAGTGGACAGATATAACTGAATGGGGAAATCAAATCTAAACCTGGAGCAGAGTGACTTCCCATGGGATAGACAACAGTGGTAGATGCTCCAAGAGGCCCCAGAGTGCTAGAGTGAGGAGTGATAGAATCTGTCTGGGATTAACCACACCTGTCAAGATTAACCACCAATCAATGAACCCATCAGCAAACATTTATTAAATGTAGAGACTACTAGGTACTGCTGATAAATGACTGATGAATAATTCCGCAGTCAGGAAGACTTGAATTCAAATTTGTCCTCAAAGGCTTAGTAACTGTGTAACCCTGAGCAAATTGCTTAAACTCTATTTGCCTCAGTTTCCTCAACTGTAAAATGAGGTCAATTATAGCACCTACCTCTAAGGATTTTTTTGAGGATCAAATGAGATATATTTAAAGGGCTTAGCACAGTGCCTGGAACACAGTAGGTGTTATATAAATGCTTATTCCTTTCCCCTTCTACTCTGCTATGTACCAATATTTGTAGTAGACACTGGCAATATAAAGAAAAAGTAAAATCTAAACATACCCTTCCAATCTAATCATACAGGGCACCCCAAAGGCCTTACTAATTTAAAACTACACCAAGACTTTTGGGACATTCTGTATGTCATTTCCTTCCCTACAATGGACAGATCCAGTCAAACTGGATCACACTCTACATAACCATTTCTGCACCTGTGGACTAGTTGTCCCTCATTCTTGGAATGTATTTCTAGGTCACCTCCACCTGCTACATTCCCTAGTTACCTTCAAAACTCGAATCCTCAAGCACCACTTTCAGCATGAACTTTTCATGATCTCAACTGCTAATGCCTTCTATCCTGTATAAATTTATCTTTTATTTATTTTGCATATGTTTTGTATTAATTTTTTCATTCACCTATTGTCTCCTATTAAATAGAATGGAAGGCTCTAAAGGACAGATATTATTCACTTCTTCTATTCCAATTCCCACATTTTATAGGTGAGGAAATTGAAATAACTCCATTCCCAATACAACTTGCTTTGTACCCTTTCGGAGTACCCTTTTAGAGATATAGGAAAGAGATATCTAATATCGCTAAAAGAATGTGGTGGTTGGTATCAGGACTAGAATATGGATCTCCTAATACCAGGTAAATGGATATCTGCTACACCAATACACCAAGCTGCCATGAAAATCTTAAGGTTCAAAATAGACCATTTCACCAGGACACTTAGTTGAGAGCAGGCATTCTTAAGCTGGAGTCCAAGAACTGCTCCCCCTACAAAGGGGTCCCCTGAAGAGATTTCAGGGGTCTACAAACTTAAGTGGGCAAAGTAGTTTGACTAGATGGTCTTTAACATCCCTTCCAGATCTAAATATATGATCCTATGGTACTGGAATCCATTCTTCCTTAAGATGGAAATTCTAAAAGTTGCCCCTTCCTTACCCCTACCTCAACAGTTTATCATTATGTACCCAGTCTTGGGGAGGAAGCAAACAGAATGTGACTCTTGACTTATCTGTTGACATAAACCCCAAACCTCTATTTCCTATAGCTGACCCACCTCCTAAGATCTTTATAGACACAGGACTTCCTGATTCTGCTGGAGAAGAGGAAGTGTGGAAATAGGCTAATGAGAGAAATCCTATAGAGGACACAAAGAAGGAGAAACATTTATTATTGAATTTAGTATTTTACTTAAATGAATTAAATAAATTGCATACAATTACAAAGGAAAACAATTATACTAAATTAAAAATCTATAAGGGGCCTCTGGACCCCTAGGTTAAAAATCCCTAATCTACATGGAATCTCAAAAAGGAAGATACTAGGGTGAGGTTTATCCTTCTTCAACATTACTGAGTGGGGAAGAAGGTACTCTGTCTGGCTGATCCAAATATTATTGGTGGGTATATTGTTATAGTGGAGAAGGTTTTAAGATGAGAAGATAAATTTAGAGCTAGGAAGGAATTAGGAATTCATGTAGTCCAACTCCATAATTTTTATTCATGGGAGGAAAATTTGCCACTGTTCCACATGAGCAGAAATCAGATTTGAACCTAGGTCTTTTGACTCTAATCCCAGCACTGTTTCCACTTACCATATTGATTGCTGTGATGGAGCTATCTCATGATCATCCAACTTTCTCTAAGGAAAAAAAGGGGGAAAATAACTTTTGTAACTTAGTTTCTCAAATAAGCTTCTCTCCTGGGAAATGACTGATCAGCAGATGTAAACATTCATGTTTGCTTAGCAAGCACTTCTTTCAAAGCAGAAATTCATCTCTTGTGTTCCTGGTTACTGCTACTTAATCTCCAAGGATTCAGTCATTTCTGGGTAATAGGAGAAAAGCAGGTTTCTGAATCAACAAGCCGATGGACAGATCAAGGCCTAAAGCAACTCCTCCTCTTATAGCCCAGCATAAGATAGAAAACCATATATACCTTGAATTCCTAAACTTATCCTACATAGGGAGGAGTAGACTCAGCCCTAAAGACAGTGGACAATAAAGAACTGGAAGGGCCAATGAATGTTAGTGGGAGTGAAGGTGGATTGTGGGAACTTTTGCTCTCCAAAGTGGTTGTATCAGCTCGTACCTCCTCCTACAGTGCATTAGGGTCCCAATTTTCTCACATCTTCTCCAACATTTATCATTTTCTGTTTTTGTCACATTAGCCAATCTGTTTGGGGTGAGGTGGTATTTTAGAGTTGTTTTAATTTGTGTTTATATTTAAATGGGAGTAAAAGGAAAGTCAATATATCTCTGTCAGCCTCTTCAGTTAGTTCATAGGGCTGCAGTTATGTGGTTAAGAAACAGCTCCATCAGCAGTAAATTAAAGATGTTCTGTGATGAATCATCCCCATTATTCGGACCTGATTCATTGTGCAAAAGAGATTTTGCATGCAGTCATGTCTAGGTCATGTGTCTGGTTATTCAACATGCATTCCATGTTTACTGAGCACCTATCATGTCCAAGGCACCTTATTATGTAATTATGGTAGCAGAAAAGGGTCTGATTAAGAGTTTATAAACAAACTTCCCTAGAAGGGGAACACAAGGCTAATGACGCTCTTTGGGCAAAAAAAAGGAAAACCAGACTTAAGCCCAGGATAATACAAGGTCAGAGAAAGAAAAAAAGTTTAATAGAAAGGAGAATTGTAATAGGGAGAAGGGAAATCTCTTAGGCAGCAGAAGGGAGAGAATAAACTCATTTTGGTTCTAGGAAGGAAGACTGGAGATGTCTTGGAGCATTCAGTAAAGAAAGCCTGAATCAAGAGTGGACTGAGCTAAATTAAATGCATCCAGCCTGAGGGAAAACAAAGAGTTGACTTCCAAGGTAGACAAAACTGAACAGTAATACCTTAGCTGTAAATAGTGTGTATTTGACTTGTTTTCTTTCTGCTTTGACAGTATCGCTCACTTCTATCCCCTTTCACCCACCCACCCTCCCATCCAGTCACCGCCTTAATTCAGGCCGCCATTGCTCCTCACCAGGGGATCTCAACAGTCTCTTAAATGGCCTCTTGCCTCAAATCTCCTCCACACAGATGCCAAGTTCAGGTCTGACCATATCATTCCCCTTTTCACTTAACTCTGGCAACTCCCCAGTGCTTCCAGGATCACACATAAAGGTCTTCATTTGGAATTGAAAGTCCTTCACAATCTGGGCCCAATCTATCTGTCCAGCCAGTTCTACATTATTCTCACTCTTCCATTCCTCAGTTTAGCCAAACTGAGCTTCTCCATGTTCTTCACATACTTTCCTGTTCCTTTATCAGGCTATCCCACAAACCTGGGATGAACTTCCTCCAGGCCCCAGCTCTTAAATTCCTGAGTCTCTTTTTAAGACTTAGTTCAAGCACTACCTTCCACATGAGTTGTCTCTTAATCATTCCAGCCACCAGGAATTTTCCCCCCAAAATTTTAGCTATTTTATATATATTCACTTATATACAGCTGGATGCCACCATAGTGCATAGAATGCCAGGCCTGAAGACAGGAGGGCTGAGTTCAAATCTGGCCTCAGATGCTTATTTTGCTGTATGACCCCTCACAAGTCACTTACTTAATCCTGTTTGTCTCAGTCTCCTCATCTGTAAAATGTGCTGGAGAAAGAAATGACAAAGCACTCCAGTATGTTTGCCAAGAGAACAGCAAATGAGGTTGGACAGGACTGAAAAACAGCTAAACCTCAACAACATATATATAAATTGTTTTCCTGATACATTATAAGTTCCTTAAGAGGTGGAAATTTTTAAGGTTTGTCTTTGTTTTTCCAGCACCTAGAACAGTGTCCAGCATATAGTAGGTGCGTGATAAATGCTTATGGATGGACTGATAGATTATCTCTATATCTAAATACTTTTATTTTGCAATGACTGGTTTAAGTGAGTGTTATTGATCTTGCAACTTACAATAAGAAAGAGAACAGGAGAAAAGGGCATCCCCAAAGTCCAATCCCAAGTCTTTGGATAAAACCAGAATAAGTTGAAGTAGGTGGGAATCATAATATTCCGGGTGTGAATTAGTCTGGGCCTCAACACCATTCTCAAACATCAATGACAAGCAACTACAGCATAAAAACAAATCTTTAAACTTTTACCAAAGATACTATTCTCCTCTCTTTTATTCATGTATCTCTCCTTGCCTCAGTTTCTCTGTCATTTTCTCGATCTTAGTTGGAATCTAAAGTTTCATAGGCTTAGCTCTTACAGTTAAGTAAAAGAAATAATCATGTCTGATAGAATATGCAACATTATAGACTGGTAGTCCATCTCTCTATGGAGACATGAAAAGTACATTGGATCATCACTACTCTGGTATCATGTTTTAATTTGCTTTTATCTGAATATTAATAATTTTGGCCACATACGCATCTATCAGACAGAGGCAGTATAGTGGAGTGGATAGAGAGTTGACCTTGGAGCAAGGTAAGTGCTGGGTTCAAGCCATACCTCTTACCCTTTCAGTCTGTGTGAACCCAATCAAGTCATTTATGCTCACAGTTTTCTAGACAACATTTTAAGATTATGAGATGCAAAGAAAGTACTGACCTGTATTGGTAGAGGGAATTTCCTCTTGATGGACTTCCCTTTATCAGTGTAGCTCTAGTTCCCGTTCCTATCTAGATGGCCTGGTATCTCTTTCAGCTCTAAATCTATAACTCCATGGCCCTATCCAAATGGCTGCTAAGTGTTGGATTTCTATTAAAAATCATTTGTTATTATCCCTTGACCATCTCTTGGGAAATGATTCTTGGCCTCATAAGTTGATGTCAATCTTGCATATATTTTGGAAGTCATACTATATACAAATATTTCCTCCAATTTAGATTGTCTTCTTGTTCCAGTTATATTGACTTTGTATACATGTTTTTAAAAAATCATCTCATCAACAATGTCTGTTTTATTTCTTGCAGTCCTCTTTGTCTCTTGTTTGGCTAAGCATTCTATACATAGCTGTACTTCTCAGGCCTTTTCCAGGGTGATGGAGTAGGAAGATCAATTCATTTGGAATTGGAGGACTGGGTTAGAATCTGATGCTGCTGTCAACAAATCACCTGACCTTTCTGAACTTTAGTTTCTATACATGAAAAAAATTGATTTGATTAAACAAAAATCTACTAAGTCCCTACCATGTACAAGGCACTGTGTTAGATACCAGGGGATAAAAAAAAAAAAACCGAGTCCCTGCCTTCATGGAACGTTCAATTGTGATGAAAAATTTTTGTTACCTATAGGATTAAAAGGCACAAATGAGATCATGAATGTGAAGAATCTCGCAAGTTTTAATGCTTTATAGCAATAGCAGCCAGTATTATTTTTAGAATCTTGAGGCTAAGATCAGTTCATGAGCTGTTCAATGGGCCCTGTGCTGGGCCGCTGATGAATAGTCAAGAGAAAAATTGATTCAATGACTGAACAAAGAAATCACTCCCAGAGACCCACCATGAGGAAACAGTTTCAAGTTGTCCTCAGATTCTTCCCAGAAGACCCTGCTCCCCATAAAGTAAAGGAGTATGAATGAGGAGAGTAAAATAGCATTAGCAAGAGAAGTGGTTCTGGGGTGGAAGGACAGGAAACAAAGAGATGGGGGCAGAGGACAAATGGAGGCAGGGCAAAAGGAGCAAGGGCAGAAATGTCTGTTCAACAACTGCATGCAGGCTGCTGAGCTGCTTATCTGTGAGTTCCATCAAGTGCTGAGTGAGACCAGATACCTGCCCCTACTTCTGTCTTCAAGACATAACAGGATGTGGTTTGACATTTGCTAGGTATTGACATCTGGGGTGCATGTGAGAATCTCTCCCTTTACCCACCCACTGAGCAATGATGGGAACCACACTCACCACTTCCTGCTCCCCCTCCCCTTCTAAGGGTAGCTAACACCTTGGCAGTGGAAAGAGAACCACACTGGGGAGAGAAGAGAGGCCCGGTAAGGGAAGTGGGTGCCCCAGTTCCACGTGCAGCATTTGCTCTACCCTTCAACCCCCACAGATGCCAAGGTTAGCACACAGAGCTATGGTGGGTACTGGAGAGATAGATATGAATGGAAAACAGCTGCAATAACTGCTCTGACCCATTTAGAAGCCCCTCTCCTTCAAGTCTTCCACTGCTACCATCCATGGCCCACATTCAAAAGTAGAAATGACTTGGAGGGGAGAGAGTGGGGGTTGAGACAAAAAGCCTTCCTCATTGGAATTCTCCAGTCAGAGGCTAGGGATGACCACTTGCTGAGTACATTTTAGTAGGGATCCTTTTCCCATATAGATTGGACAAGATGACCATTGATGTCCCTTCCAACTTCAAAATCGCATGATACAGGAAACCTAAGCCATCAGGAGCATACTCTTCACTCCTTTATCTGTCTCTTGTGATTTCTAATTAGAAAGGCCCTTCTTTCAGTTCCTGAGCCATCCCTATACTCTTTTCTTTCTCAGGCCATGTTTCAAAGGCAGTCACTTAGCTGTGACTTGGCTTTCATGTTGCTCTAATAATAATAAACTAATGCTTACATGTATGTAGAACCTCATGGTTTTTTGCCTATTATCTAATTTAACCCTCACTGCTGTATGAGGTAGGTACCATAGCATTATTATCTTTATTTTACAAATGAAGAAAATAAGGACCAGAGAGGGAGTAACGTGACCAAAGTCACTGAGCTGGAAAATGGTAGGATTTGAAGCTGAACCCAACACTCAAATTTAGTGGCCTTAGCCCAGGTACACATCTGTCAGGTGAAACACAGCAGCTTGTCTGGGATTCCTCAGGTTCTTGTGTGTAAAGGCAAGAGTAATAATACTAAAAATTTACATTAAGGTAGAACTTTGTGCTTTACAAATAACCCAGGCTATCTTTCAGAGGAGCCCATCACTTAAAAATATTTTCATATTCAAGCCTGGAAGAAGAGTTCTAAGGATGGAAAAAAGAAGGGGGAGGAAATGACACTCAATGCCTGGAGTCAGAAAGGCTTGGTTTCAAATCCCACCTTATATGCTTAAAAACTTCTCTTGTGGGCTTTGATTTTCCCCTGTGCTTGATTTGCCTACTTCATAAGCCGAACTACTGGATTTTGTACAGAATCATATTTTCATGTTTGTGGGAGGTGAGGATCACACATTTGGAGCTTGAAGGACCTTAAACATGGTCATTCTAAAGCTTTATTTTAGAGATAAGCAAACTAAGACCGAGTGAGGTGATTTGCCACAAGTCAAGGAGCTATTAAACTGGGACTTGAATCTGTGTCTTCAGACTTCCAGTCCAGTGCCTCCATGACTCACTGAAAATGGGTTCATATGTCTTCATCTTGTCCATAACTAACCTGCTCCAGAAGACCAAGAAGCACATGTTCAGTGTTGTTTTCGACAGATCTCCCACTTCTTTTACAATACTCACAGGGTCCTGAAATATGTGAGGCACAAAGGAGTGCTTCATCAACATCTATCTAAAAAATGTTATTTTCGGATTAATATGGAAATATTTTACATAACTGCATATGTTTAGCCTGTATCTGATTGCTTACTGTGTTGGCTGGGGCAGGGCAGGAGAGGAAGGGAGGGAAAGAATTTGGAACTCAAAATTTTAAATAAAAATGTATAAAAATTGGGGGGGGAAATATTTTCAGTTCCAAATGCTTTCCCTCTCATATCTATAAATACCTTATTAATGGAAGAATAAAAGGTGTGTTTTGGTTGTTACATTTGCCTCCTTATTCGTGATTTTCTGAATGTCTTAATTTGTGGGAAGAAAAAGATTGTTTAGTATAAAATTGTACTTTGGGTCAATGACATAACTTAAAAACAGAATATAGTTTAAGCATTCTCATGGAAGGGCATAGTGTAAGAGTCCATGTCCTAATGAGAAGAGAGGCCAAGAGCCAAAGGGATTGGATGATAGCAGAATGTTCAGCTGCAAAGGTTAGCCAGAAATACATATTAATTGCTCATGGCTATGTATGTTCTTCTTCTTCCAGAGCCTTTTAACTCATTTCCTTTCTCTCCTTAAATAATTTAAAATGTTATTCCATGAAGCATTTACTTCACAAACTGAAGCTTATTTTCTATCCTTATCCTATGCCATCTCCTTCTTGGCACTATCTGCTTCCCCAGTCCTTTTTTTTTTTTCCTAATCTTTCTTCCCATTTCCCTTCCTCTTCTACTTTTTTTTAGCCACTAGAGGGAGAACTAGATCATTATCCCAAGTTCCTATCTAATCTTCCCTGACCTCCTGTATAAGGATATCATCCCTACCTCTTCCCTCCAATTCAGGTCTCCTATGGGCCATCCTTGGAGGATATCTCAGTTAGAATTAGGCGAGCATTAGTTGATCTGGAATTTCAAATGCCTATTTCAAGAACCTTAAGCCTGAGGATTAAGGCACTAGTTAGGACTTAGCTAGAAATCCCATTTTTGGTAAGAATTCTGCCTTAAACTAGAACTACATCTGAATAGATACTATCTTGAGTAAAAAGAACAAGAAAAGAAAGGAAGATGGGTGCATATATGTATTGACTATGTAAGAAAAGATTATCCACAAACTGGAGGAAAATCTGATAGAAGAGGAGTGTGTGGGACCATGTTTGTTGGTGGGTTAAGGTCTTCTCAGGCTCATGGGTACTGGCATGAGTTAACAATCTTGATCATAAACTCAAGTTCAACATGGTTTAGACATTCCTATCTACATGCTCACTAGCTCACTCCCTCTACCTTCTCTTTTTTCCTCCTTTTTTCCTCATCTCTTTCTTCCTGTATTTCTCCATGCCAACCCTTCCTATCTACAAATATTATTACTCAGCTTATTATTCTGATGCTCAGTTTTTTGGAGAGATGAGCTGGAATTGGTTGTGGGAGGAACAGAGAAAGATGTGTCTTATTTATTTATTTTTAGTCAGGTTCAGTACTCTTTGTCATGGAGGAGAAGAAATTAATATCACTATGTAGTCTGAGAGGGCTCTTGTAGTGGATCCAGAAGTGTTGTCAGTACCTAGAAGAAAGGAAAGGTTTTTGCACAGCTACCTGCCTCACGCAGTTCAGTGTGAGGCTCCAGGCACAGAAATAGAAACCTGAATCAGTGACAAGGAGTTTCTGGGAACTGAGCTGGAAATGATCCTTCTGAGATCTCAAGCCTGAGAAACGTTGGGGCATAGAATCCTCCGAATGGTTTAAGCTTATAGAGTAGGATAGCAGCTGCAGATTCCCATCTAGGGGCTGATGATACCAGTAGAGATTGGGATCTGATGTCACTTCAGTGGAACAGTCCAGGAAAAGTTGGCTCCCCTCCACCAGTAGTTTGGTGGCCGGCCATTGATGGATTTTCTGGGCCCCAACACCAGCCTCTGTGGAAAATGTGAAAGACTGAGTATAGATGAGACAACTTAGCCAAAACCATTTCTCAACACTATAGGGACAGAGACTAGCAGACAGGATAGTCCTAAGGATATCCAGAGATTATGGAATGTGGAGTCAGAGAAAGAGAGAAACTAAGGTATGGAGGTAGACACTGTGGAGATTGAGAGAGTGAGGGAACAGAGGACAATGGTGGAGGGATTGAGTAGGGCCCTGAGTTAGCTTTAGGCAGACCCATGACCTAAATCCCTTCTAGTACAAAAACATCAAGAAGGACTGGAAAAGAAAAGGAAGCACTAAGATTCCAAGACTGAGGAAGGGGGTGGATTGTGGAGAGGGGTTCTCAGTGCCAGAGAAGGGACGGTCACAATAAGAAAACAAAGTGGAGATCTTACCTAAGAGGGTGGCCAGGAGAAGGCATAAAAGGGAGTACATACTGTAGCTCAACCTTCAGCTGAACTTGTTACCTAGAAATGAGGGCAGGCTCCTCTCTAGGGAGCTGACCAAAAATGTGAGTTGGAAAGTGACACTCTTTGAGGGGAGATGGGGCTGATTTCCTATAAGAGTACCTATGCTTAATCTCTTCTCCCTACTGTTATACCTTCAACATAATTTGACTAATGTCTTCTGTGGATGAATATAGCAAATGGTTCCTTATTAATGGGTAAACATTAATAAGACTTTAATAGTGAGATCACAGGCTTTGGGACATGAACCATATTCAGGCCTTCTAGGGGAGAGGTGAAATTTGTTGATTGCAGGAGTTAAATAAGAAATGAGACCACTTCAAGGGCAGTGTTTGAATTGAATGGAAAACTGAGAAAAGACAGCTATTTGATGCCTCTGTAAGCAAAGTTCCCAGGACTAGGAAAAGTGATTTTCAAGTGCGGCAAGTGGATCTCTCTGTGGTCTATCTCTATCCTTCCACCCACCCCTGCCTCAGGCATCTATTATTAGGATATTGGACAGAATGAACTTCCTTGGATTGGGAGATAAAACCTTGCCTTCTGAATGAGGAATTGGGAGTTTACAGCCTCATTGAGATATCTACTTTGTTATGTTTTTATTAAGCTCATTAGCTGACTAATCAATCTTCCCATTTGCCTAAGTCTTGAATTACTAGGAAATGCCTTAGAGACTGGGGTGAAAAGAATGAGTTTCCTGAAATTGAATGAGACCAATTAAGATTAGGTCTTAATCTTATGGAATAATCCATACCAAACTGTGAGTAACAAAAGAGTACTTAATAGTACTTACAGGTGGATTTGTCAGAGGCATACACAACCTGCTAATTATCCCAGAGTGCCCTCTACTGCTATGTGTTATACTTGAGAGGTGGGACTGAGTATGCATTGATAGAATTTACTGGATAGACTACTGAATAAGACTAATCCCTCTTTATTACACATGGCCTAATGGAAAGTAGCAATAGGAAAGAAATGGGAGAGGTACCGCAAGAGAACAAATGCAATAAGGTAGGATGGGTATTAGAATTCAACAGAAAGTTTGTACTTCATTCAGTGTCAGGTATATATAATAGGACTGACAGACCCATATTGGGGCTAAAGACAAAAAAAGGCTGATGAGGGTGAGGAGAGGGAAGACAGGGGCGACATACAGGATTCTGTAAGCTGTATAGCAGAGTGAATCACAGAGTGAAAGAGGACATTTATAGAGACTACAGGAAGGGCAAATGATGAATATTCACGCATCCTTTGAGATGCTTACATGAAAACATTCACACCCTCATTGGCCATCAGACTAGACCTCTGAAAGTCAGATAGTTGAAATATTCCCAACAGACCATCTTGAGACACTTTCTCAGGCCATTGCTTTTGAGAATGACTGTTCTTGAGTTCTTTGTTATAATAACATAAATGTAGAGAAAATATTTCCTATGTCTCTTCTAAAAGGCTGCTAGATGTTGCAGTGGATAGAGCGCTGGGCCTGGAGTCAGGTACACCCATCTTCCTGAGTTCAAAGCTGGCTTCAGATACTTGCAAGTCACTTAGCCCTGTATGCCTCAGTGTCCTCAATTGTAAAAATGAGCTGGAGAAGGAAATGGCAAACCACTCCAGTACCTTTGACAAGAAAACCTCCCAAATGGGGTCCCTAAGAGTCTGAAATAACTCAACGACAAATCTCATTTTAGACAGCTTTAATGTGTTTAAAATCTCTATTCTTGTAAACTTGGATTGTAATAACTCCCTTCCCAATTAAACTTAAGGGAGAAACAAACTGTAAAAGTTGCAGAGAACTGCTAAGAGAAGTGTTTTAGTGGGCAAAATTAAGTCACATGTGCAGATTACACGACTTTGTCAGATGGAAACAGGCAGGAGAAAGTTATTCTGAAGGGGAAAAAAATAAGCAAAGCTGGAGAGGTGATTCAATGGAGAGAAATGAATCAGGGTATCAGAGCTGGAAGGGATCTCAGAGGCTATCTCCTTCAATCCAAATCTGAATTTTTGTTCCAGGAAACCCCAAAATGGGATCATGAAGAGCTGGCCGTGACTGAAACAACTGAACACCAATGAGGACCAGCTCTTTGTCCATTTGCAATTTCTGCCCAAGATATAGAAACTCATGAATGAGATTGTTCATCCAGCGGCATGTTGTCTAGTAATAAATTATTTTCATCCATTCGGTTTTTTCACTATGCATTGTTACCCTAAACATTTTTGAGTTACTATTGATCTCATTTAGAATCTTCTCCAGGTTTCATGCCTTCAACACAATTTCATCCACAAATAGGAACATCAGGAGGACCACAGAAATTTATCCTTCTGCAACTCAAAAGGCAAAAACCATTCATTCACATAACCATAGAATATTAAATTTGAGTAGAGAGGTGTTTCTTTTTCCAGTTCCAGAATGATGGTGTTCTAATTCAGCAGCGTCCACCCTATTGACTTTGAGTTACTTGAATCTAATTCCACTCTGAGGGAGTATCATCGGACCTCAGTCCAGCAGATGAGAGCGCATCATGTTCCTGGCACTAAGAATTCCCTCTCTAAATCTGAAAGGGAACAGAGCCTCAACTATTCTATTCATTTTAAATCTATGGTTACTGAAGCTAGACACTAGTAATACCCCTATGTACCATGCTGCTAGGATGGGACTTAGGAGTTATCTCAACTGGTACCATTCAAATAGATATAAGATCCATCTGATTTCCCAGTTTGATAATCATCTGGTACTTTTCTTCTGAATATGAGCTCCATAGCTACTAAAAGTACAAGTTGGTCTGACACAAATACCTAAGAACATCCCACACATTATATGATGACACAAAAGGATTACAGTGAGGACCAAATGACCTTGGAAACTAAATTCTATTTTCAGATAGTAAAGCCTTGCATTGTGCAAATAGAGGATGCCATTAGATCTCTTCATCCTCATCTTGGAAGTCTATCTAGCTGAAGTTTCAATTTTTCTTGGTAGTACTTGATAGTTTCCGACCTCTTCCTCAATTCTGTGTGATCTTATTTAGGTAGGAACTTAGATATCTTAGTATATCCCAGTGGTTAGTACAGAACTTGAGTATTTAATATATATATATTTAATATATACTACTATTAATATATATATTAATATATACTATTATTAATAAATAATAAATATTAATATATACTACTTATTCTTTATGGAGCAGCTAGCTAGAAGCATAGTGTAAGACCTGCCATCAGGAGGACCTTAGTTCAAATTCATTCTTATATACTTACTAGCTGTGTGACCCTGGACAAGTCACTTTATCCTACTTGCCTCAGTTTCATCCTCCACAAAATGAGCTGGAGAAGGAAATGACAAACTACTCCAGTATCTTTGCCAAGAAAACCTCAAATGGAGTCACAAAGAGTCTGATTCTACTCAACCGCAACTTACTCCTTACTCCTTGCTAATACTTGACCACTACTCATTACTACTTAACTCCTTACTAATAGTAAGAAGTTAATTCCAATGGTAAGAAATTATTACTACTTAATTCCTTACTAATAGTAAGAAGTTAATTCCAATAGTAAGAAGTTATTACTACTTAATTCCTTACTAATAGTAAGAAGTTAATTCCAATAGTAAGAAGTTATTACTACTTAATTCCTTACTAATAGTAAGAAGTTAATTCCAATAGTAAGAAGTTATTACTACTTAACTCCTTACTAATAGTAAGAAGTTAATTCCAATAGTAAGAAGTTATTACTACTTAATTCCTTACTATTCATTAGTAGTAGTTAGTTCATGTGTCTTCCCTCTGTTGATTATTTCAAATTTATCCTGTATGTGGTTTGTTTTAACATGGTTTTTGCATGTTGTCTTCATTAGACTTTGATCTCCTTGAGATCAGGAAATGTCTTTTACATGTTTTTGTATCTTCAGTGTAAATGACCTCTACAGTGCTGGAAGTATATAGTAAGCACTTAATAAATGTTATTAACTGACTAGCATAGGCAGTACTTAATAAAAGCTAGTTTGATGACTGACATATTTCTTCCAGTGGTCTAGATAGTAATGCAACTATGCTTTCTAAACTGTGAAATTTTCACTTATGCTCCTCATAAATTCCCCATTGATTTAACAAAACCCCCAGAAGGTTTCCTCTAGGTCTTACAATATTTCATGAGTACTAATATAGCACATGCACTGGACCTCTACTATCTTTCACTCACTATCTCTACACAGCCAGTTGACCTACCTTATAGATCATAAATTTTCTGGATAATGTCATTTTTGCTCCATCTTATACTTACAGCCTGGATATTTTTCAATCTTATGCATCATGAAATCTATTCCAATGTTATGAAGCACTTTGTATCAGCATCACTCAAACCGTAGCACATGAGACCATATCAATGTTCCTTTTATGAGACCAGTGAAATGGCATATTGTTTCTGTTGTTCAATCATTTTCAACTTTTCATGACCCCAGCGATGTCTATGGCAAAGATCCTGAAATAGTTTGCCATTTCCATCTCTAACATGTCCCCATTTTACAGATGAGGAACTGAGGCAAATAGGAGTTAAGCAACTTGCCCAGGGTCACACAGCTACTAAACATCTGAAGTCACATCTGAACTCAAATATTTCTGACTCCAAACCCGGGTCACTATCCAGTATAGCACCTATCTACCCCTAAGGACACCTTGCTGCTGTTCAGTTGTTTCGGTCTTGTCAAACTCCATTTGACCCCATTTGGGGTTTTCTTGGCAAAGATACTAGAGTGGTTTGCCATTTCCTTCTCCAGCTCATTTTACAAATGAGGAAGCTGAGGTAAACAAAGTTAAATGACTTGCTCAAGACCACACAACTAGGAAGTGTCTAAGACCAGATTTGAACTCAGGAAGATGAATCTTCAGGACTCCAGATCTAGCACTTAATCCACTGCACCACCTAGACACTCAGAGGTCATTTACAGCAAATGATATGTCTAAACAATAAAACGAATGGCAAGAAAATTTTGCCACATAGTCATAGGGGTACGTACTCTCACAAATGTCCACAGTGCTAGTGTGGGAGGGACCAATTTCTGCCAGGGCAACCCACATTCCTAGGGCTGTATCTCCACTAGAGGCTCTTTCTACCTCCAGCAACGCTACTTTCTGCTTCTCCCATCACACCAATGATGTCACCTGCTAGTATGGGGTTGCCATTGAACTGCAGGCTCCAGTAATGGAAGTTGCTCTTGTCTCTTGATGGGCCATTTTCTCTTGGTCCTTTTTAATCGTTGTCTTTTGCTTGTGTCATAACCCATTCTCTTCAGGTCCTCTGCTGCCCTCTACAGGCCGCTGCTGATCTGTGGTTAAATAACGAATGCTGTGCAAACAGGAAGTTTCTGATCTTTGAGCCACAACTCCAGGAGTTATTCCAGCTTTATTTACATATTTGCCTATTGAATGATTGATTGATTAATGAATCATATATATATATATGTATATATATACATGCATATGTATACATATATATATGTATTTGTATAGCCATACCCAGTCAGCAAAGACTGCCAGCAGAATTCCTCTAATTTATTTGAATTTCTTTGTTTCTGCTTCAAACACCTGTTTCTTGAACTCAGCCTGATTTTGAACGTGAGAAGAAATCATCACTTTATGCCTTTTGGTGTAGTTGCAGGATTGATTCTTCAGAAATTGTGGAGTTTTATGATTTATACCAACCAGCATCCCTAGGTATATTAGGATCTAAAAGATGGGGCTTTGTGCCAGGAGGTAACTTGGGGTCATGGTGGTTGTGATTTAATGAGTTTTATTAGTCAAAAGACTCTTTTTGCTTGTTTCAGTTTCTTGCATAGAATGAATGAGATATCCCTGTAGCACCATAGTCCCCAAGGACAAAGCTCATACCCTAAACAAACAGCTGCAAACTCTAAGGATTTTTGCATTATTGTGATAAAATCGAGAGGATCTAATATTAATAAGTAGTTCAGTTGCAGTCATTCAGCCATGTCTGACTCCATGTGATCCCATGGACTTTGTCCATGGGGTTTTCTTGGCAAAGACACTGAAGTGGTTTGCCATTTCCTTCTCCAGTGTGTTCACATTTTACAGATGAGGAACTGAGGCAAACAGGTGTTAAGTGACTTGCCCAGGGTCACCCAGCTAGTAAGTGTCTGAAATCAGATTTGAACTCAGATCTTCATGACTCTAGGCCTGGTGTTTTATCCACAGCTTTGGTCTTTCCGTCAAGAACGTTTTAAAGTTTTCTATACGCTTAGGTGCACGTCAAATAATAACCTCTAGTTATTCAGTCATTTTTCTCTGTGACTCCATTTGGGTTTTCCTGCCAAAGATACTAGAGCAGTTTGCCACTTCCTTCTCCAGTTCATCTTATAGATGAAGAAACCGAAACGGGATTAAATGACTTGCCTCGAATCACAAAGCTATTAAGTGTCTTAGGCCAGATTGAACCCAGGAAGATGAGTCTAGCCCCAGTACGCTAACCATTGTGCCACCTAGCTATAGTTTGTAAAATTGCATGATTTAAATTTAGCAAATTTTTTGAGCCTGTACTACAGATAAGGACTACTTACCTTTTCTGCTTTTCATTTCCTGCCATGAAGACTTACTCTCTTGAATCTAGCAGCATTTAACATGAACATAAGCTTTTTTTTGGCAATCTTAATCTTCTAACAATTTTCACCGAAAAATTCTTGACACAAAATTCAAATGTGCTGTGATCTAGAATTGCTTTGAATATGTTAAATTAAATTCAAATTCACCATTACATAGTAAAATAGCATTTTTTCTGCCTACAATCTGTAAATATTTTTCTTTTCCGTAATAATTTATGTAGATTGAGTTTCTAAAATCATTCCCAGTATAAATATGCTTTATTGAAATCTTTGTTTTCATCAGTCACATTCATTTGCAATATCATGCTACATCAGTCCACTACACTCAGACATTACTGGTTCTATCATGAAGAAAATGAAAACTGGATAAAGTTGCTAATTTATGCAAAAGCAGGAACATAATACACGAACATTGATTTCATTATCATGTTCAAAGGAAATGAAGCTTGTCTTATCACTAATTTCCTGGGAAGTCAAAGGTGTAGTTTTGGACTGTTAGTTCTTTAGGCAAAAAAATAAATAAAAACATAAATCTATTGGACAAAAGCTTCATTCTCTACCTGCGATCAACAACTTGAGGCTTTCTGTAGATTCCTACAGAAGAATATGTATTTTCCTAATGAAAAGTATTGCCTGCATATATTACAGTATTTCTGAGCTCTAGCAAAATTTTCTGGTATTGAATGAACATTTTCTATTTATGTATCTGTTTATTCCAATGTTTATATTTCAGTGTTTCTACTTACCTCTGGTCTTTTTATCGAGAATGTTTTAAAATCTATTATTTTAAAAATCCATTTTTTACACTTTGTTGGACTGTATTCAATTTCTCTGGATAAGTCATTCTTGGGTATAAATCTATGTATTTTGTATCTTTGAATATTATATTTCATGGGGTCTGATCCTTTACATACGTAGTTGGTAAATCTTGTTGACCTTAGTAATTGAATTCTTTCTTATTGTGTGTAGTATTTTTGATTTGACTTGGAAAATCCATATTTTGGCTATAATGTACCTGAAGTCTTTTAGGAGGTGATAGATGGATTTTTTTCCCCCATTTTTACTTTACTTTCTTGTTCAAATATGATTGGGCAGATTTCTTTCATGATTTCTTGTACTGTGATATCCAGGTTTTTATTTTAGTCATATAAATCAATGATTTTAAATTATTTTTCACTGATATGTTTTCCAGGACAGTTTTTTACATGAAATACTTTACATTTTCTTCTATTTTTTAAGCTTTTGATTTTATTTTAACATATCTTGTTGTCTCATGAAGTCATTTATTTTTATTTAGCCCAGTTTAATTTTCAAAGAATCTGTTGTTTGAGTAATTTCCTGTGGTAGCCATTAATTCTCTTCCCTGGTTTTTCTTCCAAAACTCTAATTTCTTTTCAAGTTATTTTTCTATTGCTGTAGATATCAGTAAGCACCCAAATAGCAGTGGGGGGGTGCTGCTACCACTCTGCATTCATAAAAGGAAAGGCAATTTCTGAGGGGTTAATAATCACTTTAATCAAGCATATGTATCATTTCTTTAATCAAGTACATATATTATTCACCTAATTCAGGGAGGACAGCACCCCTCACTTCGGAGAAAATCCAGAGAAATTAGATATCAACAGACATGGCTTCCTCTGCATGAATTCAACAGACAGTTGGACCCCAATTATCTGACCATAGTTACCAGAGAGGGAAGCATGACATTTGGGTTCTCAAAGCTGGGGGGAGGGAAGCTCCTTAATGGCTTCCCAGAGTCTTCATCTGGCACTCAAACCTTTTTGCAAAAACTAAGCCCCAAAGTAAAACCTCACCCTCAGAGTATTTAAACACTTTTTAGAACCAGAGAACATCATAACCCTCTGACCCAGTGCCTCAAGAGAAAGCACAAAAGGTACTTGGGACCCTCCTGCAAAACAACTGCCTTAATCAAGCTTCTCACAATGGGCAGACTCACCAATGGATAACAAAGATCTTCTTTAATCATATTATTCAATCAGAGGAACTTTTCGTAAAACAAAAACAGAAAAAGATCCTATTTAACTTGCCATCACACTGTCATCTAATTTATAATTATTTTAAACTAAAAAAAAAGGAAGTGTACTTTATTTCTTCTATGAATTCTAGTTAGTTAGAGGGCCAGTCTATGTTTTTCTTGAAGACTTTGCTTCTCAGTATTTTGGAATTATCCTCCTCTTCTGAGTTTGTTCCTTGGGCATCTTTGGCATCATAATATCTCCTTAATTTTTGGTGTTGTTCGGTCTTCTTCCAGTCTTGTGCTTTGTTTTGGGAATTTTTGTTAGGACCAGACTCTGTATACTTCTGGAGGAAATGTTGTGACCTTGTATTACTCTAAACTGCCTTCATCTGATGTTCAGCCACTATTCTTTGGATACTGAGTTCTCTGTTCTCAGGGATAACAGGAATAGTTTGAACCAGGGATCTGCAACCTTTCAGCAGATCTTGTATGATCAGATCAAGGCCTAGTCTTTGGGCTTTCTATGCTCCCGACTCCAATTTATGACTAGACAGTGCAGCTGCAGACTTTCTCTTTTAGTGATCAGTGGACAATAGCTGTTCCATACTCTGTTAGCTAGCAGAAAGAATCACAAAGTCCAGAGTAACTATGCTACTGGCCTATCCCTGTACTGGGCCGTCCAAGATATAGATACACACACACATATATACATATAAATACACACACACAGATAGATAATAGATAGATGATAGATAGATAGATAGATAGATAGATAGATAGATAGCTATGTATGCTAAAATCTTTTATTCCTCAGTAGATTATTAGGCCAGTCCCTTTTGTTGGCCCCTTAGATCTCATTGGCAAGATTTCATAAGGTTCTGTCGCTTGGGGCAATCATCTAAAAATAACAACACTTGAAAGACCTCATCATCTATAGAATTAGTTCTTCCATAGGTACTCTATGCTTGATATCTTCCTTATGACAATAGTAAACACTTTTGGAAAGTACCTGCCTACCTGCTTTATTCCTTACTTTCTAGCGATAAAATTATTGAGCAATTATCTCTGTGCCAACATCTGCCAAGGAATGCTGTACGATCTTAACAGATGTATGGGAAACTCCTTGTTGAGTGAGAGTATTTATCTCGGTGTTTAATGATACTAAAGGAAATGCCTATGATTCTTGTTGTTATTTTATAATTAATTGACAATAGCTCCTGCTAAATTATGTATTCTCAGAATTTTTCAGTTTTGTGACTACGAAGATGTGATTTTTTTCAAGAGAAAATCATCAGTCAGCCAATTTGTTCTTATCTCATATTTTATTTCAGAATCCTCTGAATATGTGTCTAAATTATTTGCATGAATATTTTAAAAGAAAATAAATATTAGTAGAATTGAAATACATTGAAGAGTTAATAACAAGGGGAATGAGAAATGACTTAATTACTTTTGTTTGAAGAAAGTTTTTTTGGCAATAATACTAAGAATCTTTCTACTACATCTGTTTTCCTTTGAAATGTGTTGAAAGCCAATTTGAGTGTGTCTTCACTAGTACTTTTTTCTACTACTGCTTTTTTCTGTGTGGAATATTAGCTGACATTTATATAATATTTTCAAATTTGCAACTCTCTCTGGAGAAGGAAATGGCAAACTACTCCAGCAACCTTGCCAAGAAAACCCCACATGGGATCACATAGAGTTGAACACAACTGAAACAACCAAATGAAAACAATATATAATATTTTATAATTTGCAACACTATATACATTATCTCATTTGAGCTTCATAACAAACTTCTGAGGCAGGTAATTTAGGTTCAGGGATTAATTAAATTCTTGCCCAGAGTTTCAAGGCTAGCAAGTGTAAGAGGTGGGATTCAAACTAATACTCTTGATTGGGAACCTAGGGCTTTTTTCCCTACGTCTCAGCACTGCTCCAAACCTACTCAGATTCAAGGTTCATTTTCTTAAGTGACACGACTACCTTTCAGTGAGATACATGGGGTACTGAGTTGTTAGTATTTCCACTGTTATTGTGTTGAGGTTTAGTCTCTGCTCACTCAGGGACGCCAAAAACTGTTGTAGTTTCAAGATGTGTTGGGGTGGAACCATCTCAAAAAATTCAGAGTCAGACCACCTCTAATTCAAGAACACGCATTTATTGAGATTGATGCCTCTCATGGAGTGGGCTAAGTTCCAGAGGAACCAGCAACTGCAGAGGAAGCAAGATGGATTTTTATAGGGTAAAGATGCTGTTATATAACAGAAATTACAAATATTAGAAAGGCATGAGAGGTTTATTAAGGAATTAGATAATAGGGCAGGGGTCCAAGCTTAAATGAAACTGCACATGCAATTACCCGCAATGCATGCAGAAAAAACCCATGTAGGGGGGTATGTATATATGATAATCATATTATAATAAGCCTCTCAATGTTATAAATTCACTACATTTCAGTTCTTTACCATTACCACACAGGTGCTACTTAGGGAAAGTCCTTTCTATTGTTTTGGGGTCCACATCCTGCTTGGACATACTGGTGGTGCTGCTTTCTGATTGGCTGGCTATTGTGGTCCTGTCTAGGGCTAGAAGGTTGTGGTGGTGGTTGAGTGCATGGACGCACCTGAGGGAAATATGAGGAATGGGTCTAGGGGCAGTGGCTAGCTAGAGGCATCGGCTAGCTAGAGTGGCTCTGATGCTATCACAAGGACATGCTTGCTGTTCTATGAGAAATATGAGTTTATGGACATATCTGTTGTTCTGGTGAGCAGTGAGGCACATGAAGTAGTAAGGATATTGAGAGGGATAGCAGTGAGTGACTATCTAGGGCAATGGGCCTGCTGTTCAGTGGTGCCTATAAGGAAGTTAGAAAATTGGGGTTGGGGGCAGTTTTATTAGGATCCCATCAATTGTTGACAAGAATAAATCATTTTAGAATACTAACAAACCTACCCCATTTGGGGTCTATTTTTCTGCTTCTTTCATGAATGCTTTAGTTCAGATATAGGTTTCAAAGGAGAGAAATAGCTTCAATATCTATTGTTAAATATAGATTAATTGATAATATGCAAATAAATCATGAGCAGTACACACACACACATGCACACACATGCACGCACATATGCACCCACACACACTCAATATCCACATACTAGTCAGTTTTGCTGGTAGACCAAGTTCTAGATATCCATTCTGGTCTCTGAGCATCAAAGCAGCATATGAACTAGTTCTAGGAAACCTACTGTGCCCAGAACCACAGGCTAGTTCCTTGTGACCCCAGAAGTTAGTGCTATTCTCAGAACAGTAACTTTTTCAAATATACAAATCTAAGGTATGTAGATCTTAGGAATATTTGAATATGCCAATCATTAGAAAGAAATTGGTAGAACTCCCTTGGAGTCAGGGCTACACGTAGAGATTCATAGGTCATTCTTGTAGCTTTGATCTATATGCGAAACCCCTTCCTCTATAATAAATAAATAAATGTACGTACATATGTGTATATGCATATATAAGATATATATGTGTGTATATATATATATATATTTACATATAATTAAGGATACCTAAATTCATGGATAAAACATTATTTTTTCTAAAGATGAAAAATCAATGTTAATTTCACTTGAATTGAGAAACTATCTATGTGGATTAGTAGTTCACAACGTACTCTGAATTTTTCTTGGATCAACCTGCATCACTGCAAAATTGTTTTTTCCTCAACCACCTTTTGCTCTTCTGCAATGGGATGCCATTCATGGTCAACCACCATTCATAGTGTGCCATATCTGTCCACTTGACAAACAGCCCAACTGTTTGCTGGTTAATGCAGTTTCCCAAGCTCTTTTGGACCCCTCATTTTGGCAACTGTTTTATATCATGAAAATCTGGTACAAAAGCAATATCAATCACAACCCATTTCTCATTTTTCAGTCAACAATTTATTTGACAAGTATAATTGCTCTAATTACACATTGGGTCTTTAGTTTTTCTTATTATTTCATTTAATGTTTGGTTAGAAGGGAGTTTCAGGCAGTGGAGCAGAATTTTCCCATTTTAGGATCTTGGATACCTGGCATTGCCAAGGAGATACAGGGATTAATGGGAAATGACAGAGGATGAATAGGACAGCAGAGGGTACCAGAGAGCCAAGTTAGGCTAAAAGCAACAAAGAAATAATGTTCCAAATTCAGCAAATTGAAGTGCATTATGGAGGCAGGGAAGGAAGAAAGGTCAGATGGAAGAAGGGTCAGATGAGAAGCAGTGCTAGCAAAGGAAGCCTTTCAAAGAGTGAAATCCAGAAGTACAGACCAGGTTCTAACAGAGGAGGTCACAAGTAACCAGCTAGTCAGAAGGTATTAGATGGTACCATTAAAGGATAGAGTCTGAGGTCTGATCGCTTCTCAGATGCTTTGAAGTCCTTCCCCAATGATCTTTAAATAGCTATGTCCTACCTGGCAGGAATTGATATCTGCTAGGAATTGCAAAGCCTTCCCAGTACCTTTGTTTTTTGTTCAGTAGTTTCAGTCACATCTAATTCTTCATGACCCCATTTGGGGTTTTCTTGGCAAAGAGAATGGTGTGGTTTGCCATTTCCTTCTCCATCTCATTTTGAAGATGAGGAAACTAAGGCAAACAGGATTAGGTGGCTTACCCAGGGTCATATAGCTCATAAGCATCTGAAGTCAGATTTGAACTTAAGAAGAGGAATCTTTCTGACTGCAGACTTGGCACTCTATCTACTGTGCCACCTAACTTCCCCCATCCCAGTACCTAGGAATTAGTAATGATAAATCCATAAGTTCATAGTTACAGCTGACATGAATAAAATGACCCCACTTTTTATTGTCAAGAGTCAATATTGATAACAGAACTCCCTTAGGATCTAAGAAATCCTTCATCGGGATCTGGAGGAGAAGACCACTGCCCTCAGTCAGTACTGTCTTTGGCCATAACTGCTCAGAAGCATCTATGTGATCTAAGAGACAAATCTGGGGAAACCAATCACAGACACCAAGCACAAGACACAGACATCGCAAGGCATCACTTTATTAATATGGTGTCAACAATCCAGACCAACTGATGTGGGGGAGAAGAGGGATTTAGCTGTTGGCAGCAATAGTTTCCTGGATCCAGTCCACATATTTGCAGACCTTGGTGTAGACACCAGGCCTATTTTTCTGAGCACAGCCATAGCCCCAGGAGACAATACCCTGGAGCTCTCCATTACAGGCCACAGGGCCACCTGAGTCACCCTGGAAAAGGAAAGTAAAAATGAATGAAGAGGGGGAGAAAGAAGAAAGGGAAGGATTGAAGCCCAGGCCTTGGAACCATGGAAAGAACACTGTAGCTACCCTAGTCCAATAGACTAGCTGGTACACAAAGCTCTCTACAACATTCCTTTCCAATACCATTTCTATCCCTCCAGATCTTTGGGGCTATTCCCCTAACCTTTATTATTTCTTCATAACCTTAGCTCCAGTGATATATGAGTTGGAATTCCAGGCCCTAAATGTCTGCTACTAAAGATATCAGTTCACATTTATCCCTGTTTTAGGGTGGCTCTTTGGCAGGGGCTCTTAATTTTGTATCATGGACTCCTTTGCATAGTGAAGCTTTTCTCTGAATAATGGTTGGTGTCTACATTCATAAGTGAAGAAAATGCTTAATTTCAGTTAGAAATGTAGTAAAGTTGTATTTTTCTCTCCATTTAAGTTCATGGACCTTCTCAAATCTCTGTACAGACCTCTTGAGGGTTCATGGACCCCAGATTAAGAACCTCTTTTCTAGAGAGTAGAGCCCTGAGCAGAGATACAGTTCTTCTGTCTCTGATCACAGAAGCTTAGATGGTTCCAGAAGCCCTGCAATCCCATGAGTATCTTTGGTTTCTAGACAAGCAAGCCCTTACCTGGCAGGAATCCTTGCCACCCTCTAGGAAGCCGACACAGACCATGTTGTCAGTGATCTCTCCAGGGTAAGAGGCCCGGCAATCAGCATCAGACAGGATGGGGGCGACCAAACATTGAAGCAGATCAGGGTAGTTGGCTGTAGAGAACACAGGTGTAGATGAATAAGAAAGAGTGGGCATCAGAGCACATCACAAAGACCAGCCAAGTTCAAAACTGAGAGCTGATTGGAGAGAAAATCTTACCTTGGGAAAGAGACAACAGCTTGCATTTCTTCATCTAATATAACTTGCATATCGTTTTATACTTCTCTAATGGCAGCTGACATATAGATCCAGTACCATAGTCATTCACATACTTGTTTTAGTTCTTCAAGTAGACTATAATGAGCTCCTTGAAGGCAAGGACTAGTCTATAAGCCTAGGGGTCTCCCAAAGCACCCAGCATAGTGTTTTGGACATAGTAGACACTTATGAAATATTTGATGAATAAATAGATGTAAATACAGCATATAAGAGGTCAGACAAAAAAAGCATTTTCTTTTCATCACTATATGTTTAAAACGTGTGGCTTTATAAAATTGTGGTATTGGTATCCAAAAAAAGATAGATCTTCTGCCTGCTGAGAGAATAAGGAAGTAGCAGAAATGTCAGGAAATGGGTGAATGTCAATCGACCTTAGATTAAGTCAGTTAATCAAGCTCTTCCATTTAACAGAAGACCAGAACCACCAGAAGTGCTTCATCTTCATGAAAGGTGGGGCAGGAGGCATGCATTTCAAAACTGGGAAGTACATCAAGTGGTTCTGTGACATGGAGGGAGAACTAGGTGCTCATAGACTCATAGGCCATATAAAGTCTTGAGAAGTTTCATTCATTTTACTGGTAACAAAACTGAGGCTCAATTCATATACCAGTTTGCCTAGGATCATACAGGTAGGAAGCAGAACATTCCAGCAGAACAGCAGCCAGGATGACTTCTATGAAATATACCCTGGGCAAGCATTCAAGGTGAATGAGGTACCTCATAAGTCAGCACAAAGGGCCTCATGTGGGGCAAGACATAAGGATGTAAGGCCCAGGGTGGGGAGAGATCCTAGGACCCTTAGGAATCAGTGACACAGTCACAGAGGTCCTGGGACATTGAAAAGAGGGGAGGGGGCAGGTAGAGCTAATCAGCAACTTACCTGAGTAAAAGATACTAAGGAGAAGGAAATTGGTAGCTTTCTGTTCTGTTTTCATTAACAAGGTAAAAAATTCAGTTATTTTTACCTATCAAAGGAGTACTGGTATTTTCACTAGCTTCCCTGTTCCAGTGAGACATTCAAAGCCCCTAGTTACTTGCATCATGGTTTAAGAATTGTAAATGTAGGGCTTAAATGGTGATGCTACTTAAAACCTGTATAATCATGGATAAATGACAATCTCTCTAAGCCTTGATTTCCTCATTTGTAAAGTGAGGTAGTTAGATGAGACAACTTCTAAGCTCCAAATTTGTGATCCTCTACTTCCTGTTGAATTAAGGGAAAGAGAGTTTCTCTATACCTGACTCAGCAAATCATTTCATTTCCTTTGGGGGCCTGAAGTAGGTTGGTGGCAGGAGGAGAGAGAAATCTTTCCTAGAATGAACTTTGAAGTTCAGCTGCGGAAATTTTTCCTCATCTGCCCTGTGACGGTGTTGATTCATTTTATGTCTTGAGAACTAGCCAAGGTTAAAGAACAGGAAACCTACTACACAGAATAGGAACAAGGGAGAAACCAAACAAAGGTTAAGGGGCTGATGGAAGGGAAGGAGTACAGGACAGGACAATGCTACTTACCACCAGAGCTTAGGGTATTGCCCCAACCAGAGATAAGGCATTGGGTTCCTGCAGGAGCACAGGAACTGGGCAGGGAGATGGTATTCACATATTCATTAAGGATGGCAGGAGTTTTCAGCTTGATCAGCAAGATATCATTATCTAGAGTCCAGTAGTTGAAGCCAGGGTGGCGGATGACCTTTTCTGAAGAAATAAACTGTTCATTTCCATCAGCAGCCTCAATATTGTGCTCTCCCAGTCTTACTTGGATGCGACTATAAGGAAGGAGAATTATGTTCAGTGATAGAAGTATCCCCAGAGGGGAATTCTTTTCTTAGCCCAGTGTGCACAATTTTCCTACAATTCTGGAAGTTATGGATCACTGACCAATTCTAGAGGCTTGGGGACAGAGCTGGGACTAACTTAGAGAACCTGAGGCTTTATCAAAAGTGCTAGTATTGGTCAGGGCAGGGAGTAGCATGGTTCCTCTCCTCTCCTATCCCTGAGACTAACCCGTTGTCTTACTCAAAACTTGAACTGACACTCCCATTCCCAGCCAATCTTGCGATCATAATAGACTTTTCCCTGGCTGTACCTGGCCTTTTTAGTTCCTTCCCTACCATTAGCCCCTCTCCCATATCTAAGGCATTGCACCTTGTACCATCTTGTACAAATTCTTATTGCTGCCATCTCTGGACTTCATAATCATGCTATCATCCCCATTATATTTAGGACTTAGCTCACAGTCTTCTTTCCAATCCATTCCCAGTCATTTCAAATTCTCATCTAAAGGAATTTCCCCAACTGTCATTTTTGCTTTCTCCATTAGACCCCAATCATGGACAGGATTGATCATGTAGTCATACTGTAGATATCTTCCTTTATCCACTGCAATCCCCTTCAATGAAGTTTACCCCAAATACCAGAACTATCTTACTTTGAGGAAAGGGGTTAGCAGATGCAGTAACAAAAACTTAAATCCTACTTCAAAGGAAATATAGGCATGGATCATATTTAATGCAACACCTCCCACAATTCCTATTGCAACAACAAAGTTAAGTGGAAGAGAACATTATTTCATAAAATTGGGGAACCATGCTTTCTCTACAACTCCAGGGATACTTATTAACCCAATAGTGACCATGGAGATGGGGAGAGGAAATAGCAAACTTTCCATATAGATCCTATTTCCTTCCTACCACTAAACACTCTCCCATGCTTAAGCTGTACTAAAAAAAGAGATTGTCATTGCTGAGATTTTGTCCTCTTCCCCTCAGATCTTGCCCACATTTCCCCATGACTTTTATAAGAGTAGCTGGAGGACCCCAGAGTTGGGCATGTTCTGTCACTTACTACTGGTAGCAGTGAGCAGCAGATACTACCCACTGCTCATTGATGAGAGAGCCACCACAGAAGTGGTAGCCAGCATTCAGAGATGCCTGGAAAGGGACTGAAGATTCCACACATGTTTCACCCCCAACAATCTTGTCATTATCACTGGAGAAAGCAACTTCAAGTGGAAAAAGAAAAAGATAACAATTTAACAAAATGAAAGTCCTAAGCCCTGACAGCTGGGTATGATTTCTATGATTATCTTCTATAAGTTTATTCTTTAATTTTTGAATTTAATATTAGCTTTTTCTGAGTCTGAGATTCCATGTCTCCTCAGCAGTAAAGTCATTGCAGTTATGGCCATTATTAACATTATCAGTACTTTAGTCTCCCTGTCCCTGATCATCTTTATCAACTATAGTATTTATGAGCCCCAATCACTAATTATGGTATCAATTACCGTGTTTCCTAGATTTTGCTCATGAGTATTGTGATGATGGGGCAGCTAGTGGTGCAGTGGATAGAGTGCTAGGCCTGGAGTTAGGAAGACTCCCCTTCCTGAATTCAAATCTGACCTCAGACACTTACTAGCTATGTGATCCTGGGATCACTTAACCCTTTTTGCCTGAGTCTCTTTATCTGTAAAATGAGCTGGAGAAGGAAATGGCAAACCCTTCCAGTATCTTTGCCAAGAAAAATCACAAAATGGGTCATGGAGTGTCAGATACAACTGAAAAGTAACTCAGCAACAACAAATTGTTGTGATGAGTACAATAGAGAGAGAAACAACCAGCCTTCCATTGCATGGCCAGGTCAGAACAATCTTTCTTTTCAATTATTTACCAATCAATAAGCACTTATTAAGCTCCTTTTTTCGATGCAAGGCTACAGAGACAAAAATGCAAAAATGAAATTGTCCTTGCCCTCAAGGAGCTCACCTTTTGCTGGGGAAACAAAATATTAGTATATACATACATACGTGCATACATACAGACCATCTATCTACACGCACATATATATATATATATATATATGTGTGTGTGTGTATATGTATATACACATATATAATGTATATGTATATATGTGTATATATGTATATACATATACATATGTATATATATGTGTGTGTGTGTGATCTATGTGATAGCCAGATGTATTTTTAAATTTAATTTATATTGCTAAGATTTTCTCCATCATTTTCCTAAGTATAAATAATCAATGCGTGTGTGTGCATTCACCCTTCGTTGCAAAAAAGATCATGCCATCAGAGAAATAATGACATGACTTGCACTTGTCTTGAGTGAGGGCTGTGCAGGTCACTAGCCTCACTTTTCCTCCAGAGCCATCTGAATCCAGTGACCAGATATTCATCAGGATGACTGGAGATGATCCAAGATGAGGCAACTGGGGTTAAATGACTTGCACAAGGTCACACAGCTTGTGAGTGTCAAGTGTCTGAGGTGAGATTTGAACTCAGGTCTTCCTGACTCCTGCGCTGGTGCTCCATCCACTGTATTACCTAGCTGTCCCAATGAACAGCAGCAACAAAAGCAAACCCTAATTGGTAGCAGCTGCTGATTTCCAAGGTGTAAATGCTAAAATTGAACTTGTAACAATAGAACCAAGTTGAATTGAGTCTAACATAGTTGTGAGTTTAGAGAAAAAGTTTCATGACAGGCATGGTTGAACATCATGTGATGAGAACAGAATGGAGACATATAGAAAAGGCGTGTGGTGGGGATGCCAGTGAAAGGGGGATAAACTAAGCAAATAAATGAGGGAGAAAGGGAAAGTCAGACTAGCTGGAGAGGGGGAGATACAAAGATACAACGAGAGAAACAGAAGATGGCTCTAAAGGAATAATGAGGGAGGTGGGCATGAGGGGAACTCACCAGCCGCTCCTATGAGGGACAGGATAAGTAGGAACTTCATGTTGACCAGTGTGTCTGACACTGATGAAAGCTCCCGGCTTTATACCTCTGTGTGTGTAGTTGGGAAGGTCACTTCTCCCCTTAACACATACACCTGTCAACTTTCCCTTCCATGGATCTTGCATCAGCCTTCTTGCATTTACCTATTTTGAAAGACAAATTACTTAAAGATAATAAAAGTTTCTGTTGACAAAAAAAAATACTTGATTCCAGTGAAGATTCCTGAGAGATGATAAAATGGAATAGATGTGATCCCTATAGAGTGCAAGCAAGGATATTTCTAATGAATTATATTTTTCTTGGCTAGGATAAGAGTGTTTGCAGTGATGATGTAGGTGGTGATGTTGATGATGGGGGGAGGAAAAAAGACTAACAGTTACCTAAAACTCTGAAAAATTCACTTAGAGATTTATCTAGATTCTTTGAGGGGAGCTCTGATCACGAATGAAATCATCAATAGGGGATGTTAGAAGTTTCTCTGATTCTAGACCTTTGAAGGCACAAGAAATTATGCCCTCCATTGCTCCTACTTTTGAGGAAGAAGACCCTTCATCCAGGACAAATCCTAAATCTTTTGGTAATGAGGACTCCAATGTTAAATACGGTTTAGAAAACACAACTAGGCCTTCTTGGGGGGTTCCACTGTTCTACCCATATCCTATTTATCTCAGGCGGGTGCCAAGCAGGAGCTACCTTGATCAAGATTTTGAATAGGAGAATATTATTATTTTCATCATCATCATTTGGATTGGGAAAAAAGAACAAAAATAGTTAAAAAGGAATGGAGATATAAGAGTGAAGAAGGTAAAGGAGCACTTATCTACCTAGACCTGGATAAACTACATGTCAGGGCATCTAATGAACTGGTTGATTTAATTACCAAATACCAATCACCATACCTGACATCTCAAAAGGGAATATAAACTGGTCTCAAGCACAGAAAGGATTCCTGGAAGAGCTCAAGATGGATTTTAAAAGAAAAATTAGAGCAGTAGAAGAAAAATTGAACAATGATTTTAAAAATACAGTTGACAAAATGAAAAAAAGAATTCACTGAAGAGAACAGCTCCTTAAAAAGCAAAATTAGTCATATGGATAAGGAGGTAAAAAACCTAACTATAGAAAATAACTACTTAAAAGGAACAATTAGACAAGTGGAAAGGAGATACAAAATTTAACTGAATAAAACAATTAGTTAAAAATTAAAATTGGACACGTAGAAGCTAATGACTCTATGAGGCATCAAAAATCAGTCAAACAAAACCTAAAGAAAGAAAAAATAGAAGAAAGCATAAAATATCTCGTTGGAAAGACAAGTGACCTGGAAAATAGATCTAGGAGAGAAAAACTAAGAATTACTGGTCTACAATAAAGCCATGATGAAAAAAAGAGCCTGGACAGTATCTTCCAAGAAATCATCAAGAATTGTCCTGAAGTCCTAGAACCAAAGGGCAAAATAGTCATCAGAAGAATCCACCAATCATCTCCAGAAAGAGATCTCAAATTGAAAATGCCAAGAATTTTTGTAGTCAAATGACTGCAAGAAGCCAGAAAGAAACAATTCAAAGATCAAGGAACAGCAGTCAGGATCACACAGGACTTGGCAGCTTCTACATTAAAAGATTGGATGGATTAAAATATGATATTCTGTCAGGCAAAGGAACTGGTACTACAATGAAGGATCAACTACTGAGTAAAATTGAGTATAATCTTCCACGCAAGCAGATGAACATTCAATGAAATAAGGGATTTCAAGACCTTTCTGGTGAAAAGGCTTGTGCTCAATGGAAAATTTGATCTTCAAAGACAAGAATCAAGAGAGGCATAAAAAGATAAACAGGAAGAAAAGAAAAAAATATGTTATTCAATAAGGATTAACTGTTTACATTCCTATATGAGAGGATGATACTTGTTAATGTTGAGAATTGTATGTTTATTTCAACATTTAAGAAGGATATACATAGATAGAGGGTGTGTGTATAAATTAACTAATATGATGATAAAAAACACAATTAAGCTTTGTGAATGGGAGAAAAGGAGGAGAGAGAAAAGCATAAATTACATCACATGAAGAGTCACAAAAACTTTATAATAGAGGGAAAGAAGGGAGGGATAAACATTGTTTGAGCTTATCTCTCATCAGATTTGGTTAAGGGAAGGAATAACATTTTCAGTTAAGTATAGAAATCTAACTTGCCCTACAGGCAGTAGGAGGGGGAATGGGAAAGAAAAGAAAGGAGTAGTTAGGAGGGAGGGGAGAAGAAGTAAGGGAAAAAGGAAAGAAAAAGGAGGGAGGCTGATAGAAGGGAGGGAAGACTGAGGGAGGTGGTGGTCAAAAGCAAAATTCTTTTGAGGAGAGGAAGGAAGAAGGGAAAAAAAGGTCATAAATGGGGGCAATATGACGGAGAGAAAGACACAGAAAATAATCATAATTGTGAATGTGAATGGGATGTACTCTCCCATAAAGCAGAGACAGATAGAAGAATAAATTAAAAAACATAATCCTACAATGTGTTGTTTACAAGAAACACATTTGAAACAGAGGGATATACACAGGGGAAAGGTAAAAGACTGGAACAGAATATATTATGCTTCAGCTGAAGTAAAAAAAGCAGGGATAGCAATCCTAATCTCAGACAAAGCAAAAGCAAAAGCCAGTGTAATCAAAAGAGAGAAAGAAGAAAACTATATTCTGCTAAAAGGCACCATAGACAATGAAGTAATATCATTACTAAACATATATGCACCAAGTGGTATAGCATCCAGATTCTTAGAGGAGAAGTTAAGGGGGTTACAAGAAGAAACAGACAGCAAAACTATACTAGTGGGGGACCTCAATCCCACATAAGGAAGAAGTTAAAGAGGTAAATAGAATTCTGGAAAAGATAGATATGATAGACCTCTAGAGAAAACTGGATGGGAGTAGAGAGGCATATACTTTTTTCTCAGAGGTTCATGGCACAAGCACAAAAATTGTACTAGGGTATAAAAATTTCACAATCCAGTGGACAATGAAATAAAAAAATTATGTGTAATAAAGGACCATGGAAAGATAGACCAAACATTAATTGGAAACTAAATAACCTAATCCTAAAGAATGAGTGGGTCATAATAACTTCATTCAAGAGAACGAAAATGAGATAACCCACCAAACCTTATGGGACGCAGCAAAAGCAGTTCTTAGGGGACTTTTTATATCTCCCAATACTTACATGAATAAAATAGAGAAAGAGGAAATCAGTGAATTGGGCATGCAACTGAAAAAACTAGAAAAAGAACGAATTTGAAGCCCCCAATTAAATACCAAATTAGAAATAATGAAAATCAAAGGAGAGATTAATAAAATTGAAATTAAGAAAACTATTGAATTAATAAATAAAACTAAGAGCTGGTTTTATGAAAATGACAATAAAATTGACAAACATTTGATCAATTTTATCTTTAAAAAATATGGAAGAAAACCAAATTACCAGTATCAAAAACGAAAACAGCAAATTAAGTTCCAATGAAGAGAAAATTAAAACAATAATTAGAAATCATTTTGCCCAACTGTATGCTCATAAATTTAACAAGTGAAATAGATGAATATTTACAAAATATTTACAAAAACATAGATGAATATTTACAAAAACATAAATTGCCCAGATTAACAGGAGAAGTAAAAATTTTAAATAAATCTCAGAAAAAGAAATTGAACAAGTCATCCATGAATTCCCTAGGAAAAAATCTCCAGAGACAGATGGATTTACAAGTGAATTCTATCAAACATTTAAAAAACAGTCAATTCCAATACTATATATATATATATACTATTTGGGAAAATTGGGGAAGAAGGAGTCCTACCAAATTCTTTTTATGATACAAATATGATTCTGATATCTAAACCAGGAAGAGCCAAGACAGAGAAAGAAAATTATAGACCAATTCCTCTAATGAATATAGATGCAAAAATTTTAAATAAGATATTAGCAAAAAGAATATAGCAACTTATCACAAGAATAATACATTATGATCAGATAGGATTTATCAAGGAATGCAGGGCTGGTTCAATATTAGGAAAACTATCAACATTACTGATCCTATCACCAACAAAACTAACAGAAACCATATGATTGTCTCAATAGATGTAGAAAAAGCTGTTGACAAAATGCAACACCAACTCCTATTGAAAACACTGGAGAGCATAGGAGTAAATGGAACCTTTGTTAAAATGATAAGTAGACTGTACCTAAAACCACTGGCAAGCATTTTATGTAATAGGGATATGCTAGATGTACTTCGAATAAGATCAGGGATGAAACAAAGAAGTTCATTATCACCACTGTTTTTCAATATGGTACTAGAAATGCTAGCTTTAGCAATAAGAGAAGAAAAAGAAATTGAAGGAATTAGAATAGGTAAAGAAGAAACTGAGTTATCACTCTTTGCAGACAATATGATGATATACTTAAAGAATCCTAGAGAATCAAATAAAAAAACAATAAAAAATAAAAAATAAATAATTTTAGCAAAGTTGTGGGATATAAAATAAACCCACATAAATCATCTGCACTTCCATGTATTTGCCAACAAAGCCCAACAGCAAGCAATAGAAAGAGAAATCCCATTTAATGTTACTGTAGACACTATGAAATATTTGGGAGTCTACCTGCCCAGACAAACCCAGTGACTATATAAACAGAATTACAAAACACTTTTCATACAAATAAAGTCAGATCTAAGTAAATGGAAAAACATCAATTTCTTGTGGATTGGCTGAGCTAATAAAATAAAAATGACCAATCTACCTAAATTAATTTACTTATTTAGTGTCACACCAATCAAACTACCAAAAAATTGTTTTATAGAGGAAGAAAAAATGATGTAAAAATTCATCTGGAAGAACAAAATGTCCAGAATATGAAGGGAATTAATGAAAAGAAATGCTAGTAAAGGTGGCCTAGACATACCAGATCTTAAATTGTATTATAAAGCAGCAATCATCAAAACCACTTAGTACTGGCTAAGAAGTAGAGGGGTAGATCAGTGGAATAGATTAGTCAATAACACAGTAGTCAATAATACACAGTAGTCAGTAACTATAATAAACCCAAGGACTCCAGCTTCTGGAATAAGAATTCACAATTTAGCAAAAACTGCTGGGGAAACTGAATAGACCAATGCCTGACACCGCATACCAGAATGAAGTTCAAATGGGTACATGATCTAGGTATAAAGATTGATACTATATACAAACTAGGGGAGCAAGGAATAGTTTATTTGTCAGATTTATGGAAAATGGAGGAATTTATAACTAAATAAGAGATAGAGAACATTATGAAATGCAAAATGGATTATTTTGATTACATTAAATTGAAAAGTTTTTTTCACAAACAAAGCCAATGAAATCAAGATTAGGAGGGAAGGACTCCTACAACAAGTGTGTGTGATAAAGACCTGATTTCTAAAATATATAGAGAACTGAATCAAATTTACAAGTCTATAAGCCATTGCCCAGTTGATAAATGGCCAAAGGATATGAACTGGTAGTTTTCAGAGAAAAAATTAAAACTATCTATAGTTATATAAAAAAATATTCTAAATCACTACTGATTAGGGAGATGTAAATCAAAACAATTGTGAGGTACCATATCACACCAAGACAAGAAGATGATAAATGTTGGAGAGGATATGCTGGTGCAAACTGTGAGTTGATCCAAACGTTCTGGAGAGCAATTTGCAACTATGCCCAAAGGGTTTCAGAAATGTGCATACCCTTTGTCCCAGCAATATCACTTCTAGGACTGTATCCCCAAGAGATCATAAAAATGGAAAAAGTTCCCACATGTCCAAAAATATTTATAGCAGTTTTTTTTTTTTTTTTTTTTTTTTTTTTTTTTTTTGTGATGGCCAAGAACTGGAAATCTAGGAGATGCCCATCAATTGGGGAATAGCTGAGCAAGTTGTGGTATGTGAATGTAATGGAACACTATTGGGCCATAAGAAATGATGAATAGGTGGCCTTCAGGAAAACCAGGAAAAACTTCTATGAACTGATGCTGAATGAAGTGAGCAGAGTCAGGACAACATTATACACAGAAACAGCCACAGTGTGTGAGGACTATTTTTGATAGACTTAGCCCTTCACAACAATGCAAAGACCTAAAACATTTCCAAAGGATTCATGAGACAAAATGCCATCCACATCCAGAGAAAGAATGTGGAGTTGGAATGCAGAATGAAGCAGACTACTTTCTCTTTTGTTAAGTTTTGTTTTGTTTTTATCATGGTTTCTCTTACTTGCTATAATTCTTCAATGTAACAAGACTAATGTGAAAATGTGTTCAAAGGGAATGTATGTGTAGAGCCCATATAAGACTGCATGCTGTCTTGGGAAAGGAAGGGGAAGGGAAGGGGAGGAAATTTAAAACTTATGGAAGTTAGTGTTGAAAACTGAAAACAAATAAATTGGTAAATTTGGGGGGAAAATAATTTTTTAAAAACTACATTGACATATCAAGGAAAACTGCCCTGATATTCTAGAACCAGAGGGCAAAATAAATATTGAAAGAATCTACCAACCACTACCAGAGAGAGATGCAAAAAGAGAAACTCCTAGGAACATTGTGGCCAAATTCCAGAGTTCCCTGGTCAAGGAGAAAATACTGCAAGCAGCTAGAAAGAAAGAATTCAAGTATTGTGGAAATACAATCAGGATAACACAAGATCTAGCAACTTCTACATTAAAGGATTGAAGGGCATGGAATGATATTCCAGAAGTCAAAGGAACTGGGACTAAAACCAAGAATCACCTACCCAGCAAAACTGAGTATAATACTTCAGGGGAAAAAATGGTCTTTCAATGAAATCAAGGACTTTCAAGCATTCTTGATGAAAACACCAGAGCTGAAAAGAAAATTTGACCTTCAAACACAAGAATGAAGAGAAGCATGAAAAGATAAACAGCAAAGAGAAGTCATAAGGGACTTACTAAAGTTGAACTGTTTACATTCCTACATAGAAAGACAATATTTGTAACTCTTGAAACTTTTCATTATCTGGGTAGTTGGTGGGATTGCACACACACACACACACACACACACACACACACACAGAAAGAGAGACAGAGAGCACAGAGTGAATTGAATAGGATGGGTTCATGTCTTAAAAAATGAAATTAAGGGGTGAGAGAGAAATATATTGGAAGGAGAAATGGAGAAATGGAATGGGGCAAATTATCTCTCATAAAAGAGGCAAGCAAAAGACTTTTCAGTGGAAGGAAAAAGAGGGAAGGTGAGAGAAAAACATGAAACTAACTCTCATCACATTTGACTAAAGGAAGGAATGAAATGCACATTTATTTTGGTATGAAAACCTATCTTACAATACAGGAAAGTGGGGGAGAAGGGGATAAGCAGAGTGGAGGGGATGATAGAAGGGAGAACAGTGGGAGGAGGGAGCAATTTAAAGTCAGCACTCTTGGGGAGGGATAGGATCAAAAGAGAGAACAGAAGCAATGGGGGGCAGGATAAGATGCAGGGAAATAGTCTTACACAACATGACTATTATGGAAGTAATTTGCAAAACTACACAGATATGGCCTATATTGAATTGCTTGCTTCCCAAAGGGAATGGGTGGGGAGGGAGGGATGAAGAGAAGTTGAAAGTCAAAATTTTAGGAACAACTGTCGAGTATTGTTCTTACTACTAGGAAATAAGAAATACAGGAAATGGGGTATAGAAAGTTATCTGGCCCTACAGGACAAAAGAGAAGATGGGGACAAGGGAAGGAAGGGATGTTAGAAGAGAGGGCAGATAGATGAAGGGGCAATTAGAATGCTTGGCGTTTTGGGATGGGGGAGGGGAGAAATGGGGAGAAAATCTGGAACCCAAAATTTTGTGAAAATAAAAGTTAAATAAATAAATTTAAAAAAAAAAACTACATTGACAAAGAGATGATTTTACAAAAGTATAAAAATTAAGACTTCATATGTAAGAAATATCTACATGAATTACATACATTAAGATAAGACAGAAAAGTTCAAAAAAGATATCAAAAATCATGGAAAATTAGGTTTTACTCCAAGATTTATTACTATTATAAACTAGCAATACCACCTAAAAATGAAAAAAAAATTATATAATTTTTCTTTGAGTTTTCTTGAATAATTTTAGTGGAAATATTTCTTTCTGTGCTCTTTGGTATCCAAATCAACCTGGAAGAAAACATAGAAAGGTAAGGAAATCCAAGGGAGAAATAAAAGGAATTTAAAAAAAAAACTTTATAGCTTTACTAATAATGAATTATAGTATATGTAGACTCTGGAGCTATTATCCTAACTCTCACCAACAAGTTGAGTCCCTATAGTCATATAAAAAGATCAGCAGCGGTTCATTTATATATCAGTCCTAGACTTCTCCCTGGTATGCTAAGAAGACTATGTGACTTGTCCAGGGTCACACAGCCAGTGAGTGAGCACACTTTGTGATTCCAAGGCCTGACCTCTTACCTATTCTGCAAAATAGAAAGAGAAAAGTTACTATAATCCCTCGGAATTCTTTGGATATCCTTGATCGGGTTGAGATTCCCCTCCCCTCCTTCCCAGTGCTATAGCTCACAAACCCCCACCAGTGTGATTCCTGTATGATTAACAGTTGACATGAATTAGTCAGTCATTTTTTTTGAAAGGAGTATTTACTGTACTAAGTATAGTAAGAACCATTGGTATAACCATCTTCCCCAACACCTATGACATACTCTCGTAGAAGTATAAACTGAATCCAGGGAAAAGTGTGCTCAACCTTAGAGAATACATGAGATAATGGGATGACTTTAATCCTAAAGTCCCTTGCCTAGAGTTCCTAAAATGTTCTTATTAGGTATAGTTGTTTTTTTTTTTTTCTGCTTGTGTCTATGTGGAGCTTTGAATCTGCATCCATTATGAGATGCAGGCACAGCCACCACCTGTTGCCATCCTCAAGACATTGCTAGGATACAAATAAAAAGAATTCAAATCCTCTGCCATTTTAAAATTCACTAGATTCTCCTACAGCCAAAGGAAGAGGGTAGGAGACCAAGAGGTTAATTCTCAAGGATGTAGCTGGAATGTTCTCTCCTGGTTCACTTATGACTCATATATTCCTCTATTTTGGCAGATGTTTACATCTGATTTCTGGAACTTGATGTTTTATTCACACCCCAGAGGGCGTGACCAACATAGACTACTAGAAGAATTTATTTCAAATCTAGGGAAGTTTCTAGACCTTATGCATGGTCAATAAACAGTTGAGATGTATTCTCAACTGATACTTGCCTCAAGACATACAATCTTATCACTTAGTTTAGGTGTGATAGAGTGATTTGATTATTTACCCAATTGACCCTCTTACAAAATAATTGTAGCATATGGAGAAAGGGATTGCTTAATTCCAAAGATGCATTTTTATCTAGGAAAGGAGAAAGGCCATGACAATGGAAGCCCCAGAAAAAAGTGGTCCTAACAGGAATTTAGGAACTGTATTTGCTGTTGTTAGTAGTAGTGGTAGCTATGGTAGTACAGTATGTGTGTATGTGCATAGGTATGAGTGTGTTCCCATATGTATAGTATTATATGAACCACTGGTGCCTAAGGCAGCCATCCTTAAGATGGTTCTAATCATTCAAAAGCTTTTCCTTATTGCAAGTATAAATCTACCTCTGTATAATTTCCAACCTCATGCTCTTTATCCCATCTCTGGAGTCAGAAGACATGGGTTAAAAATCTTGGTTTTGACCACTTACTACACATATGATCTTGGAAAATTCACTTAACCACCATAGGCCTCAGTTTCCTTAATTTCAAAATGAAAAGACTATTATAGATAACCTCAGAGGTCTTTTTGAACTCTAGCTTCATTATCTCTTGGGGAAAAATAAATGAAGACAGATACCATGTATTACTAAATCTTCTATTTTTCAGCATAAAAATTTCTAGTTTCTTTTAGTCACCCTCACATTCAGCTACAATCCTGACTCTCCAGAACTTCTCTAATGCCCTAGACACCACTTCACCCTGCAAGAACACTCCACCCTGGGACTTCATACAGTACTCCCTGCACTGTAGCCTCTACTTCTGATTGGCTGGTTCCTCCCAGAACTTCCATTTTAAGACCAGCCAGCCTTCATTCCTCTCCAGGCTGCAGTACTCTTGACTCTCCAGACTTGTTCTACAATGTCACCACCTCAGATCTTTCAGCTTCCTTCTTGGTATGGTCTTCTTCCATTAGAATTTTAAGCTCCTTGAGGGCAGAAACTGTCTCCCTACTCTCCCTGCTTGTCTTTGTATTCCTAGAGTTTGGCACAGTGCCTTGCACATAGTAAGTTCTAATAAATCCTTGATGACTTGACTTAACATAGCATTATCTAAGGACCATTCACCATCTAGTTTTCACACTTCTAGATCTTTTTCAGATTGACAATACCATGCTTCCTAAATGCTTGGGGGGATACCTTTCTCTCTTTGATTCCCCATCCGTCTCCTGCCTTCTCCTGTGGCAGTTAATCCAGATATGCTCTTTAAACAACACAAAGTTATTTCTCCTATAAAAATAACAACCAATACTAGGTCAAGTGGATCCAAGTGCTACTGGCTGCAGGGAAGTTCTGCCTTCTTTTCCTTTAAGAAGTCTTTCTTAGCTCTGGATCCTAGAAACTTCTAGGAACTACAGAAAAACATCAGTCATGAAGCTTTGTACAACATAAAATGCAGCTCAGGTACATTTTATGTACAACATAAAATATGTGTATACATATATGTATATGTATGTATGTGTATGTATGTAAGAATGTATGTATGTATATATTTTCCTCTACATACACACACACACAAAACAAACAATAAAGTCTCATAAGTTCACATTTCTCTCAGAAAACTTTTAAAAGCAGCAGTCATAGCTTATAAGTACTTTTCTATTCTCACTGGAGGTAGATTCTTAAAATATCAAAATTGTATAACTGCTGAATAGGCATTTTACATTATCCTTCCACTGTACATTATCCCTTTTCCCAACCCTTCCATGGAAAGATTCTTATACTCCTGATGTGATCTACGTCAGGGGAAGAGATAAGGGAAGATATAAGAGCAGTCAGAGGTAGGTAACAAGTATTAAAGTCCACTGAGTCAATGGCTCTTCCTGCTCAGTGGTCAATAAGGGTATTGTTTCATCCCTGAGCTGTATTTATCCCCAAAGTTACCACAAGTTTTCCGAGGAACTCCAGCATGTATTCCATGGGAATAGGCTCAGTCTCAAATATGATCCAACTCCCACTACATTTGAAACATCTAGGAAATGCATAGGAGATGACAGCATCACAGACATCTTACATCTGGGAGCTGGTAGCAAGGGAGATGTATAGGCTTTATTTCATATTCAAAATAATGGTCAGAAGCTAGAGCCAGGATGGCAGAGAGAAGCCAGAGTTGCCTGAGCTCTCCCCATTTTCCCTCAGAAACAGCATTAAAATGAGTCACTAAAGGGATTCTGGAGTGAAAGAACCTACAAAAAGACAGAGTGGAATACATTTCCAGCTTAAGATAACATAGAAGGACTTCAGGAAAAGTCTGTCTCATCTGAGTAAAACGGGAGCATAGAACAGTGTAGTGTTAGGGCAAGTCAATGAGAAGCACTTAGCCACAGCACAGATCAGCAACCAGGTCCCTTAGTACTAGCTCAGCAGGCCAGTGGTACAGCAGGCCATCTATGAGACCTCCATCCCCAACACAGAAAGCAAGTTACCAGCCCCAGAACCCAGGCAACAACAGGCTGCAATGGGCTGGGTCACTTCAGCTCAGTAAGCAAGCCACCAGCAACTGAGGGCCCTGAACATAAGGCCACTGGTCAGGCCCCTGACCCTTTGAGGTCTTTTCTATGAATCATAGAAAGCTACAATAGTGACAGGGAAGATCAGAACACAAACTCAGAAGAGGACAATATAGTCAAAATGCCTACAGACAAAACTTCAAAGGAGAATATGAATAAGTCTCAAACCTAAAAAGTCTTGGAAAAGCTCAAAAAAAGGCTTTAAAAGTCAAATAAGAGAGGTAGAAGAAAACTTGGGGAAAGAAGTGAGAGTCAACAGTTTGGAAAAGGAAGGACAAAAGTTGACTGAAGAAAATAATTTCTTAAAAAATACAATTGACCAAACTGGAAAAAAAAAATATACTGAAGAAAACAAGGCCTTAAAAGCAGAATTGGACAAATGGAAAAGGTGATAGAAAAGCTAACTGAAGAAATAATACCTTAAAAATTAAAATTGGGCAAGTGGAAGCTAATAACTCTGTGAGACATCAAGAATCAATCAAAAAAAATTGAAAGGGTGAAAAATAAAATAAAATATAAAATACCTCCTTAAAAATACAACTGACCTGGAAAATAGATTCAGAAGAGATGATACAATAGTTAATGGACTACCTGAAAGTCATGATCAGAAAAAGAGCCTGGACAACATCTTTAAATAAATTATCAAGGAAAACTACCCTGATGTCCTAGAACCACAAGGAAAAATAGTCTTTGAAAGAATTTACCAATTACCTCTTGAAAGAAATCTCAAAATGAAAACTCCAAGGAACACTGTAGCCAAATTCCAGAATTATCAGATCAAGGAGAAAATACCAAAAGTCAGAAAGAAAAAAAATCAAATATCAAGGAGCCAAAGTTAAGATTGAAAAGCTTAGAATATGCTATTCCAGAAGGCAGAGGAGCTTGGATTACAATCAAGAATCAACTACCCAGCATGACTGAGCATAATATTTCAGAGAAAAAGATGGATATTCAATGAACTAAAAGACCAGAACTGAACAGAAAATTTTATCTTCAAAAGCAAGACTCAAGAGAAGTATAAAAAGGTAAACAGGAAAGAAAAAAAACATATTATTCAGAAGATTAAACTGCTTACATCCTTACAAGGGAAGATGATACTCATAACTCATGAGAACTGTATCTTTATTGTGAAGTTAGAAGGAGTATACATAGAAAGAGAGTGTGAGTATTAGTTAACCTTGATATTATGATACAAAAAATTAAGGGATGAGTAAAAGATTTGTACCAGGAGAAGAGGATCACATGGAGAGGATCAAAAAACGTATACAGTAGAGGAAAAGAAGGGAGGGGGTGAGCTTTGTTTGAACTTTATTCCCATTGGATTCTGTTCAAGGAAAGAATAACATATGCTCTCAGTTTCATATAGAAATTTATCTTACTCTATAGGAAAGTAGAAGCGGAAAGGAAGAGGACTTATAGATGGCAGGGCAGATTTAGGGAGGCAGTGATGAGAAACAAAACACTGGTGAGTAAGGACAGGGTAAAGAGAGAGAAAAATATAAATGGAGGGGGAATAGGATGGAGAGGAATACACAGTAATTATAACTGTGAATGTGAATAGGATTATATCTTCCATAAAACAGAAGTAGATAGCAGAGTGGATTAAAAACCACAATCTTGGGGGGCAGAGACAAGATTGTGGAGTAGGAAGACATACATACTTTAGCTCTTCTTCCACAGTCCATAAAATACCTGCAAAGAAAGACTGTCAACAAATTCTAGAGCATCAGAAGCCACAGAAAGACAGAGTGGAGGAGATTTCCAACCCAAAAAGAACTGGAAGGCCGATGGGAAAGATCCATCACATCGGATGTGAAGCAGGGCCCAGTCTAGCCTTGGATGTGTGACTGGGAGGAGCAGGAAAGAGCAGATTTCAGGGGTGAAAACCCCGGAAGCAGCAGTGGTTAGCAGATCCCTCACCCACAGGTGCCAAAGAAAGCTTCAAAGGTCAGTGAAAGGACTTTCCCACCTGGGAGGTAGGGGATCAGGGTCACCCCCAACACAGGCCCCAGGCAGCAGTGGCAGCAGCAGGGTGGCAGCTTCCATTGTGGCAGTGACTCAGCTTAAAGCCCCTGTGGGAATTAAGCAGCTGATCTGAATCTCAGCCCTGAGCACAGTCCTCAGGGGAACAGGAGCACCAGGACCCTCCTCTTGACAAAGGATTCAGAAGTCAAGTAACTGGCTGGGAAAATGCCCAAAAAAAGGGGAAAATAAGACCACTGTAGGTTATTTCTTGGTGAACAGTTATTTCCTTCTATCCTTTCAGGTGAGGAAAAACAAAGTATACTGTCAAAGGAAGTCAAGGCTTCTGCATCCAAAACCTCCAAAATGAATATACAATGGGCCCAAGCCATGGAAGAGCTTGAAAAGCAAGTCAGTAGCTTGCTAAAGGGGACCCAAAAAATGCTGAAGAAAATAACACCTTTAAAAAGAGGCTAATTCAATTGGAAAAAGAAGTCCAAAAGTCAATGAGGAAAAGAAGGCTTTAGAAAGCAGAATTAGCCTAATGGAAAAGGAGGTTCAAAAGCTCACTGAAGAAAATAGTTCTTTAAAAATGAGAGTGGAGTTCAGGGAAGCTAATGACTATAGGAGAAACCAAGAAGTTGCAAAACAAAACCAAAGGAATGAAAAAATAGAAGATAATGTGAAATATCTCATTGGAAAAACAACTGACCTGGAAAATACATCCAGGAGACACAATTTAAAAATTATGGGACTACTTGAAAACCATGATCAAGAAAAGAGCCTAGATATTATCTTCCATGAAATCATCAAGGAAAACTGCCCTGATATTCTGGAACCAGAGGGCAAAATAAATATTGAAAGAATCCACCAATCACCTCCTGAAAGAGACCCTAAAAGAGAAACTCCTAGGAACATTGTGGCCAAATTTCAGAGTTCCCAGGTCAAGGAGAAAATATTGCAAGCACCTGGAAAGAAACAATTGAAGTATTGTGGAACCACAATCAGGATAACGCAGGATCTATCAGCTTCTACGTTAAGGGATCTAAGGGCTTGGGATAGGATATTCCAGAAATCAAAGGAACTAGGACTAAAACCAAGAATCACCTACCCAGCAAAACTGAGTATGATACTTCAGGTGAAAAAATGGTCTTTCAATGATATAGAGGACTTTCAAGCATTCTTGATGAAAATACCAGAACTGAAGAGAAAATTTGACTTTCAAACACAAGAATCAAGAAAAGCATGAAAAAGTAAACAGTAAAGAGAAATCATAAAGGACTTTCTAGAGCTGAACTGTTCGTATTCCTACATGAAAAGATAATATTTGTAACTCTTGAGACTTTTCTCAGTATTTGGGTAGTTGGATGGATTATACACACATACACACACACACACACACATGTACAGACAGAGCACAGGTTGAGTGAAATCATAAGGAATAATAATAAAAGTAAAATTAAGGGGTGAGAGAGGAATATATTGGGAGGAGAAAGGGAGAAATGGAATAGGGCAAATTATCACTCATAAAAAAGATAAGGAAAATCTTTTTCAATGGAGGAGAAAAGGGAGGAGGTAAGAGGGGAAAAGTGAACCTTACTCTCTTCACATATGGCTTAAGGAGGGAATAACATGTTCACTCAATTTGGAAAGTAGGGGAGGAGATAATTGGGGTGAGGGGGATGATAGAAGGGAGGGCAAATGGGAGAAGGGAGTAATTAGAAGTAAACACTTTTGGGAAGGGACAAGTTCAAATGAGAGAACAGAGTAAATGGGGGACTGGGTATGATGGAGGGAAATATACTTGATCTTGCACGACATGGTTATTATGGAAGTCTTGGGCAAAAAGACACATATATATCCTGTATTGAGTTGCTTGCCTTCTCAGTGTGGATAGGTGGGGAGGGAGAAAGAGAGAGAAGTTGGAATTCAAAATATTAGAAACGAATGTTGAGAATTGTTACTGCATATAACTGGGAAATAAGAAATCCAGATAATGGGGTATAGAAATCTATCTTGCCCTTCAAAAAAAAGAGAGAAGATGGGGATAAGGGAAGGGTGGGGTGTGCTAGAAGGAGGGCACGTTGAGGGAAGGGATAATCAGGATGCAAGGTGTTATGAGGTGGGGGAGGGGAGAGATTGAGACTAAGATATTTGTGGACATGAATGTCAAAATCTAAAAATAAATAAATAAAGCTAAAAAAACACAGAATCCTACAATAAGTTCTTACAAGAAACATTTGAAGCAGAGAGATACACATAGAATAGAGGTAAAAGGCTGGAGTAGAATATACTATACTTCAACAGAAGTTAAAAAAAATCAAGGGTAGAATCCTGATCTCAGACAAGGTAAGAGCAAAAATAGATGTAATTAAAAGACACAAGGGAAGAAACTACAGCTTGCTAAAAAGGTAGCATAGACAATGAAATGATATCAATACTAAACATAAATGCACCCAGTGGTATAGCATCCAAATTCTTAGAGGAAGCTTAATAAGTTACAGGAAGAAATAGATAGAAAAATACTAGTGGAGGACTTCAACCTCCTCCTCTCAGAACTAGAAGAATATAATCACAAAATAAAAGCGTAGAGTTAAGGAAGTCAATAGAATTTTAGACAAGTTAGATATGATAGACCTCTGGAGAAAGTTGAGTGGGGATAGAAAGGAGTATGTATACCTCTATCTCAATGGTACATGGTACCTACACAAAAATTGACCACGTGTTAGGGCATAAAAACCTCACAATCAAATGCAGAAAGGCAAAAATATGAAATGTATCCTTTTCAGGTAATAATGCAATAAAAATTACAAAGAATGAAGAACCATAAAAAGATAGCATAAAAGTTAATTGGAAATGAATAATCTAATCCTAAAGAATGAGTCAAACAACAAATCACAGAAACAATCAATAATTTCACCAAAGAGAATAACAGTGAAACAACATTCCAAAACTTGTGGGATACAGCCAAAAAAGTTATTAGAGAAAATTATATATCTCTAAATACTTTCATGAATAAAGTAGAGAAAGAGATCAATGAATTGGGCATGGAACAAAAAAGCTAGAAAAAGAACAAATTAAAAATCCCCAACCAAATTAGAAATTCTGAAAATTAAAGGAGATTAATAAAATTAAAAGTAAGAGAAATATTGAACAAATAAATAAAAGTAAGAACTGGTTTTATGTAAAAACCAATAAAATAGATAAAAGTTTGGTTAATTTTATTTAAAATGAAGAAAATCAAATTACCAGTATCATAATTGAAAAGGATGAATTCACCACCAATGAAGGAAATTAAAACAATAATTAGGAACTATTTTGTCCAATTGTATGTCAATAAATTTGACAAGCAAAGTGAAATGGATGAATATTTACAAAAATATAAATTGCCCAGATTAAAAGAATATGAAATAAAATACTTAAATAAGCTCATTTCAGAAAAATAAATTGAACAAGTCATCAATGAACTCTCTAAGAAAAAATGCCCAGGGTAAGATAGATTTACAAGAGAATTCTACCAAACATTTAAAGAACACTATATAAACTATTTGGAAAAATAGGTAAAGCAGTTCTACCAACTTCTATGACACAAATATGGTGCTGAGGCCTAAGCCAGGAAGATTCAAAACAGAGAGAGAAAATGATAGATCAATTTCCCTAATGAATATTGATGCAAAAATTTTAAATAAAATAATAGCAAAGAGGTTACAACAATTTATCTTGACAATAATACCCTAACACCAGGTGGGATTTATACCAGGAATTCAGGGCTGGTTCAGTATTAGGAAATCTATTGGCAAAATTGACCATATCCACAACAAAACTAAAAGAAATCATATTTTTATCTCAATAGATACAGAAAGAACTTTTGACAAAATACAACACCCATTCCTATTAAAAACACCAGTAAGCATAAGAATAATGAAGTTTTTCTTAAAATAGTAAGTAATATCTATCTAAAACCATCATTAAGCATCATATGTAATAGGGATAAGCCAAAAGCTTTCCCAGTAAGATCATGGGAGAAACAAGGATGCCCATTATCACCACAATTATTCAATATATATTAGTATTAGAAATTAGAACAAAAAAAGAAATTGAAGGAATTAGAATAAGCAGTAAAGAAATAAAACTATCACTCTTTGTAGATGATATGATGATATATGTGGAAAATTCTAGAGGATCAACTAAAAAACTACTTGAAATTATTAACAACTTTAGCAAAGTTGAAGGATATAAAATAAACCCACATAAATCATCAGAATATCTATGTAATACTAACAAAACCCAGCAGCAAGAGATAAAAAGAGAAATTCCACTTCAAATAACTGCAGACAATATAAAATATTTGGGAGTCTACCTTCTGGGACAAACTTAGGAACTACATGGACACAATTACAGAACACTTTTCACACAAATTAAGTCAGATCTAAACAAGTGAAAAAAAATACCAACCGTTCATGAGTAGGTTGAGCTAGTTTAATAAAAATGATAATTCTGTCTAAATTAATTTACTTATTCAGTGCCATACCAATAAAACTACAAAAAATTATACAACTAGAAAACAATAATAGCAAAATTCATTTGGAACAACAAAATGTCAAGAATATCAAGGGAATTAATGAAAAAAAAATGCAAAGGAAATAGACTAGTCATACCAGATCTAAAGCTATATTGTAAAATGGCAATCATCTATGCTATTTGGCACTGTCTGAGAAATAGAATGGTGGAATAGGTTAGGTATACAAAACCCCATAGTAAATGACTATAATAATATACTGCTTGATAAAAACAAAGACTCCAGCTTCTGGGATAAAAACTATTTGACAAAAACTGCTGTGAAAACTGGAAAATAGTATGGCAGAAACTAGACCAACATCTCACACCAGATAGCAAAATCAGGTCAAACTGAGTGCATGATCTAGACACAAATGGTGATACCACAAGCAAATTACAAAAGCAAGGAATAGTTTATCTGTCAGATCTATAGAGAAGGGGAAAATTATGATCAAACAAGAGACAGAAAACGTTATGAAATGTAAAGTCGATATTTTGATTACATTAAATTAAAAAGGTTTTACACAAACAAAGCCAATGCAACCAAGATTAGAAAGCAAGCAGAAAACTGAGAAACATTTTTTACAGCCAATGTTTTTAATAAATGCCTCATTTCTAAAATATAGAGAGAACTGAGTCAAATTTATAAGAATAAAAGTCATTCCTCAATTGATAAATGGTGGAAGGATATGAACAGGCAATTGTCTGATGAAGAAATTAAAGCTATTTATAGTCATGAAAAAAATTCTAAATCACTAAATTTCTCTAACCAAGTTAGAGATTATATTAGAGAAATGCAAATTAAAACAACTCTGAGATACTACCTCAGACGTATCAGATTGACTAACAATAGAAAAGGAAAATGCTACATGTTGGAGAAGATGTGAGAAAACTAGAAAACTAATGCATTGTTTTTGGAGTTGTGAACTGATCCAACCATTTTGGAGAGCAATTTGGAACTATGCCCAAAGGGTTATAAAATCATGCAAACTTTTGATCCAGCAATAACACTACTAGGTCTATATCCCAAAGAGATAATTAAAAATGGAAAAGGACTCACATGTACAAAAATATTTATGGCAGTTCTTTTGTGGTGGCAAAGAATCGGAAATGGAAGGGATGCTCATCAATTGGGAAATGGCTGAACAACTTGTGGCATATAAATGTAATGAAATAATATCATGATAAGAGATGGTAGATTCAGAAAAACCTGGAGAAATTTATATGAACTGATGCTGAATGAAGTGAAAAGAAGAACCAGGAGAACATTGTACACAGTAACATCAACATTTTGCAATAATCTACTATGATAGACTTAGCTCTTCTCAGTAATACAATGATCCAAGACAATTTCAAGGGTTTATAATGGAAAATGCTATTCACATCCAGAGAAAACTTTGCACTCTGAATGCAGATGCAAGCATACTATTTTCATTTGTTCTCTTTGTTTCTTCCTTCTCATGGTTTTTCTTTTTTGTTCTGGTTCTTCTTTCACAACATGACTAATGTGGAAATATGCTTAATACTATTCTACATGTATAACCTATATCAGATTGCTTGCTATCTTGGGAAGGGGAAGAGGAGTTAAAGAGGGAGAGAACATTTGGAGCTCAAAATCCTTATAAAAGTGAACATTAAAAATTATCTATATATAATAGGAAAAAGTAAACTATTATTAAGTGGAAATAAACTTTACAAAGAAATGGTCATCTATTCTTCACTATTTTCCATATCCAAAAGGGTACATGGTCATTTTTAATTGTTTTTCTCCATGTGCAATCACTTCCATCAATTGTTTTTAGAAAGCTCTAGGCCATAGTTATAGTGAGCACATCTCCTGAATTTTCTAAGCTAGTCAGATATCAAGAAAATAATGTGAAATATCATTTGTCAGAGCATGTGGTTTGATTTTTTCATTGAGACAATATGTCTGGTCACCATGGTTATAATATGATTGAAGTTCTGGACCCCCAGTGGTTTAGACACTACTGCTGTGGTGATCAATTAGCCCATTCTGATATATCTGATGAGAATCTAATTTCTTCTCCTTTTTCTTTCTGTAGAATTTGCCTGAACAAGGAGACTTGCTAGATATAGTGATAACGCAGACAAAATTCAGAGCTTAAATACAGAGTAGGATTATACAGTAGACTCCCTGGCTATGCACCAAAGGACCAACACAACCTCTCCCTACCACCAAGATTAGTGAAACATAGGTTTACTTTGGACTCTTCCTTTTGGGGCAGAGATTTTTTTTTCTTCCTCTCTGAGACAGAAGTACAGGGATTCAGAGCAATAGTCCCTTCCTTTGTTCCTACCCTGTGACCCTGACCAATTCCTTGCACTGACTGATGGAAATTACCTTCAACCTCCCCTACCTTCAACACAAATATACAACATGTACCCCTTTTTATGCAGCTCACAAAGGTTGGGATGGAGAAGACTGACAAGGTAGGTGACCTTTATCAATATCCTTTTCCATTAACACCTACCCACAAATTATAGCATAGTCCCTTTCTCACCTTTCTATAATATTCCTTGTATGAACTACTTGGGGCTCCTATGTGGGAGTAAAGGACAGGGCTTCTGCAAAAGGTTAGGGTGGAAGTAACTCAAGGTTATGATTTTCCGTGGACAAACAGCAGCTCTACTTCACATGGGCAACAGTAGTTCTATTTCCCATGAACAGTAGAAATAACAACTCTGTTAAAAGAGGATTAATGACATTTTTGTTTATAGGTACTTATCCTTGGCAAGTTGAATGTTCTGACATGTGGAAATGCCTACATTTTTCTCATGGTCGCAACCTTAAATGACTTTCTCATTCCTCTCTCCTTCCCACATAAATTCCATGGGGTACACAGTATAATAGCCCATTTCAGGGATTAAGCCAGGAAAACAGTTCTTCCTTACAGGGAATTTGCTTAATTATAATTTATTGATGTTAAAACAAAGAAAACAATGAGAGCACATGGCAATCTGGGACCTTCATTCTGGTTTGATACATGCCACAGTCCAGGTGAAGATAAGACAGAAACTTACCAGTTCTAGCAGGACTTTAGAGCAAAACTTCATCTTAGCTTAAACTTAATGACCCTTGAATTTTAAGACTTTTTATTTTTTAATCAATTTAATCAAGAGTTAACAAAGGAAGCTGGCATCCTTTAGAAATTTATTTATCTAGGGTAAGCAGATCTGACTGCAGACACTTGTAAATATGTTAACCATGAGTAAGCTAGATAAAGAAAGATGCCCATAGAAGCTGACAAAATTACTTTGATTTTTAATGATTATGCCTCTAGATTTCATGGTTGTATAACCCCATCTTTCAGTTATATAGTCCCTTTGTTTTGATGCAAAATATACTTCCCAGCAAATCTAACAAAGTATATTGACCTCAATTTATTAATGGTTAACAAAGAGTAAGGAAGCATCACAATTTTTCTGAGACAAATACTTATACCCAAAAACAACTTCAAAACCATATTAACACAAGAACTCCTAACAGTATCCCAAACAAAGACTTAGAAAATAAGCTGAAGTTACCAGTGGAATATTGTTTTGGTGCATCCCAAGAATCATTCCCACTAAGAGTCCAAAAGTGTTTTCCAGTTCATAAGCTACCTCAGTCTTACTCATCGTTATCCTCAGCTTTTGCTGTTGACCGGTGGGAGGTCTATAGGAAATTGATAATATCCCAGAAGAATAGATGCTCTGCTAGATCATCTCACCAGAAAAGGACAAAATAGAGCCTTCTCAGTTTGTTTGCAGTATGGGGTTTTGAGCATGAATGAAAATGCTCTCTGGAGTTGGGGGTGGGGCGGAGATTCAATCTAAAGATATGGAGATAGACAGACAGATAGAGATTCATACATACACATATACATTCTGAATTTTCTTATCTGTTTAGATAGTGGCTCAACGGATAGCATGCCGGACTTGGAGTCAGGAAGACTCATCTTCATAAATTCAAATCCAATATTAGACACTTACTTGCTGTGTGACCCTAGGCAAGCCATTTAACCTTATTTGCCTCAAGTTTCTTCATCTGTAAAATGAACTGGAGAAGGAAATGGCAAACCATTCCAATATCTTTGCAAGACAAATCCCAAATGGGGTCACATTCTTAAAGAAATCAGACACAACTGAAACCACACAACAGCAACGATAACAAATAGATTGTGTATCCCCTTAACAGAATGTGAGCTCTTTGGAGGTATGCACAATATTGTTTTTGTCTTTGTCTCCTCAACACCGCCTTCCACATCATAGTCATTTAACAAATGCTTAAGTCTAGTCAAATTGAATAGGAACAAATGAAATCAAATTCAATCATTGCAGCAAGCCCAGCCTTGGAGGCATTTGGTGCTCCAAGCTTCCGTCTACTTACGGGAGGAACTTTGCCAGCAATTTAGTCCAATCTATTAAAAAATATTTTCTATAAAGCTATGTTTCCTTCCATTTCTTCCTACTCTTTTGGTTATACTGATCCTAACTGTTTTTTATTTTGTTTATATACATTTTCTACCCATCACCACGGCTGTCCGTTCTTTTGCTTTCTCTTTCCAAACTCACACATTTACCGACCTTTTGGCAGAGATCTGTTGTCTCTAAGCAGAGGGCAGGACAAGTCTTGCCCCACTTCAATAAGCAATACCTAAATTTTCGAGGTAACCGTTAAAGACAGCTAGGTGGCATAACAGAGAAAGCACTGGACTTGGAGTCAAAAACACCTGAGTTTAACCCTGCCTTAGAAAATTACTAGCTATGTAAACTTAGGCAAGTCATATAACTAATCTGTGCATCAGTTTTCTCTTCTCTGGATTCAGTGACTAGTAGGCTTCCTTCCATCTCTAATTCTATGATCCTTTGACCTCACAGTACAACAGAAGCAAAGCAGTCTAATTAGATTAGGGAGATGCATGGTGATATCAGTAAGAGCAGGCACATTTCACAGAAACCAAGCTAATCTCAATTCTCACCCTTCTGGTTGGAGTCTGATCTTTCACCTCATTCCCCCACCACTCCCTCCTGTTAGAATGAAAGCAATACATTCACTAGCTTATCATAAACATTTCACCTTCCAGCACTGCAGAAATAGACTTTACTCATAGCACTTTCTAGGAAAACATTGAGTGATGTGGGTTAGGTGGACTCCTTAGCTGACTGATCCCTGGAACTTTGGGCTTTAGCTTGACATTAAGCAAGGACATATTGGGATGGTATACAGAAAACTCTAGCTCTTTCTGACTGGCCTAAGCTTCAGTCCTCTACTTAGTCTCATGGGAGCTGGCAGAATACATAAAGAAGAGGAGAAACCCTCAAAGTCACACCAGAGTAGGCACAGCAGCTGGTACCTGAGGGGGCATGACACCACAGGAGTCTTTTTATTCTGTGACTATCCACTTGCTTTCCCCTTGGCTCTTCCTACTCTGTTTTCAAAATGGACCTTGATTCTACACATTCTAATATCCTGTCACACTCACACTCTTCAAGTCGAACCCTGTAATTACGGAGTCATACTTGGTTTGCTCTTTGCTCACTCTGAGGAGTGTTTCACTAAAGTGGATGTTGGGGAAACCTCACATAGAAGTCACAGGACCAACTTAAATCAAGCATTCCCTGTCCAAGTAAGAGGAAAATGTGATCATTATGTCTCTTTTCTGGACATTACTCTACCATTAATCCAGTTCACAGTGACACATGTGGTTGGGGTCTTTCGTTCTGGAAGAAGATCAAAATGATATTGCTCTGTTGCAATCAAGTTATCGTGTGTGCAACTGTGGCTGAGCAGAGCAATATGAGCTCAGATGAACCACGGTTCAGGCACAGCTAGTTCGTATGAATGCTTGCAGTGGGCATGGCTCTACATTTGCTCCTCTCATGTTTGTTTTGAGTTACTGCAATTATGTTTCTCTTATAGAGCACAATGCCTTCTTTGATGTGGGCATGCCATGCCGGGTGGTCCTTTGGCAGTGTTTCCCATTCTCATAATTGAATTCAAAGTGTGTGTATGAGTGTTGTAGCTATAGATGACAGATAGATAGAAGCACATATAGACATACATTCATATATATATACATACATATACATACATATATATGCATATATATATATATATATGCAGGAGGGGAAAAGAAAGAAGGAAGGGAAGAAAGGAGAAGAAAGGAGAGGGGGATAACCAGGAGGTACCAGGCATGGAAAAAAGCCAAATAACATCATAGTAATGAAAATGATTGTACTTTAACAGGCAGGAAACATCTGATTATTGGTGTGGAAATCACTTTGTAATCAGCTATCTGTATATAGTCAAACTGCCAACTTGTTACAGTAAAGATCACAATCAGTGCTGAACTCGAAGAATATATATGACAGGATATAATATAAAATGGAGAAAAAACTAATTTTTCCCATTTTAAGCTGTTGGTGCTATGAAATGGAAAATAGAAAAAATGAGAAGGCATAGACACTGACTACAATCATTTCTTAAGAATGCTTAATCAATGTAAAGCCATTGTCGTAATGAGGAGATCAAGAGCCTTATAACCTCCTCCATAGCAAACACTGAATCCCCTTGCTAAGTAGAGAGATATGGCACCTGAAGACAATTCCAGTTTAGAATATAAACGCCACTGTAAAATCTCCAAGAGAGAAGAGGAAGAATATGATCAGTATCACTTTATAAATCTATGTGAATTAGTAGAGAGAAAACCAAAAATATATACATTTACAAATACATATATATATATATTTATAAAGAGTTTGTTAAATGATTCCATCAAGAATAAGAATAATAATTCTAAGGGTTAGAAGGGCAGCAAACATTTCATAAATAGAAAACACCTATAAAGAGTTTTATGAAAAACTCTTTTCACCATCAAAATTAGTGGAATCACAATATTTGGACTCAAACATCACAGTCTCAGCAATCTTGCATGAAAGAGTGGAAATGGGGCTAAACAAAAACAAAGATTAGAAGAGAAGCTGAACTAAACCAAGTACATGTAAAGGTGGTCCATGCTAATGCTTGCACAGTTTTGAGGGAATTGAGGGAACAATTTATGTATGTATGTATGTATGTATGTATGTGTGTATGTGTATGTATGTATTTTGAATTGAGGGAACAATATATATATGTGTGTGTGTGTGTGTGTGTGTGTATGTGTGTGTATGTATAATTTTGGCTAAGTCCTTGTGTTACTTTTACTGAGATAGTGGGTCCCTGGATACCCTAAAATATTGTTAATGTCTATCCTTTACTCTTGAAGAGGACCGATAACATCACAAGGGTTATGTCTTGACTTGTCTAACTGAAAAGTTAGGGCAGAAAACAATTCTTCTTGACAGCAGACTGTACACTTATAAGATTGAATATTGGATTCATAGTTAGGACATTACTGACTTAGGCTAGTATACATGTTCAAAAAGTTATGATAAAAGAATTCATCAAAGATCTTGTTGAAATACAGGATTGAAATATTTATAACATTTTTCTAACATGACAGTCAAGCAATCTGTCAAAAAAATAGTTGAATTAGGTCTGGCATTATTCCACATTGGTAACTTCTGCAAATTCATAATGGTCACTGCTTTTACAAACCATCTGTTTGCAATCCTGAAGCTTCACTAGTCTGTCACTTGATGAATATGCCTTCTTCCTCTCTTCTAAAATCACACCAAACTTCCTTCCCTCCAGTCCTGTAGAACAACTCTTATTCTCTGCCATTTTTTATTGATCCATTACAGCAGTTTAGCAATCACCACCACAACTTCTGGAAGCTTTCAGTATGAAAACATATTGTGGCAAGTAGTTCATTCAGTTCTTTCCCATCTTTTAAATGATGATGAATCTAAAATTTTTGATAACCAATTTTGGCATAACTTTCTAAGTGACAATGATAATGAAGACAATGATTTTTATGGCCTCTGATTTTGCACAGTTTTGGATTTTAAGGAATAAAAATATAGTCATACACACAATCAAAACCCAGGCAATAAGCTGTATGAATACTGTATATGCCAATTCAGAGTGGCTTAGAGGCTCAGAGTCTATGAGGTTTTATATATAGGAGAGCTAGAGACTTTTACAAATGCAACAAGCTAACATAAACAGACCCTTTGCAATGAAATTGGCAATTTAATGTGGCAACCATGGGTAGGTAAACTAAGGATAAATAGAGAAATTATTATTATTATTATTAATTATCATTTGGTGTCAGGGTCTGTGGCCATAGTCACCCACTATTCTAGTGTTGTTTATGTTTCCCCTCTTCTTCCCAGGAAAAAGGACTTGGTCTAGCTAGACATATTAGTTATCCATCTAAAAAGCGTATTCTTTCCTGGTACCCAGATATCCAGATTTGTAGTCCCTCAAAAAAATCTATTCTTAGTTCTTTGGCATTTTGTTTTAGAGGCAGAGGAGGGTAATCTTTCTTTTAATAGCTTGTCTCTAATAGGCTCCACACATTCCCTTTCTCCCACCTGGAGAGCCCAATCCTGCACTTTCCTAAAACATCCGTGTTCCTCCCACCCCCAACAATGCTCTGTCTGGAATCTCTCACACTGAAAATGCCAGCTTCCTAGTTGGCGCCTACCTGTCTATGACATCAGCAATAAAAAGCCAATCAGAAGTGACTCAGCAAGGCCTTGCCCATCCTTATAAAACACTTGGCCCTTTTCTGCATCCTCAAATAGTTCTGTTGCGTGGGAATGCCCAGGTGTGCCCTCATGGAACTGGGAAGGGTAGCAAGAGCCTGGCATAACCTGAATACTGGATCCAGATGGAGCTTTTCATATAATCGACCATCCCTTTCCTCTTTCTGTCATGGTTTCAATATTATCTCATTCAAGGTATGAATTCACTTTTTTGGTCAAATCAGGGATGTACTCTGCCCCTCTGGAGATCTAGTTGCATCCTTTCTTTGGGATGACTGTGATGCCAAAATATATTTTCCTTCTATTCCCTTTCTCCACTGTCCTCCCTTTAATTTTCCTGGGTGTTTCAAGTTAAGCACTTTCATCTGGGCATGTTAAAAATAACCCAAATATAGGTCTTTTGCTTTTCTTATAATTTAGCTGATTTGCTTGTCCTGTGAACATCTCTGAATCCCCAAAAGTGTGTTCAGAGGATCAAGATATCAAAGCTTAGGAGGATAAGCTGAGACACTGGAGCAAGACTGTTTTCCAAACCATGCTTCATGTCAGTGTGCTCATTTTCTGAAGATTTAGAATTTAGTCTGGGAGAAGGGAGCTCAGCTCCATATGCAGGATAACTTCTTAAGATTCCTCCAAGTGAAGGAATCATTTGATTATGCTAGCCCTGCTCCTTCATTTGGTTCTTAGTCAGAGAGTTTTCCAGTAATAGGCTGAGTAAATTTCTAAGATGTCAACACATGGAATGGAATTTCTTGAACCTCATTCAACTACTGCTTCCTTCTCTTCCTCTACCACTACCACTCTAATCCTACCTGTTAAGAATAGAAGTCAACAAATTCCCAGTTGGCCTTTATGGGAGTCTGACCTATTCTAGGAGACCAAGTCATTCTATCATGGGAGTCCTCAGTGGATCAGGTATTCTTAATGTCCACAAATCCTTCTTGGTTATCAGCTAGTCATCAATCTCTAAAGTCACTATGTTTCAAACGCTGATGCAATATCTTGGGAAAAAGAAAGCTGGTAGGTGGGTGTACTGCAGGACAGAAATGACCTTCCCTCCTCCACGCACCAGCTTCTTTCTTTCATCTGGGGAGGAATAAAACAGGAACTTCTAACCCCAGTCAATTATACCTCTGCAACCATGAAGTCCCTGCTGATCTTAGCCTTTGTGGGAGTAGCTGGTGAGATCCATTCATCCCTTCATGCTCCAGTCATTCTCCTTCCTTCAGAGTTTCTTCCTCTCTCTCTGTCCTTCTGTCTTTTCCCTTTCCAGTCTCTGTCTTTCCATGTCCTCCCTTTATATCTGTCTATAGTCTCTCCTTCTCCCCTAACAACTCTTCCTTGATTCCTTGTATGGGTTTTCTTCCTTTAAAGTCTGTCTTTTCTTATATGCACTCACATGGGTTCTTTGCTTGCCTGAATAAAGTGATGGAAATCAGAGAAAATAGAAATGGAATCTTGGGGAATGAAGTACGAGGAAGGAGTAGGAATCCAGGAGGGAAGTAAGCTTACCAGATTTAGGAAAAGAAACACACACACACACACACACACACACATCAGTGACCAGTGGGAGTAAGCCTGAATAGAGAAGAGATAGAAGAAGAGAGAAGGGGAAGAGATTTACGCAGAGTTTGTTCTGTCTAAGGTGAGATCACACAAGTTTTTTCACAATCTGACCCCCAAAGGAAGAGATGTGAAAAAAAATAGGATTCAATAGCATTTTGTTGTGTGTTATTTGTTATTTTGTTTATCTATTTATCTATTCATTCATTCAGTTACTTAAATAATTTTGAGGCCATGCCAACACTACCTGACACGAAAAGGCTGAAGGATCATAGGGAAGCAGAACAGGGATGATCAAGGTGGTGGGAGATACCGATTAACAGAGGGAGCTTTCAAGAGTTTGAACACCTGGCCAAATAAGTGGGTACTTATGACTATTTTTTCAAGTGAGCCCAGACATGAGGCTGAAGCCATTGTCAGGTTTTCTCTTCTGTAAGTTCTGAAAAGACTTGAGAGTCACAGAGACAATAACTATTAACCAATCACTCTATCTTCTCTACTCTTCTCGTTATTACCATTATCACTGTTCTCATTAGTGAACTCAAAGGAACACAATCTTAGAAATGACTCATAGGGGTCAGCCCCACTCCTCTCCTGCTTATTCCTTGTCATGATATTAAAAGATTGATATGATTGATGAGGATAAGAAAGAATTAAGCAATTTTGTTGTTAATGATCGTTATAATTCAAGTAATCATGGAGTCATAGAATTCAGAATTAGAAGTAACCTTAATCACTGAATCCATCACTGGTGGTCAAGTCTTTAACACTGATAATTTATTACTTTTCTGTTCCATTTCCTCCCAAGTTGCTTTCCCTTCTGAAGAAGATGATGATGACAAGATTGTTGGAGGTTATCCCTGTAAGAGGAACTCTCTCTACTACCAGGTGTCTCTGAATGTTGGCTACCATATCTGCGGTGGCTCACTCATCGATAAAGAATGGGTGCTGTCTGCTGCTCACTGCTATCGCTTGTAAGTAACAGGATCTGACCAACCCGTAACCAATTGTTTCCTGCCAAAAACTTTCAGTTTTTATGATGCTATTGTCTGGAACATGCAAATTACTTTCTCAAAGAAAAAAGTTCATGATACATATGCTACCATAGGCTGGATTAATAGAACAATGTATAGAAAAGAGATGTTATATTCCCATTATACATTTCCTTATTTAGGGATTGCTTGGTTTGGATGTTAAGGAACTTAGGGAGAAAGTTGTATAAAATGGGAAAGAATTGAAAACTTATTCTCTTTGTCTATAGAATCATATAAAATAAACAGGTAGAGGGTGGAAGGAAAAGTGGTGAGAAAAGCATGCCAGGCCATAAAGTAAGCTTAATGGTTTTTGGTCCCCATTTGGGAGTTAGTCATCAGCACTGGGTAAAAGACATCTCTTAATCACTATCTCCCTCTTTTCTACCATTCCTTAAGACTAAGAAGGGGAGGTCACCATATCATACATACACACATTCCAGCCTTCCCCATATAAGCTTGACTTTCTATCTTGAGATGCCCTATAATTGATTCATGATCAATTGAGTCCAAAACTCTAGATAGGATATATAACCAGGGCTGAGGAAAGAATATCTCCTGAAGACACTTCTGTTACTGAGGAAGATTTTTCTTTCCAGCAAGCCTTTCCAAGTGAGATTGGGAGAAAATGACATCAGAGTCACTGAAGGAAATGAACAGTTTATCCAAGCAGAGAAGGTCATCCTGCATCCAGCTTTCAACAAGGAGACCATGGACAATGACATCATGCTGATTAAGCTGGAAACACCTGCCATTCTTAATAGACAAGTTGCTCCTATCTCCTTGCCCCAGTCCTGTGCCTCCACAGGCACAAGGTGTCTCATCTCTGGTTGGGGCAGCACCTTGAGCCATGGCGGTAAGTCACATTGCCATGTTAGTTCCATGATGGGAATAGGTTCTACAGTCTTTGAATCGTTTCACTTCAAGTATGCAGGCAGAATGATGCCAGTGATTGTGAGCATTGTCAAGGTCTGATTGACCAGATCAAGCTGTATGGTGAGTCTGACTCCCAGTTCTGTAAAATCTAATGTATTAGTATATTCATTATCCATACCATACTAATTATTACAAAACTCAGAATTCTGTCCACAATGGTGACATATTCCTTAACCCTCACTATATCTCAGGAGAACCCCTAGGATGCTGGAAAGATGTCCACACTGTAAGCACAAAGCCCGTATTCTGAAAGACTTCTTCCTTTTCTTTCCCAAACTGTAACCAACCTACTCAAAGCCCCCAAATGATATTGAATGATCCTCTGATTTTCTGGACCAGCTACTGAAAGATTTTGTTTCCTTTAACTCAACCAGAAAATAGTTATTAGCTTAATAAATAAAAAAGGACAGGGCAAAATGAAACAAAATAATGTACAGAACAAATAAATTTAAAAAGGATGGAAGCATTCTCTGATTTAATATTATTTCATCATGTTTCTGGAATCCTGTTCCTACCCCAACCTAACTCTAGGTCTGCAGCTAAGATTATTCCCTGAGTGAAGGTAAGGATAATTCTTCCTTAGATCAAGGATTCCTAACTTGGGGCCCTTGGACTTTTCTAAAAAGTTAACTTAATACTATTTCAATACAATTCATTCCCTTTGTAATACCATTTTGTTACATGAATTTAAAAATATTATTCTAAGAAAGGGCCCACAGACATCATCGGACTGCCAGACGGGTCCAGGAGACAACAAATGTTAAGAACCCCTCTGTCATTCATTTACCTCTAACCAATGTCCCAGCCTAATCTAAGCCCTGTCCAGATAACTCTGAAGGACTGGGTCATTTTCAAAGGCCAATGGGAAACCTCATGGGACAACAAATCAAGAGACCTGGATTTGAATCCCAGCTCCCATACTTCTTAGCTGTTGACTTTAAGAACCTTTTGAAGCTCTCTGGGCCTCTGTGTCTTCATTTGTAAAATGAAAGAGTTTAACGAAGTGGAATAAACAGTCCTTCCCTATTCTCAAAGTCTTTTGTTTAGATTCCTGGTGCTCCCTCCAGTGCCCAGGAATAACTGACTTCTTTTTCCAGTTTTGACTTTTCTGCCCCTCACTTTGCCTCTTACCAAGTTCAACTGGGTAATCTAGCTCTCCACCCACTAGTGTGCCCTAAATACCAGAAACACCGGGACTTCAGTTACCATTCACACTCTCTCCACCACTTTTCTACACATGGAGGTACCTGTGCCTAAACACCACCTCTAGTTAGGGGTCTCTTTCTACAAGTCTACCTCATTTATTTTTAACAAAACCATGAATACTTTAAAACACTATTCAAATTATATAGTGTTTCCCTTGAAGGGTCATCTCCCTATAACCTTCAATCTAGTTTCTTTTGGTCAATCAAACATTCTTTGAGTATTTTCTTTGTGCAAGGAAGATGAAAAAAATACTATCAAGCCCTTCCCTCAAGAAATTTGTAGTTGAGGAGAGAGGATAAGACAAGTAAGGAGGTATAGAAGTTTCATAAGAAAGGTACAAATTACTTAAAAGTCTAGAGAAGGGGAAAATGCAAACACTCTTCTTTTTCCTGGGTTGAAACTCTCTCAGTATCTCCCTGTCTTCCCTTTTCTCAAAATTTAGTCCTCTGGTCAATCTTCCCACCCTGCTTTATTGACCATTCTTTGTCCACTCTTTCCCATTTTCTTCACAGTTGACTACCCCAATCTGCTACAGTGTTTGAGTGCTCCCCTTCTGTCTGATGCTGAATGTCAGGCCTCCTACCCTAGAAGACTCACAGAAAACATGGTCTGTGCTGGCTTCCTAAAAGGAGGCAAAGATTCCTGCCAGGTATAACCCTATTCTTCTTCATGTTAGAGTCATAAGGACCTGCAAAGACCCTGTCTGTGAATGGTGCTGATGGTGGGGAAGGAAGGCAATAACCGTCCAGGCATCTGGGAGTAGTTTTCTCCTGCTCAGACCTTTGATCCCTAGGGCAGCCCCAAATTTGGATGAAAGAAGGCTAATATTCAATGGAATCACCTAATCTCCATGTCAGAAGATACCTCAAAGGCCATTTAGTCCAATATGTACCCTACAGTATTCTCCACCAAAGAAGTCACTGAGCTTTTGCTTCTTTCCTGGAGACATCCTTCAGTGAAGGAAAGCTCATCATCTGCAGAGATATCTCAATACACTTCAAGTCTTTGGCTTAAGATCCTTGACTCCTATTTGGTGGAAATGAGCATAAGAAAAGCAAGGTGCAGAGGTGGGGAGGGTTGGTGGGAATAGAGGTAAGAAAATAGCTGTGAGAATCTGAAGGGTGCATCAGGTAGAGAATTTGGCTAGAATTAAGGTTCTTAATCCAATGTCTATGTACTTGTATAGATATGGGGAGAGGGGAGAGAGAGAGAGAGATTTCAATGTAAATGGTGTCCTTTGTAATCCTATAAATTTCATTTAAGAAACATTATTCTGAGAAGAAGTCAATATGCTTTAGCATATTGCCAAAGGTGTTCATAAAAGAAACCAAAAAAAGGTTAAAAATGCCTGGACTAGAAGATCTCTAAAGTCTCTTACAACTTGAAAAGTCTATGGTTTCAATTCAACATTTAGATTAATGCAGAAGCAGCAATCCTTTCTCTTCCTTTCATCTGCTCCTCATTCATCCATGTTCTCTCTCCACAGGGAGACTCAGGCGGCCCTCTGGTCTGTAATGGAGAACTTCAGGGTATTGTCTCCTGGGGTTTGGGCTGCGCGGTAAAGAACAAGCCTGGTGTATACACCAAGGTCTGCAATTATGTAGACTGGATTGAGGAGACAATTGTTGCCAACCGCTGAAGTCTCCAGAACCCTCCTCTTTCCACCTCTATCTAGGTTCTGACTTAGACTGTCAAGCCAATAAAATGATAACCTTTTTATTGCCAGTGTCTTGATTTTTCCCTATTCTCCACTTAAAGAAAAATGGCTTCTTCAGGCCAGGTATTTGGCAACACAATACTGCCAGAGGGCAAGCAGTCCCTTTACAGAGGCCATGCAACTTTACTTACCTTCACACCCAGAGAATGCTATAAAAGGGGTTTAGCACAGATCACCTAATATGGAATTATCCATGCAGAAGACACTGGGAGACCTGCTTCTGGTCTCTTTTGTCCTACTTTGTGGTGGAAACAAACCATTTTCCATTAGAGTCATAGCCAGAATTGTCTGAAACGTTAAAACTACCTGACTGAGTACCACATTTTGTTCATTCTATATCCATAAAATCTTTCACGTCCATCCCTTTGAATTGTCCTCACACAGTCACCTCTCTAGTTCAGGCCCTTACCTTTCTCTTGGACTACTAAAATAGACTCCAAATTGTTCCTCCTACCTTAAATTTCCCCCCACACCTATCCATTATCCAAACTATTAACCATCCTTCACTCAGTGATTTTCCGAAAGATCAAGTAGGACTGTGACTCTCTCCCATCAATGAACTTCAATGGCCTCTTATCATCTCTAGATCAAACAGAAACTCTTCCATTTGACATTCGAAGTTCATTATAACCTGGCTTCAAATTATCTTTCTAGGTTTATTGCATATAATTCACTTTCAGGTAGTTTATTGTCCAGTCAAACTAGCCTTCCTACCATTCCTCATACATGAAATTAAATCTCCCATCTCTGTTCCTTTGCATTGACTACAATGTATACCATTCTCACCTCTGATTCTTGGAATCCCTAGTTTATTTCAAAACTCATATTAAGCACATGAAACCTTTTCCTGTTCCTCCAGTTACTAGTAACTTCCCCCCACATAGGTATACCTATATACATGTATGTATACACACATATGTGTATATATGTGTATGTGTATGTATATATATACATGTGTGTGTACATATTTTTTTCCCTGATAGATTGCATGTTCCTGTAAATATAAGGACTTTCAAATAGTCCAGAGCCTAGAAGAGTAGTAGGATCTTAATAAATACTCACTGATTAATTGGTAACTATTTGTCCAGGTTAATTGTACCAAATATGGATTTTTTAAAGATAACTTCATATTGATTCCAGACCAATAGCTTAGTGATATTAGATCCCTGCCAAGAATCAGGTGACAGTCCAGGTGCATTCAGTTTTAAGAATCAAAGGGAAAAACCTTCAAAAGCTGTAGGAGGCTATCGATCCTCCTGTTGTTTCCTTCAAGCAGCATTTGTAAGTTCCAGTCTCTTTATAGTGATTAGTTCTGCCTTGATCCATGGGACAATGTTAACATTTAAATCATTCACACTATGTGCCAGGCATTGTACTAAGAACTTTATAATTGCTATCTCATTTAAATGATCAAAACAACAACCCTGGAAGGTAGGTACTATTATTATCTTTATTTTACAGATGAGTAAACAGAGCCTAAGTGACTTTCTCCAGGTCTCAACACTAGTAAGTGTCTGAGGCAGGGTTTGAACTCGGGTCATCATGACTCGAGGCCTGGTATTCTCTCCTGCTATTTAGCTACCCCAGAACCTGGCAAGTGATTCTAGCTGTGTCTCTTCAATCTTAGTTTATCTACTAAGTCTTAAATTCTGCCTCCCTGCTACTTCAACCAACTTTCTCCTCAGGTTTGGCTCTCCTGGATTATTACACATAGTAAAAACACCAATGGACAGAGCAGAACTCTGTCTCACCTAACCATTCCCTTCCCCACCCACTTAGAGGGACCAAAGAGGGCAGACTTAAAGAAAAATAAGGCTAGATGCAAAATGCCATCCACATCCAGAGAAAGAACTACGGAATTGGAATGCAGAATGAAACAGACTATTTTCTCTTGTGTCATGTTTTGCTTTGTTTTGTTTTTCTCATGGTTTCTCCCATTTGTTTTAATTCTTCTATGTAACATGAATAAGGTGAAAATGTGTTTAATAAGAATATATGTGTAGAACCCATATACCATTGAATGCCATCTTGGGGAGGAAAGAGAGAGGGAGAGATAGAAAATTTAAAAGTTATGGAAGTGATTGTTGAAAACTGAAAACAAATTAATAAAATAAATAAGTCCTCCAAGCAGGATTTATTTATATAAGCAAAAGACTATCAAATGAGAAATGGGGGTGGGGGTGGGAATGCATAAAGGCCAAGATATTGACCTGAATTATTACCATTTCTTTTGAATGATTAAGTCATATAATACAGTCATCACAATAAACAGACCAAAAGAGACCAGAAATCTTTTCAACCAGCATTTAATATCTACGGCTAGCTGTGATGCAGGGAAGCCAAGGGCAACACTGTTTGAGAGAAATAAATTCCTTATAAAGCATGATATGGCTTGAGAATGGTGATAGAAGATTGCAAGAAGTAACACATTCCAAAAAAATAGTGGAGAGGAAAATGAGCATGCAGAAAATTTGACATGAGATTCTACTAAGCTTACTCATCCTAGGGACACTAATTGAGCAATATGAAAGTACAATAAATAACACAAAATGAAATAGATTTTTGCATGTCTTCTAAAATGATCTAGTCTCATAATCAACAACAGTGGAATCACCAGAGCATCTGATGAATCAAAATTGCAAATGACCCAAAGGGATGTGCAATGGACACTCAGACTCATAAAGTGTCACAAAGGAGATCATTCAAGAAATGTAAAATCTGAAAAAGAGATTGTCCGGTCATATAGCAAGGCTGAGAAAAAGACAGATGACCCAAAGGCTGAACTCATACCCACCAACCAAGAGACCAAAAGAAGGCTACCAGTGGTAGAACCTTTGAGGAAGATTTATTGGAAAAACATGGAGAAGAATAATGCAGAGCTGTGAACGGGTTGCAATTTACAACAATGAAGGAAATATTCACATAGATGTTATCACAGATCCATTGAAATGTTGAATTCTCCACCAAGGAATAATAGACCTAAGATGTTTGAGTCAGACTTCAATCTCTAACACAGTTTTTTTGGAGAACATCATTCATTCATTCATTTGTTTATTCATTTAGTGAGGCAATCAGAGTTAAGTGACTTCCCCATGGTCACACAGTTAGTAAGTGTCAAGTGTCTAAGGCCAGATTTGCATTCAGGTCTTCCTGACTCCAGGGCTGAGGTTCTAGCCTTTGCATCACATAGCTGCTTTGCCCCACCCCATGCCGTTCCACCATTTTTTTTAAAGAAAAATATATTTTTATTAAAAGTCATAGAGTCTTGAGCAGGACTTCCCCCACATAGATTGCTATACAACAGAGGCACCCTCAGGATTGATTGTTATCTAATTGTATCCTCTTTATTTTTGTATCCCCAGTGTTTAACACACTGCTTGGCACATAGTAAGCGTTTGATCAATGATTTTTTCATGCATTCATTCCTTTTATCCTCCTTCTTCCCCTATTACTCATTTTCCCTTCTGGGACTTACCAGTTATTTTACTGTGGAAACCCCAGGCAGGGAAATGTCACAACTTTCCTGGCTGTGAGTTTTCTAACATTTAAATAGCACTGTATTCCAACTGTTTCTGGGAATTCAAAACATTCATAGAGATGCTTATTTCCTATAATGATATCCTAAGCCTGATTTTTTAGCTTTCTCTTTGCCCTAGTTGTGATGAAGCAATCTAGGGGATGACTTAGCCCCTGTCTAAAAGAAAGTATTAATTGCCCAACTCTTCCACTAAGGTAGGGGTATAATTGCCTGCATCATCTGCCAAATTGTCTTTTCCCTTCTCCCATCAAAAACATGGTTTCAGAAACTAATCTAACAGTCACGTTCTGGAGAACAGAGATCATTATTTCTGCCATGGCCTCTTAAAAGAGTCTCATGTTCCTTTGAGTCCCTAACCCAAAGATTGTCAGCAGCCTAAATAGCTCTGGGTCAGTAACAGAAACATTAGTCATCATGTAATGACGAGTACTGGAGTGGCACTCTTTTTTTTTTCACCCCACACAGAGACTATGGAAAAACAAAAAAAACATACCAATAAAGTGTCATCTATTTGCATATTTTAAGAGCTCTTATATTTCCGTTTCACAAATGACGATGTGATTTCATGGCAGGGCATAGTATCAGATCAGTATAGTCTCTGAAACCAACATCACAGGTAGGATATCCTACGGCTCCTCCTCCTCCTAGTTCAGACTCTCTCAAAGATCTCCTGGCTCAAGACTCAAGATGTCTATTCATTAAACAACTAGCCTGGGTTGGGTCCATAGTGCCTCGCCAAACCAAGCACCCGTGCCTCTAATTAATCAAGCAACGCAAAACCCTGGACCTCTGGAGTCCAATAAGCTTGTGTTCCAGTCCAGACCAAGTTTATCACCCTGGATACCCAAGAAATATGGCCCCTGCCTAGTCCTCAGCTCCTATGTCATGTACCATTGTCTCTTCCTTTGCTCCAGTCTATGATAAAGAGTTAGTCCTTCTCTTAGCAGGAATAATCCAGCCACTTGTACTCTTGATTCTATACCTTTCAATCACCTCTGTGAAGTCTCTTTTCAGATCATGCCCCTCATTCTCTCACCTTCAGTTCTTATTTGCTGACTTTCCCCAACTGCCAACAAACATGCTTAGGTCTTTTTGATCCTAAAGCAAACAAAACAAAAAAGTACCCCTCAGTAACTTGGGAGTCACAGATCACTGCATTTGCTATGATCATAAGCTCATAGTGACATAAAGCTAAAAGGGGCCTTAGAGGTGATAGATTCAAACCCCATCTATACATGAAGACATAATTCCCAGAAAAGTGAAATGATTCACTTAAAGTCACACAGATAGTAAGTAGCAGAATTTGAACCCAGGTTCTCTGCTGTTACATTTAGCTATATTTCCACTTTCTGGTTGAACCTTTCTTATTTTATGAACCATAAATTAGTATACAATGTCTGACAAGAGACTCTTCTTACACAGCCTTGTTAGAAATGTATATGTCTTGATATCAGGTTTCCTGAGAACATCAAGGAAATATGGCCACTATAATTATGTCTCACACTCTCCAAAACCAGGCAATAGAAGTGGTTGGCAAGGAAACAATTTGGAAGCTGCTACTGCCCCCTTATGGAGATGGAGGGTGGCTAAGAATAGAAACGAATCCTTTTTCTTCATATCCCTGATAAGTGGTGATCCAAAGTCTGATAACAGCAACAATAGCTATCATCATCATCATCATCATCATCAATATAACATTTTAACAGCCTCTTAGGTTGTAGAGGAGAAGGTAGAAAGAATATGTCAAGAAAAACCTGAATGGTCAAAATGCCTGAGGGGTTAGCCCCAAATGTATTCCAATTGGCATATCCCTCCTTTTCAAATATACTCACAGATGGAAACACCTATTCAAGGAGCATATTTATGGAATGTCCATCATGCCACACTCAAACCTGAAAACTTAACTTGGATCCACTTTCCTTCTTTAAAAATAAGCCAGCCCTGCCCCTCCTCCCCAGAAAAGGGCAAGAGTAGGGTCAGGTTTACAATCCCATGCAATGATCCATTCTCCTACTTAAATGATCCAACTATAGTTGACATTTCAGCACACTACTAAAGACTCAGCTCAATTGATCAGAATGCAATCCATCAGCTTCTCCTTGCTTCCCTGTGATTCCTATATAATAAATTTTCTGATACCTTTCCTCTTAAGGTCCCTCCTCACCCCTTCTCTATGACAATGAGGTGTAATCTGTCTCCTCATCATGCATCTGGGGCTCATGGCTCATGGTAGCGAGAACATGGACATTTTTCTTCAATCCATTAGCATGTATCCTAGTTGTCAAGTTATTTACACTATCTCTAGGGAAAATGTATGATGCAATGTAAAGGACAGTGAATTTAGAGTGATTTGTCTAGTTTCAGGTGCTGTTTCTGCACTATATTATTACTTTGTATGACCTAGAGCTGGGCACTTAACTTGGGCCTCAGTTTCCTCATTTCTTAAATAACGGGAATCATATTTGTTCTAACTCAGATGATCTCTGAAGTCCCTTCCAGCTTGAAACTGCTGACCCTGGAATGATCTTTTCACTGTTAATTGTCTGTAATGCCAGAAAACAACTATTCTATGGAACTAAAGGTCTAAACTGCTCATCTCCAGTCTCCTACACACAGCGCTCTTCCTACAGTTTCCTCCTTGTCTTTTCTTTGAAGGTCTAAGACCTTCAAAGACCTGTTGGGAAGGACAGTTTTTGTCTTTCTTTGTAACCCCAATATTTAGTAATTAAAAGATGTGTTATTGTTCAATCATGTCCAAATCTTTTTTAATTCCATGAACCATAGCATTCCAGGCCCTTCTATTCTCCACTGTCTCTCAAAATCTATCCAGGTTCATATTCGCTATTACCATGACACTATCCATCTCATCGTCTGCTGTCTATTTTTCCTTTTGCCTTCAATCTTTCCTAACATGAGAGTGTTTTACAATGAGTCTTATCTTCTCATTATGTGGCCAAAGTATTTAAGCATCAGTTTGGGTTTGTGTTTGTCCTTCATTGCTGAAGAAGACTATGCTATCAGAGAAATGACGACATGACTTGCACTTGACTTTGTTTAGAGCGAGGGAGGGCTGTGCAGGTCACCAGCCTCACTTCTCCTCCAGAGTTGTCTGAATCCAGTGACCGTATTTTCATCGGCATGACTGGAAGATGACTCAGCAATATACACAATAAATACAGCTATATAAATGGAAAAATATTAAAACAAATGAATTCTGAATTCTGTGTAATTAACCAGTTAATTAATGACCAGTCTTGGCCTCAGAAAAGAGATGAGACTATGGATGGGGAATGATGCTTATGTCAGATGTAGACCATTTATTAGTTGGTTTTGCTGAACTCCATTTCTTTGTTAATCTTTGTTACATGGCCAAAGCATTTAACTTCTGCTTCAGTATTTGACCTTCCAGTGAATACCCTAAATTAATTTCTTTAAGACTGATTTGATCTCCTTGCTGTCCAAGAGATTCTCAAAAGTCTTCTCTAGCACTGTAATTCAAAAGCATCGATTCTGTGATGCTCACTTTTCCTTATACTCCAACTCTCACAGCCATACATTGCTACTGTAAAAAATATCACTTTGACTATATAAACTTTTGTCAACAAACTGATGTCTCTGCTTTTTTAGTATGCTGTCAAGTTTTGCCCTAGCTTTCCTTACAAGGAGCAAGCATCTTTTAATTTCTTGGCTGTAGTCACTGTCTCAAGTGATCTTTGAGTCTAAGAATATAAAATATCAAACTGCTTCCATTTCTTCTCCCTCTATTTGTCAGGAAGTGATGAGACCAGTTACCGCCATCTTGATTTTTTTTCATATTAAGCTTCAAGCCAGCTTTTACACTTATCTCTTTCACCCTTATCAACATATCTGAGATTGTTGATATTCCTCCTGGCAACCTTAATTCTGGCTTTTAATTTGCCCAGCCTGGCAATTCCCATGATCTATTCTGCATATAAATGAAACAAATAAGGTAACTATACAGCATGTTATACTCCTCTTCCAATCTTAAAACAATTAGTTGTAAAGACAATAAGTCCTCACTCTCATTCTTGTAAACAAACTCATTGGGATTACCATGTTTAGGGTGAGGAGGCTGTTGACTTGCTACTCTGCTTGGATGATCTTGAATCAAGGATATGGGTAGGTATTACAACATATTCCTAGAAGAATTGAAGCTTCATTCTCCCTTCTTCCCAGATTGAGATACTGGGTCCACCAAAAATTCATGTTCTTTGTCCTCAACTGGTACAAAACAAAATTTTTAGTCATGATTGGTTGCTTCTCTTTTACATTCCTCCAATATAACTGTTTACAAATTTTCTCCTCTCTCAATCCCCCTCAACTAAAAGCACCAGAAATTCAATATACCCCAAACTATTTATCTTCCCTTTTACACATATCACTCCTTTCAATTACCTTATCTTTTGATGTCATCACCACCATCCTCCTAGTCACTAAGATAAATACCTCAGATTCATCTTTGATTCCTCCTTCTACCCTATCTTCTACACAGTTTCCAAGGCCTACCAATTCTATTGCCACAAACCCTCTCAGCTCTGTGTCCTCTCTACTCACACTACCACTGGTCACTACTCATCTGCATCTGAATATCCTCCTTTGAAAAAAAATCCTCCCATATATGTGTGTATGTGTGCACATTTTGTCTCCCATGAAGGAATATAATCTCCTTGAGGGAAAGGACCGCTTCATCTTTGTCTTTGTATGCCTGGTATCTAGCACAGTTTCTTGTGCACCTAATAAATGCTTAATGAGTGGCTGATTGATTGTTATAGTTCTTTACTGCCCTGTCCTTTTGTTATTTCTCCACCACAAGAATATATCCTTTGAATAACATCTAAAATAATGTTTCTAAGACGTGGGCTTGAAAAATGCCCTTTTCTTACACCTTTGATGACTAAGTAGGATTTTTTCATCTTTAAAAAAAATTCTTATCTTTTTTTATCCTAGGGGATAAAAGACCAACATTCTGGCCTTTTATTTAGGGAACTTTACAATATAGATCTTCCTTCACCATCCATTTGATAATACAGACCAGAACTTTTTAAAGAATAAATTCAATAAACCTTCAGGGTGAAAATAGATATTTAATGAAACAGAGGACTTGCAAGTATCCCTGATGGAAAGACCAAAGCTGAATGGAAAATTTGATATTTAAACAATATTTTGTTATCAAGATATTTGCTACTTAAACACAAGTAAGGGAAGCATTAAAAGGTAAACATGAAAGAGCAATTATGTCTCAATGAAATTAAACTGTTTACATTCCTTTATAGGAAGATGATATACATAATTCCTAAAAAAAAATATTATCATTATGAAGGCAGTTAAAAGGAGTTTACAAAGAAAGAGGGCATGGATATGAGTCAATTATGTTGAAATAATTTACAAAAAAAATGTATGAAAGTGTGAGAAAGAGGATACATTGGAAGAAGGGGGAAGGGAAAAGCAGAATGGAAAAATTTCTTCACATAAAGGAGTTGCACAAAGAAGAGCTTTTACAGTGAAAGGGAAAATGGGGGGGGAAGCCTATCATTGGAATTGGTTCAAAGAGGGAAAAATACACACATACTCATATATGTGCATGTATATGTATATATGTGTACATATACACATGTATACACACACAGTTACAAAAACAATTTATATATATGGGAATAAAGCAGGGAAAGGGGCTATGAGAAAGAGGGGAATAATAAAAGGAAGGACAGATTAAGGGAGATAACGATTAGAAGCAAAATAGACTTTTGAGGAGGGACAGGATTAAAAAAAGAGAGAGAAAAGCAGAAGAAAATGGGATGGAGGGAAATACAGTTAGTAATCGTAACTGTGAATGTGAGTTGGATGAGCTCATCCATAAAATGGAAGTAGATAAGAGAATAGATTAGAAACCACAATCCAACAATACAAGAGACACTCTTGAAATAGACACACACAAATTTAAAATAAAGGACTAGAGCAGATTCTAATGTGCTTTGGCTGAACTAAAAAAGGCAGGAGTAGCAATCATGATCTCAGACAAAGCAAAAGCAAAAATAGCCCTAATTAAAAGAGATAATCATGGAAATTGCATTTTGCTAAACTGTACCATAGAAAACGAAGTAATATAAAACATCACAGTGAGTTTCTCTGATAAGGTCTCATTTTTCAAATATGAAGGGAACTGAGTCAAATTTATAAAAATAAGAACTCTTTCCCTATTGATAAAGGTTCAAGAATAAGAACAGGGAGTTTTCAGAAGAAATCAAAGCTATCTATAGTCACATGAAAAAAATGATCCAAATCACTATTAATTACAGAAAAACAAATTAAAACAACTCCGAGGTACTATCTCACACCTATCAGAAATGACACATGCTGGAGGGAGTAAGGGAAGACACAGGTATACTAATGAACTTTTGGTGGAGTGGTTAACTGGTTCAACCATTCTGGAGAACAATTTACAGCTATACCCAAAAGGGCTATCTCTAGACCCAGTAATATCATTACTAGATTTGTATGCCAAAGAGATCAAAGGAAAATTAAAATGACCATATGTACAAACTATATGGCAACTCTTTTTGTGGTGGCAAAGAAATGGAAATCAAATAGATGCTCAGTTAGGGAATGGCTAAACAAGTTGTGGCATATGGTTGTGATGGAGCACTATGTACAATATTTACTAGATTGAGAGCTCTTTGATAGGCAAGGAATATATATATATATATATATATGTAATATTTTTGTCTATATGATGCTTTGAATATAACAAATATTTGATAAATGTTTTCTAACGTTATATTTTATAGATTTTCTTAGACTTCTACCAGAAACTGTTTTTGAGACACATTGTTTCTTAAAAATAATTTATTGGAGTCATTCAGTATCACTTGCATGTTGAAGAATCCAAGATCCATGCACAAAGGTATGTTTTATGGCATTCATTCCTAAGAAATAACCTGCCACATACACCCCACCCATCAACCACCATTATAAATACAACAAAAATGACACCAACAACAAGAACCTGAGTTTTCTTAAATGAGATATTAAAAAGTTGGACCAAATCCAATAAGAATAAATTTAATAAAGACAAGTGTCTTACATTTGTGTTTAAAAAAATCAATTTCACAAGTATAAGCTGGGGGAAACGCGACTTGTTAAATTTTGTGTTAGTCATGTCTGATTCTCCCATTTAAGATTTTCTTGGTAGAGATTTTAGAATTGTTTACTATTTCCTCCTTCAGTTCATTTTATACATGAGGAAACTGAGGCAAATGGGCTTATATCACTTGCCCGGGATCACACAATTGGTTTCTGAGGTCAGATTTGAATGCAGGAAGAAGAGTCTTCCTGACTCCAGTCCCAGCACCAACATAACTAGTAAGTAATTAATCTGGGAAAAATAAAGATCTGTGATGCTTAGCATATGGTAAACTCACTAGAAGCCAATAGAATAACATAGGAGCCAAGACAGCTAAAAGGATAAGAAATAGTCCTGCTGTCCTCTGGCCTGGTTAGACGACATCTTCAGTATTGTATTTAGTTCTGGGCACCACATTTTAGAAAAGATTTCAATAGCTGGAGAGAATCCAGAATAGGACAACCAGGATGGTAAAGAGTTTTGAGTCCATACCATATGAGGGCCAGCAGAATGAAGCAAGGATATTTAGTGTGAGGAAGACATAGGGAGGATAAATGTTTTCTTACACCCAAAGGCTTGTCCTTGTGGAAGATGATTAAGTAGTATTGATTTACTCCAGAGAGCAGAACGAGGACCAGTGGGTAAAAGCTGCAAAGAGATAAGCTTAGTAGAGCAAGTCAAAGGGCAATGATCTATCTTGGGAAGTCATGTATTCCCAACACTGGAGATTTTTGAACCAAAGCTTAATGACCATTATCTTCTACATACTATGTAGAGACTTCTTTTCAGTTGAGTCAGCCTCTCATGTTCCTTTCAACTCTGCAATTCTCTGATTCCTCTTTACTAAAACATAAAATTATTCACTGTCATGTTGGCAAGGAGGTTAAACAACATAATTATACAATACATTCATTACTACCAAAGTGTATTTATCATAAATAGACATATGGCAGATATTGTACAGCTTTTAAATATAACAGGCTATTGTAAATAGTACAAACTGCCAATGTTCATAAAAGGTTTTATTTTCCTGGAAGGAACCTGTCTTCTAAATCTGTTAGGGAGGAACAACTCAACTTGGGGAAAGTTTCCCCTGAGTAATTAATACCTTGTAGGAAGAATCTCATGCAAACACAGCATAAACAATTAGAGATCCCTGTACTTTTTCATCAAGTAAGAAACAAGACAAAGTTTCTGTCTTCATTTCCTTTCCATTTCATCAGTTGAACCATAACTGTTGTTTAATTTAAAAAAAAGAACTATTCCAAAGTAAAGTGTATAAAAATCAGTTTACTTTCATAAAAATCACACATTATTAATCTATTTGCATGTAGTACTATGATTTATTTACCTGACCCATCAAAGGAAATGCTAATAGACATTTTGGCCACTTGCCTAAAATTATCAGACATCAAAAGGAGCTACACCATAAACCCTCCCGTCTATAAATAGCTGATACTACCCTGTCCTTCCAACTTTACCTACCACTGTCACTATGCCATGCACCACATGCTTTAGGGTAGCTGGAATATTCAATTTATGAATTGTTTTTATTTGCTCAAGTCATTCCTTACATTAACTTGCCGTCACCGCACTTCTATTTAAACCTGTTGACATCTTATCATTGAAGACCCAGCTCAAATGTCACATTTGACATGAAATCTTCCATAATTTCTCAGTCAGAAATTATATTTCCTACTACAAACTCCATCTAGTGAAGATAATTAGACTCCCATTCACTCCCATTTATAGGACCATGAGCTGCTTTTTATGGGTCCTGTGTGTGGTGCAATGTGTAAAAAGACTTCCTCCTTTGAGGTGACCCTGCAATCCCTGGGATGGTAGTAGGGGGAATAGACCATATCAACGAGAACTGGTCACTGAGCCAGGGATAGCCACCTACTGAATAGACTTTAAAAGAAAGACTACTTTCTGGGTGTAGAATTCAGAATGTCAGGAGTGAAGTAAAGAACAAGACTAGAAAAATAGGCAGGGTCAGGTTGTGACGAACTTTTAATGTCAAAAAGGAGCTTATACTTGATCCTCTGATAATCACTGAGCAGGAAGATGTTGTGATCAGACCTATACTTTGTGGAGGGTGTACTTGCATGAGGTGATGCTTGAGGCAAGGAAACCCTAAAGGCAGTTCTTGCTGTCATCCATTGGAGAGGTGATGAGGGTTTAAACTGTTGTTTTTGCTTGTTCTTTGTTCTCAGAGGACCAATGACATCATGAGGGTGATGTCTTGGCTTGTGCATGAATTTGACCGAAGCAAGGCAGAGCTGCACAGTCATCAGCCACAGTCTCTCCTCTGGAGTCATCAAAATTGAGTGGTGAGACAAAGCTCAAGAAGCCTGGTGATGGCTTCTTGGTATTTGTGTGCTTAGAAAGGAAGCTAGAAATTACAGGATTTGACAACTGAATTTAAATGGATTAAACAAGAGTCAGAAGTTGAGGATGACATCCAAGACACGAACAAGATTGTTGGGTCTTTGACAACAACAGGAAAATTAAATGAAATGAAAATTAACTATATTATTATAAGCTCAAATATCTGTCTTGTCTTAAATCTCATCTTGGAAATGGAATTTCCTTTGGAAGTTTACTTACACCTTCATTAGTCATTCACTGGGTCCTACTTTGTATCATAGAAATGTGCATCAATTGTATCCTTTCACCTTCTCAGTTCCTTAATGATGAAGGGCAAAATGTTTGCTCCATCATATGAGCAAAAAGAAGTGGGTGAAGGGAGGCTGCCTCAGCTGTGAAAAGGGGACACTAATAATAGCTACCTCCCAGGCTTGTTGTGAAGACCAAATGAGATAATATTTGTAAAGTGTGTCTGGTACATAGTGGGCACTTAATAAATGCTTGTTCCTTTATTCCCTTCCTTATAACAACAGACATTGATATGGCCTATGATGGTTTACAAAGCACTTTCATTCCAACAGCTCTGTGACCTAGGGAGTGCTTTATATACCTTACTAGTCCATTTTTTTTTAATATTTGAGGAAGTTAAGGTTCAGAGAAGTGAAATGATCTGCCCTTGATTGAACAAGTAATAAGATCAGGGATGGAGATCAAATTCAGGTCTTTCAACTCAGAAGTCAAACCGATTTGTAAAGAAGCATCAATAAACATTTGCTGAGCTGAGAAACTCAAGGGGGAAGATTTGGGACCTGAAAATGAAAGTCAGATCATCAAGATAGCCAAATCCTGTTAGCCATCTTTATCTCCATTCTTTACTCATTGAGATACATTATCAAAGCTTGAATGTCTCTAATCTCCTTTCTAATGAATGATAGAAACTTACAGTTAAAAAGAAATGTCCTTAGAGATCTAGTCCAATCACTTTGTTTCACAGATGAAGAAAATGATCTAATGAATTTGATTTTTTTCTTTATTGTGGACTCTTTAAAATAAATTAAAGAAGCAAGTAGCTTGTTAAGAATATGGCATCTGAAAATGGGTTTTGAATTTCTGGACCACAGTTTAAAATAATGGAATGATGGGAATGTTAGCAAGAGATGTAGTATAACATTCAATAAGATCTGTTACAATAAGTTATATGTTTTTAAGTGGTCATTGTCCTTCATTTTGAAAGAGGACCAAAAAGGCATCACCATGATAAAGTGAAATCTCAATGTGTCCGACTGTGGTTGATCAGACCTATAGGAGCACAGGTTGGGCACAGATAGTCCCTGTGAATATTTGGGGTGAATGTTTCAAATTTGCACATCCTATGTTTACTGTGTGCTGTATCAATTCTGCTTTGCTCATAGAGAACAGCACCCTTTCTGATGTGGGCACACCATGCTAAGCAGTCCTGTTCCAGAGTCTGTCATGTTACACAGTCAAATCCAAACTTCTTGAAAGAGACCTACAGAGTATCCTTGTATTACTTCTTCTGACAATCATGTGATCGCCTGTCCCATGCAAGTGCTCCATAAAATAGTCTTTTTGGCAAGTGTACATTTTGCATTCGAACAATGTGACCCGCCCATCAGAGTTGCACTCTCTACGGCATAGTTTGAATACTTGACAATTCAGCTGGAGCAAAGACTTCGGTGTCTGGTACCTTATCCTGCCAGGTGACCCTCAGACTCTTCCTAAGACAGTTCAAATGGAAGCAACTTAGTTTCCTGGCATGGTGCTGGTAGACTGTCCATGTTCCACAAGCATACAACAATGAAGTAAGCACAAAGGCTCTGTAGACCTTCAGTTTGGTAGTCAGTCTAATATCTCTTCTCTCCCAAGTTTTTCTTCAGAGTCTCCCAAACACTGAGCTAACTTTGGCAATGCGTGCATCAACCTCATTGTCCATGTATACATCCCTGAAAAGTACACTACCAAGATAAGTGAACTTATCCACAGCATTCAAAACTTCTCTGTTTGTCGTAACCTATGGTTCTACATATGGATGGTGTGGTGGTGGCTGGTGGAGCACCTGTGTTTTCTTGGTGTTAATTATTAGGGCAAAATTAGCACAGACAACAGAGAATTGATCCATACTTTGTTGCATCTCAGCTTCAGAGGCTGCACTGAGTGCACAATCATCTGCAAACAGAAAATCATGTACCAACACTCCCTCAACTTTGGCCTTGGCTTGCAGTCTTTACAAATTGAAGAATGTATCAGTACAGTAGTTGACCTTGAGGTCATGTTCATCTTCACTGAAAACATTTTACAACATGGCTGAAAACATCATGCTAAATAGCATGGGAGCAAGCATACAGTCCTATTTCACTCCATTGGTGACTGGGAAGGTGGGCAAACATGCCATCATGAAACTGACATACAATACTGATGAACTTCTCCAGGCAACCACATTTTGACATAATTTTCCATAAGCCCTCATGACTAACAGTGTCAAAGGCCTTGGTCAGATGTACAAACATTGTGTACAGACCTTTCTTCTGCTCCTAGCATTTCTCTTGGGGTTGGCAGGCAGCAAACACCACATCAACTGTTCCTTGGCCCTTTCTGAAGCCACACTGACTCTCAGGTATATGACCATCTTCTAGGTAAAGGATCAGCCTATTAAGAGGACTCTAGCAAAAATTTTTCCAGAAATTACTAAGAGAGTCTATCTGGAATAGGATCAGCACCAAGTGCTTTGCCACATGAAGAAAGTCAAATGGCACGCAAAACCTTGTCTTTGGTTGGAAGTTCAGCTAAGGAGGGATTGACTTCAACCTGAGGTAAACAACCAATGGTCTCAGCATTGATTGATGGTAGTCTGTTGAGAACACTATGGAAGTGTTCAGCCCATCTCTCTAGGATCATGTCCTTATTACTGATCAATTTGGCTCCATCAGCACTGAGTAGTTGTGATGTATCACAGGTTTTTAGTCCATAAATAGCTTTCAGGGAATCATAAAAGCACTTTGGATTGTTACTATCAGCAAACTAAATTTCATCTGCCTTCTTACTGAGTCAGGAATCCTGCATCCTCTAAACTTTGCCTGTACTTTACTTATGATGGAATTAATTGATGCCTTCTTAGAGGTGGATGAACTATCCTGCTGGTATATATGGTGGAGTTCACCTTTTTCATTTAGCAGCTTCTGAATTTCCCCATCATTTTCATCAAACCAGTCTTGGTGTTTGTGAGTGTTCTGACCCAGATGAGCAAATGCAGTGCTGTACACCAAATCTCTGAGAATTACCCACTCCTTTTCGGCTCCACTGTTGCCAACTATGTGTTGGCTCAACTTTTCCTCCAAATTAGAAACAAACTGTTCAGGCTCAGAGAAGAGCTCAATTTGTTGACATTAATTCTTCTGGTAGTCATTTTGCCTTGGGGGTGGTACTTTTGATGAATGTGAATATTTAGCTTGGAAAGGATAAGTCTATGATCAGTCCAGCATTCTGCACAACACATTGCTTTTGTCACTTTCACATCATGTCTGTCTCTTCTCCTTACAATCACATAGTCTATTAGATGCCAATGTTAGCTGTGAGGGCACATCCATGAAGATTTTTGCATTTAGGTAAATGGAAAACAGTGTTGGTGATGAGGTCATACGATGCACAAGTCTTCAGCAGTAAATGACCATTGCTGTTGCTTTTTCCAACTCCATTCCTCCCTAGGACTCCCTGCCAAGTCTGATAGTCTAAGCCTACTCTAGCATTAAAATCACCCAGAATTGTAAGCTTGTCCTCTTTTGGCACATTGATGATAAGCGTCTCTAGGTCTTCAGCCTCATCAGGGTTCATCACAGTGGGAGCATAGGCGCTGAGGGTGGTGGCATGACCTTTTCCTGCAAGTGGAGATTGCCATGAGCTTGTCATTCACTCCTTTTGGAAGGTATACTAGCTTGCTGACTAGATTAGTTTTGATTGCAAAACCCATGCCAGTTGCACAGCACTCCCCTTCACAAACAGAAAAATGTGCATTCAGCTCCAACTTCATTTGCCAACCTTGTTCCACTCAGGGCTGCTATTTGGATGCAATACCTGTTGAGTTCTCTTGCAACAAGAGCAGTTAGTCTTTCAGAAGTACTGGATTTTTTGTTGTCTATAAGTGTGCACACATTCCATATGCCAATAGTGAGTAGAATCATTTTTTCAGATGTTCTTGTACATTTTGTACTTTTTTGTGTGTTTCAATTACATAGCGAGATTCCCCACCTGCCACAGTATTCAGGCCAGGGATGGGTAAGCAGACAATCTTTAAGGTACCTTTTCTAGCCCCCTTCCTCACACCAGAAGGTGAGCAGCATATCCTTAAAAGGTTGATCAGATACCCAGGAGGCTGCCGAGTACCACTGCTGCTTCCAGTGAGAAACAACCTAATGGCCTGGGTTGCTTATGTGCAGGGTTGTGACTACAGCTCTCACTGTATCTGCACCTGCTGCTTCATCACTCGTCTGTCACCACAGGACTTTGAGTCATAATCGTAAAATGGCATGGGTGATGTCTTTTGATTCGTGCATAAATTGGATTTAAGTGAAGCAGAGTTGCATGAAGTCATCAGCCTCGCTCTCTCTTCCAGACTCATCATAGTCCAGTGGCAGGACAGAGTCAAGATGGCTGACAATGACTCAGGATTCAGTGGATGATCTTGGCATCTTCGATGTTTAACCAGGCTCTAAGGAATCCATATCACCTGCTTCAGCTGCCTTCATGGCCTTTGGAACAAATTGTTTTCATCCACCCATTCTACCAGAGGAAGTCTTCACATGCTTGGGGTAGACATCCCCTAACTCACAAATGGGTTTGGGATTCCACCGTTACCCTCAACCTGGTTTGACTTGTCTGCTGAAACGGTTTACCATGACTGCTGCTCATGCTGCAGCTTCTTGGAGCCTGTGGCCCAGCGGCCACATCCTGGTAAACCCGTTTCAGCAGACAGGCCAAACCAGGTTGAGGGTAACCAAGGGATCTCAAACCCATTGGTGAATTTGGGGGATGTCTACCCTAAGCATGTGAATACTTCAGGCTGTAGGGTATGTTCAGGGAGAGCTAGTATCTTTGATGTGATAGCTGCCAAGCCCTTTTCGAGGCTTTTTCCACTTTTGATGTTCACCTGTTCCATCCAACTCTCATCTGTTCCACCCAACTCTCAAACTATTAAGAAATATATGAAAGACTGTTCCAAAATGTTGATAATAAGAATATAAATAAAAATAATTCTTGGGTTCAAATTGGCAAAGATGACCAAATATGGGAATTGTCATTGTTCAGGAGGTCCTAGAAAGACAGACACACTGATACTTTGATGGAGAAGATATGAATATGCCCAGTTATTTTGGAAAGTGCTTTGGCTACATCCCCCCAAAATAACTAAAATTTTCATTTCCTTTTACTCATAGTTCCCACTGTTAAGTAGATACTCCAGGAACAACAAAGACAGAAACAAAGATACCATGTATGCAAAAAAAAAAAAACAAAAAACCAATGAATCAAGCAAAAAACACATAGCAGCACTTTTGTAGTAAAATAAAGAATTAGAAATAAAATAGGTGCCCATTGAATAAGGTATCACTAAACAAACTATGGTACATGAATGTAATGTAACATTACTGTAAAATAAGAAATGAAAAGCATGGAGGATTCAGGAAAGCATGGAAAGATTTATATGAACTGATGCATAACAGAGTAAGCAGAATGCAAAAACAAATATATACAACAATTGTAACAATGTAAATACAAAGAAGAAAAAAAATGAAATGTGAGAAAATATGAAAATTAAGCTTGGTCCCAAAGAAGATTTGAAAAAATGTACTTTCCTTCTTTCTTTCAAAAGTGGACTATGGGTACACAGTACTGTTAATACTATCAGACATGACCTTTGTATGGACTACTTTTGTTGGAATGCTTTTTTTTCCCTTTTCTTCTTGAAATGTTGTTATAAAGGTTGATTCAGTGGGTATGGTAGAAACAAGGAATCTATTTAGAAATTAAATTTTAAAAAACACATTATTAAAAAAGAAAAACAGTTTGCCTGAAGTCCTTCAAATCTAATAAGTGCTTAAAACTGAAAAGAACAAAGAGAAAGAACTGTCTGCATTTTCTGGAGTCTAGAGATTCTAAGTTACATGCTATAAAGAGTAGAATACACTGTAGGAAACATATCAATAAAGAAGTCCATAAATTAAAGCTCAAATAGAAAAAATGACTTTGTTATTTTGCCTCTGATACATCTATATACCAATGAGCATTATATAGGTATCAAGTACTGTGAACCCAAGTTTATAATCTGACCTATACCACTGAGATTTGATGAAATGGGAAGTATGACGGAAATATGGTTCTGGAAGGGCCAAACATTCAAAAGGAACAGGACTGATAAAAGAGGAGTGTAAGTTGGACAGTGGAGAAGAGCATGTCATAGAATAAAATTTCATGAGGAAGTACAAGAGCCTTAAGGGATTTATTTGTTTGATAGCATTCAGTAAAAATCAACACAAGCAGAGACAGAAGAGGTATTGTTATCAGAGTATATGACAGACCAACTAGATGGGAGGAAATAGATAATATTCTCCTTCCATTAAAATGTCAGTTCCTTGAGAGCAGGGAGTCCTCTACATTTCTCTGTGTATCCTCAGTTGCTATGAAAGTGTTTTGGACACAGTAAACACTCAGTAAATATTTCATTCATTCATGATGAATCTTGAACACAGATTCCTAGTTTGGCACAGTGTTATAATGGAGTAATGATGGAGATTTTCCGTTTTTCAGACATAAAATTCACAGCATTGTCACTTTGTGGATAAAGAACTAGTACAGCAGAACCTTGGTTTACCAGTAACCTGGTTTACGTATGCTATGTTAGAGGAGGAAAATTTTTTCCCAAAATTTGTCTTGCAGGAGAAACAAAAATTGGCAGTATGAACATCAAAATCGTGTTGTAAAACACCACCCAAATAAGGCTGTAGCACTGAGACCCATGAATATTTTTAACGATAATGCAATGTCACATTTTCGTGACATTCTGAAAAAGATATCAGAAACAAGTGTCGTTACATAGATTCTTAGTTCCTAGAAGTGAACATAAAGAAAAAAAAATTCAAAACATGAAAGTGACTTAAAAAACGAAAACTAAGTGAAGGCAGTAGTGTTAGTCTTACTTTTAGTGAAAGTAGCATAAGAGAGGACACTCCTTATAACGCTGAAATCCCCAGTGTTCTCATAGGAGATTCTCCTTCCAAGCATAGCCCTTCCTCCCCTTCCATCCTCTTGTCTTCCTCAGGCCAGCCACGTCTCTTCTCAAAGGTAAAGTGCAGGTCAATTTACTTTATTTTAGGTTTATACTGTATACTAATCATTGCTATTATATTTCAGGTGCATTAGAGACAAAAAAACTCATTTTAAATTATAAATGATTACTTGTATATGAATATTTTTTGGCGATGTGATACCGATCATTCGACTTTACATTATTTCCTATGGGAAAATTCGCTGTGCAATGCAAACAAATCACATGACGAACTGAATCTTGAAACGAATTAAATTCGTAAACCGAGGTTCTACTGTACTTGTAATCAGAAGGAAATGGAAAACCACTTCAGTATCTCTGTCAAGAAAATCCCAAGTGGAGACAGAAGCATCGCATACAACTGATGAATGATTAAAAACAACAACTCTTTCAGTCAGGAGGAGGGTTTGAGTCCTAGGGCTGCATCTGACACATACTCTGTAAATTCTAGGTGAGTTTAGTAACCTCTCAGTACTTTATGGAACTCACTGAGACTCACTCTGTCATTGGAGGCAATTGGGGTTAAATCACTTGCCGAGGGTCATAGAACCAATGTCTGATGCCTGATTTGAACTCGGGTTCTCCTGATTCCCGGACCAGTACTCTATCCACTATGCCACTTAATTGTTCCTCTGAGGGTATTGTTGCATAGAAGATGCCTACCTAAACCAGTTGAGGAAATTTCTTCACCCGAGTGCTCCCTCTACCAATTAAATCGCAGATCCACAAGAGTTTACGCATTCTCAGAGCTTTCAAAATTATGAAGTGTTTTACATACATTTTCCTGATCCTTATAACTACTAGAACCCCCTCATCTCTTTCCCTCCCTTTCTCTCCTCTCTCTGACTATCTTATCTCTCTCTTGCCCTGTCACCAAAGCAGAGAAATTAGCATTTCCTTCACCTGCTTTTATGATAATTTTATCCTCCAAATGTTGAAAGAACAATAAGGGACATTGCAATTCTAGATCCCATTCTCACCAAGGAGAAATTAATTTCTAGGGTGGACCAGGGAAAGACCCTGGTGAGAAGTGATCATTCCATCTTACAATTTGTGACAAAAAAGTAGAAATACAAGCAAACTGTCATATAGATTATAAGTTGCAGAAGAGCAGGTTTCAAACTGATCAAGGAACAGATAGGTCAGATACCATAGACTAAAATTCTACAAGAAAGAGCCAGTTGAGAAAGGATAGAAAATATTCAAGAATAAAATTTTGAAGACACAAAAGGAAATTAAAATGGAGTAAGGTAAGTTGTTTAAGGAAACCTATAGGGATGAAAAAAATTTAATTGAACAATTTTTATGTTTTTTAAGATACCTAAAGAAAGTAGAAGAAAGACAAACAATAGAAGATGAATACAAAAGCAAAAGTGTGGTATACTTTCAGAAGACTATTGTCAAAAGCACTAAGCTCAGAATGTGCTGAGGTTGTCAAAGAATAATAAAAAAAACACAAGTGTTTAGTTTTGTTTTTTTTAAACCATATTGAGTAAAGGAGAAAGTACAAAGAAATGACACAATTACTGCTCTGAGTATGCGATTCAGTATTGAAAGATGAAAGAAAGCAGAACTATCAAAATTTTATTTTATTTCTTTTTTCTCACCAAGTAGACTGATCTTTAGACTCAAAAGGACAAAAGAAAAGTAGTTGGGATGGAGCTGAAAGACAAGATAAATGAAGCAACAGGAAGAGAGCACCTAACTTCCTTCGATGAGTTCAAGTCATTAGGCTCAGATGAATTGTGTATCAGGGTGCTGAAACTAATGATAAATGCTACTGCTCAGACATTGAACATTTTCTTTGAGAGATCATGGAGAAGGAGTGAACTATCTCAAGATTGTAACTGGTATCACAATTTTCAAAAAATGAAGAGAGAATATGCAAACTCTAGGTGACATTAAGGTTGGGTTCAATTTCTGGCAAAATTCTAGACCACATTAATAAATGGATGGCTAGCAAACATCTCCAGAAAAGGAAGTAGCGATCATGAAGAGTTAGCATGGCTTCATCTAGAACAAATCAAACCAAATTAACACCATTTCCTTTTTTTTTTGATCGTGTTATTAGAGGATGCTATAAATATGTTTTCTTAACTTTTAAGCAAACATTTATTTGACAAAAGTTCTTGTGCCATTCTCTTGGGCAAGATGAAAAAATATGGTCTAGAAAGCACTAGATAATAAATAGGTTGGTTTAGAACGAGTTAAATAGCTAGATCCAATGAGTAATTAAAAATGGCATAATGTGGAGTGGGAAGGAGTATCCCCAAGGATCTGCTTAGTCCTGTTCTATTTGATATTGTAATCAATGATTCAGGTTAAAGTAAAAATGACATACTTATAGAATTTTGATATGAGATGAAGCAAGGAGGAAAAGTTAAAGTGTTCAATGAGTATGAGGATTCACTATGATCTTGGTGACCTAGAAAGTTACAATCTAATTAGGGGAGTTATGATCATAGACTTGGAGCTGGAAGAGACCTTTGAATTCATATAGATAAATCTCTTCATTATGCATGCAATCTGTGGCCCAGAGCTCTTGGTTAACATAGACAAGGTCTGATCTTGGGGGCTACTCTTACCCTAAATCACTATCTCTTTCTCTCATATTGGCCCACTAAGAGTTTTCTCTAAGAAATCTCAGAATATAGTTAACAGTAGCAAGGTTCTCCCAGTCCTGTAGAAATATTCAAGTTAATGCAGAAAGTGACTATGGAACAATTCATTTTATCTCACAGAAGATACAAATAATGTAAAAAGCTCATAAACAAATGTGAAAAAAAAAGACTCAAAACAGCTCATCAATAATCTGTTTTATCTTTCCATTTCAATGAGTCTCGGTCACTTTTAACAGGTTTCTAAAACACTTAAGACTTGGAAATATACCTGTGGTTTGCATTGCTCCAGAAAGGAAATGTACTAGGTAAGTAGGAGATGCTAGACAGGTGACTTCTTTATCATCAGACCCATTTTATCCAAATAACTTACTAAAATAATGAAGGACAAAATACAGGCTACATGTACCACCTCCCCCACCCCATACCGTGGTTTTAGTTTCTTACTCTTGGGCCCCTTACCACTGAAGTATCTGTACGTTTTTTTTTCTTTCTCCAAGTAGGCTGCTCAAGAAATTCTCCTCTCAACAAAGAATCACCAAACACTCAAACTTTCAGTCTCTTGGAAACCCCCTTCTTTCAACAGAGAGCTGAACTTTCAGACTCCTCGAACTCTTGAACTTAGAGTGATCTATGAAACTACTCCAAGGCTTGTGCTGCAAAAGACTCCCAACCCCATAACTAGGAGACTAAGGTTCAGGAAAGAAAACAAAAGAAAACATTGTTTGGGAACCTTCAAGTCTAGGCACATAGACAAGCATATGCCTACTACTTCCACCAAGTGCCTCTCCAGGAAGTCTTGATCCCCCATCACTGTCCTAGCTGGTGCTATCTCCTGAATGGAGAAAGTCTCTGTTCTTGGACCTATGTTCAGAAAATGGAAAAAGGAAAGCAAAAAATGGCTGAAAGCCTAGGAACCTTCCTCTCAGGCTTCATAGTTGGAGTAAAAACATCTTACCATGAGCTCTTGACAAAAGGCAATCATTAATGGTTCTTGTAGGGGTTGGAGCAACACTACCTGCTGCATACTCAGGATCTCTTTAGAAAAAAAAGTAACAAAAAGTAAAAGCCTGAAAGTTCTTTTTTATAGCACAAAGGTGACTCCTCCCACAGGAGTATGTCCTTCCAAGAGTAAAAACCAATCACCAGGCTGCCCCCCAGCTAGCAAAACTTTCAGAGGTAACAAAGGGTGTCTCCAAACCAAGTTAGTCATCTTGGGGGTATCCCCAATCTATGGAACTTATATATCTTAAGTCTTCTCAAAAAGGTGCTGATGGGCATGTCCATACCTGCCACAAGGAGAAGCTTTCAAAAGTTTGAAACAAAGGTCCGCCACCCTGAAAGCTCAATAAGCTGATCTGGGAACTCCCTTGATAAACCCCTTAGACAAAGATGAGGAAACTGAGGCCTACAAAGGTTGAGTTGCCCAAGGTCAAGAAGAACTTGGCATTCAGAGTTGCAGTTCAGATCTTTTGATCACATACAATGTCTTATAACCTTGGGTTCGAGAAACCAGCTTTACACACACACACACACAGACACACACACACACACACGATGGGGGAATGGGGCTAGAAACCAGTTCATCAGACAAATAGTTGGGAGTTTTCATTTGAAGTTCAATATGAATCCTCACTGTGATATGGTAAACTAATGCTGGCTGGGGCCCAATTAGGAGAAGCATAGTTTCCAAGACTAGTGAGAATCCTGCCTCAGACACTTATGGGCTTTATGATGCTAGGTAAGTCACTTAAGCTCTTTCAGCTTCATTTACTTTGAAGAATATTAATATTTTGGTCAGTTTTGAACAGCCAATAATGGCCAAGATTGCAGGATCACAGATTTCGAGCTGGAAGAAGTGCATTTTAAGGTTACCTATCCTAACCTCCTAATTTACAGGTGAAGAAACTGAGACCTGGAGATATCAATTAACCTAAGATCAAATAAGTAGTAAGTAGCAGAGATGGGGTTGCAGTTATTCTTCTTGACTATTACACAATAACTGTTGTCTACCATATTACCAGCAATATTTTGTGGGCAAAAGTATTCAAGAAAAGATATCAATCAAGAGATCGATGATGACACATGTTGAGCTGGGTCACATAGTAAGGTTAATGAACAGCAGATTGACAGTCTATATGTTGCATTGGTACCCCTGCAAAGACCTAGAGGACCATTGCTTTCCATGAGAAATTTAGAAGAGAACATCAATATGATTCACAGGAAATGATGGAAACCTTGTGATCTCCACTCTGCAAACAGCACCCACATCAAGATGACAAATCCATTGAAGTGCTTAAATTTAACTGATTAATTAATAAGTGAACAAAAAGAAACAGATAAGGATAAGGGAAGAAAGATTTGAAAGTTCTGAGTTTTTTGTTTTTTAAAGGGAGAAAAAAGAGGAAACCCACTCAGGCAATGGTTTGTTCTTTGGAGCATCCAGCAGGTGGTAGCAGGATGTCAGGGGAAGGTCCCTTGTTGGCAGGAAAATGAAGGGGAATTAATTATAAAAATAGAAAATCTGTAATCTCTGGACTTCAGAGAAGCACTGCTTCCCACACACTATTCTCTCTCATTCTCTTCATAAACTCTTTTTGATACTAGCTGGAAATACCTTGCACCATCCTTATCTTTTTTTGCTGTGGGATCGAAGCAGATAGAAGAATTTACTTAAACCTCATCAGAGCCTGGGACTCACTCAATCCTCAGAACAGAAAAACTTCATTCCCAGGCTTCCTTGCCTCATCTCAGGGATGGAGGGCGGTAAAATTATTGTAGTCTCCAGGACTCCAATTTGGAACACAGCCACGGGAAAAGAGAAAATGGGCAGATTCTGCTTAGATCAACAGCGTGACCTTCCCTCACCGAGATCCCAGCCTCATCCTTTGGACCCTCTCCCCACCCGCACCTCAACATTCTTTCAAAGCTGCCCTCAACTTTTTTCACTTCACCTTGACTTCAATTCATTACCCGAGTCTTCATCTCATTTTCCAGTTCCACGCTCTGCATGTTCATTCAAGATCTAGGCTAGGCTAAATATAAGTGAAGAGAGCTCAAAAAGGGAAAGCGTGTGTACATGGAAGCAAGAGAAGAGGGTGTTAGCAAGTGTTGGTGCTAGGAAACACCCTTTATGAACCTGACCTACCTTGGACAAAACCTTCCTTGTCAGTTTTGTCCCAGTATGCCCCCCCGCCACAAGCCAGGGTGTCCAGATAAGGGATAGAGGGGGTCCACATTATGATCTCTCCCCCTTTCCCTTTCCCTCCCCTATTCCTCCAGGCTCCTCCAGCAGGCTGCTCCACCCATGCATTCCCGCAGGTCTGGAACAGGAGCCGGCAGGACTGTCTAGGCAGAGGCTGCCAACGTCCCTCCCACCTTCCCATTGGCACCATCCCCGAAGCTACTCCACGCTCCCCTGCGTGCCACCTTCTCTTGGAGTCCACGGGGCGGTGCAGGTTGGGGTGGGGGGCAGAGCTGCAGCGTTCTCCCCGTCACAGATCACGTCTCCCCGTAGTGGGAAAGGGTCTGCTAGTAGCTCCGTGCCCCAGCAGGCGGGAGAGGTTTCCGAGACTAGGCAGACCTCCTACAGCCCCGGAGACAGTAAAAGGCAGGGGAGCGGGGCGGAGAAGTAGCCGGAGAAAGGGCGGGCGCAGTGGGAGGGCTCGAGGAGGAGGCGGGGGCTGGGCGACGCTCGGGCGGAGCGGGCTGCAGCGGCTGTAGCGGCGGGACCGGGGTCCAGACCCAGCTCAGTCAAAGGTGAGAAGGAGCTGTCCCGTCCCGGTCCTTCTGCCCCGCTCGCACCCTGGACCCACGCCTTGGAGGGCGGACTGCGCCGGAGTACAAGCTCCCCACTCCTCTGCAGGCACGCAAGCCCTCTTCGAGCTGATCGTGGGGGACGTGGTGGCTGAGAACTTGGGAGAGAGGGGGCTCCGGCCCCAGAGCCAAGGGCGGGGCTTGGGCAGCGCCGAGGGAAGCCCCGCGCCCTGCCCTCCCGGGACAGCTGCAGGTACTGGGAGGCTGGGGGAATCGGGCTGCCTCCCCCTAGGCAGTAAGGTGAGCCCTAGAAATGGGGGGAGGTCGTGGAGGGGACATTTAGGGGAAAAGAGTTGGCCCAGCGAGTGGACGAGTCGGAAGGGCTTTGCTTGACGATGGCTGGCTGCCCAGAAGGGCTTTGCATGATGGTGGACTGCCCGCTAGGGCCTCTGCAAAATCCGAGGGAGTCCCTGGGACAGGAGGGAAAGGTCCGAAGAGACCTGTCCTGAGTTTTGTTACCCGGAGACTACCCTGTCTTCCTGTTCTGGGCTCAGCCGAAGGGGCTAGGACCTGCCAACCCTGTCTCCTTCTCTATCAACTTGCGAAGGGTGCAGACCCTTCTGACTGCATCTGCACCCCAGCGCAACCCTGTCTTTAATTTGCGGGACCTCGGAGAGGGTGAAAGTGATAACTTGTTACCAGATCCCCCTCCATTCCCCGCCCCCATTCCTCTGATTCGGGACGTCTATTGAATCCCTAGTGGGGAGGGGTGTATGTGTCTGGGGTGGAGGTGGGAGGGGAATTGAGTAGTAGTTGTATCCTATCTGGCCCCTACTCCAGATGATGTGCCTGCCCCACCCTCAATTCAAGCCCTAGAGGTTGAGTAGGGGAGAGTCGACACTTAGCTTTTACATCCCCTATACAACCTGAAAATAAGCTTCAATCTTCTGCCATGTCCACACCCCAGCTCCACTCCCCTCTCTTTCTGGCTTGGCTCATCCCAACCCACCTTGGCAGCCCAACACCCTGGCACCCTGTGCCCGCCTTCCCCTGGGGGAGGTGGCAGGAGCCCAGCAGCATAGTTCGTGTTGTAATGGCCCTGGCATTAGGCTGAGAAAGTCAGGGCTAAGTCTTTTCCCACCCATTTGGTTCCACCCTTCAGGAGAAATTTGACTCAGGAGGGAATGTAGGAGTGGAGGGCTGCTCCTGAGATTGTGGGGGTGTAGGAAAAGGTCAGAATGCCCAGGGCCTCTTTCCAAGGCTGAGATGTGGGGGAAGGGGTTGAGATGGGACATTGATACCTTTTGAAGGGATCACTTATAAATATGGTTTTCTGTTGAGGACAATCAAGGTTGGGGGGACACTCCCTTAGTACTTAGAAGGAATTCTGGCAGTGGGACTCCAGTCTGATGCCTATCGAGAAACATGGCAAGTACCAGTGCCTGAGGATTAAGGGGAGATGTTGAGGGGGAGGAAAGCAAGGCATAAAAAAGGGCCTTCTGGTGTCCTCTCCTGCCCAGGGCTTTGTCTCCTCAAGACAATAAGTAGGTATACTGAGGAACAGTGAGGAGCACCAGGGCAGAAATGGGGGAGGGGCAACAAAATTGCAGCCTCCCCCTAGCCATTCAATTTTACTCTAGTCTCAGCTTGCTTTCCCTGCTTGGGTCCCTCTGAGAACACAGGTGGACACAGATTGAAGAAAGGGAAAGGAGGTGGAGGGGTTGGCCATTTGTGAGGGCTGCTATTCTGAGACATAACTTCAGACGCATAGCCAGAGACACATACAAGGATGTGAGGAGCCCCTGTCGTCTACCCACAGAACCACATGCTTTCACACACGCACACACACGCACACCTCTCCCTTGCTCTCTACCCCTATGGCATACACCCAATCTCATACACAATCTTTAATAAGATGTATGTTTTTCTACAACCACTCATTTTTCTCACATTCATACACTATCATAGACATTCACAGACTAGCCTATACCAGCTTTCGTTCACACACCTACTTCCCCCAAACACTTACCCAAAACACTTTCCTATGCTGTCACACCCACATCCACATCCACACTTAGTCAGTTTATGGTGATCTCAGCTGGAAGGGACTATACAGACCCCCCACACCTCAAAAGCTGCCCCTACCCCCCCCCAATTCAGAGAGTGGGAGGTGCATATGTCTACAGATGCTGCTTGCTCTGAGGATATTGTGTTAGAGCCACTCTCAGAGTCTCAGTAAACATCATAGAACTGGGCTGTGCCTTATCCTGCCCCTACTCCCCACCTCCCAAACACACACACCAAAGAAATATAAATCCATATTTCTTCAGCTCCCTCCTGCTCTCCAATTAGGTTATGAGTCTCAGACATAGATGATGTTAACTCTTCTCCATGGGCCTCTACTAAAAATGAGCTGTTGAAGAGGAGGGATGTGGCGTGATGAAGAGAATTATGGAGCAGTTTCCCAAGGTGGAGATTAAAAGTTACTTGTTTACAGGGCTACACTGATCAGGGATTATATGGGAATTTCCTGAGACTTTAACAGCTGCGAAGCAAGACCCAGGAATGGCCCTATAGTGCTGACCCTCCCACTCTGATGCCAGGGATAACAGGTGGAAAGCCCTGCCCAGTTTCAGATCCAGTCACAGATTTACCATCCGCATGTTGTTCCATTTGTTCCTTCCTCTTCTCCACCCTACTCTGTCACTGCCCTGAGATCCCCTCTGGATCATCATATTGCAATGTAAGGGCGAAAATACGACTTGGGAGGCAGGAGTCATGGGTTTCCTTTACAGTTACTTCTGTCATTGGTTTTGTGTCCTGAACCATAACCTGACTTCCTTCTTCTTCCTTTTTTTCTCTTTGTGGTTTCCAGTATCCTCCCTACTCAGGGAGATAGTGTGAGAGAAAACAGCATTATCAAGGTAACAATCTCACCTTCTTGGGAGAGAGCATTAGCAAATCCCAGGATGAAAGTTATTTATTGTGTTGTTTATTATTTCTGGGATTACTATTTTCTCAGTCATGCTTCATCTCAGCTCTCATCTTATTTATGCAAAATTTCAGAAATTTTAAATCCATGGAGAAAAAAAACATTTTAGTTGAAAATTTTGGGAAAAAAAAACCAAAATAGACACAGTGCCTTTTAAAGCAGCTTCTACAAATCTAACGTAACTATAGTTTTAGGAACTTTTAAAACCATATTAATTTTAATTGGGTTGTTCATAAAATTACCAGGTTTGGTATGTTAGACTTAAATATAGTTAATGTGGGGAGTAATTACACTTTAAATATTGGAATCTACTTTTACATATTTTAATATATGTCATAAATGAGCCTCCAGGCTGCTGAACTTTAAGGAATGTATCATCTCCTATTTTTGTTTACCGTTTTATGAGCTAATAAAAATCTGAGAACAGAAAAGACCATAGATATAGTAAAGCCCAAAAAAGGTTTCTTTTATTAATATAACATTTCTCACAATTTCAAATAGAACTATAACGTGACATTTTTCTTAATAAATAAGGAGGAGGGAACCATATGAACTCATTATACTTACTTTTACCACAAAAAACCTCTGTGCCATCACTATTGGTCTTTTCTATTTCTTCCAATGCTCAATTTTTTGTTTCTTCCTGGCCTTCTGAAAACTGAATGTTTACCTGGGTTGAGACAAGTCTTTCTACTTCACAAATCAGTACATTTCTTGAATTGGTGCAGATACTTCCAAACAAAAGCCAGTTTCTTTTATGAATCACAGAAGACTCTGAAACACGAAAGAAGCAAAAGAAATGAGGGGCTTTTGTCCTGTAAGGGACTTGGCACGATGTTGCAGGACTGATTTGCTTGGCAGAATACCAACTTGAATTCCTTGACCAAACACCTGAGGACTTTGTCTATTATGCTCCAATGGAAAATATCTTTCCAACATCGAGTCATAGGTGGATTGCTTGTTTTACAGCATAGTTAAAGGCAGGACTAGCTTTGTCATCACTTAAATTTCTGCCTTTGAATCTTGGACCAAGAGATTTGTAGCTATGTTGATTAGATGGCACCAAAAATCTCCTTTCTTAATGAAGTCTTTTACTTAATTTTTTCTGTTAAGAAGGGCTCCATGTTGGGTATCAAAATTCGTTGATGTTTGATAAAGAATTGGCAAGGAATGTCTGACAAAAGAGCACTGAATTCAGAGAGAGTACTTGCCTTAGAGAACCTTCCTGGATTTCTGCTGCTAAATGCTGTCATCTTCACTAAGCAAAATATTCTTCCATTTCTGGGTATTGTAAGACTTTTACTCCTTCTTGTAGAGATCCTCTAGGGTTTTTTGTTTTGTTTTGTCTTGTTTTGTTTTGGGGGGAAGGCAAGACAATTAGCGTTAAGTGACTTGCCCAATGACACACAGCTAGTAAGTGTCAAGTGTCTGAGGTCAGATGGATCCTCTAGGTTTTTAAAAATGTATACTCTCTAAGGACAAAAAGTTAGTGTGATAGAAAGGAGGGAGTAATTAAATTGGAATCCAAGGACCTGGATTCAAAATCCTGACTCACCTGCTTAATATCTATATGGCTGGAGAAATCACTACAACTTTCTAGTTTTCAAGTTCTTTCATTTGTGAAATGACTAGACTAGACGTTCTTAACTTTTTGTGTCTGTGCCATGGACCCCCTTTGGCTGCCTAGTGAAGACAATTGAGCCCTTTTCAGAATAACAGTTTTAAAGGTATAAAATAAAATACATAGGGTTTCGACAGAAATCAATTATACTGAAATATACAGTTATCAAAATATTTTTTTAAAAAACAAATTCATGGACCCCAGGTTACAAACCTTTGAACAAGGTCATTTGTAAAGTCCCTTCTGGTTCTTAATCTATGATCCTTTGACATGGCTGATTCTCCCATTGTGCTTTGCTGAAGAGATGTGTCATGAATGCAAAGATCCAGACCTGATCCATGGCCTGCATTCAATTTCCTGCTCTCAGAGATGGTGTAGGAACCTTTGCTTTCATCCTCAGAGCACTATCTTGAATCTGAGATACAGAGCCTACCAGAATTTTCTGTCCCCTTAGAACTCCAAATTTATAGAGCAAGTAAAGGAGGAAGGAAAGACAAAACAATCATTTATTAAACACCTACTTTGTTCCAGACACTGTGATGAATGCTTTAAGAAATATTGTCTCATTTGATCCTGATGACAACCTGGGAGGTAGATGCTAATCATTATTGGCATTTTACAATTGAGGAAACTGAGCCAGAGGTTGACGGACATGCCTAGAATCATGCAACTAGTCAAATTTGAACTCAGGTCTTTCAGGCCTAGCATTCTATCCTCTGTACCACCTAGCTAAACCTAATTAACTGATCACTAATTATCTATCTCTTGTTTTCTTCCACTGCCATGTCTTAGTACCCTTTCTTTATATTCTGTTGGCCTCTTTCACCTCTCACTCTTATCTTTGTGAATAATGCATCTAGATAAGAGAATTAGAAGTGTGAAAGGAAAATCCAAGACTAAATAACCCTAAACTTCATAAGTTATCCTACACTAACATTTCTCCATGTTAGATACAATTTATGGGAGGTGGGAGATAGAGATATATAATGACCAACAAGGAAATTATTGCACCAATAAAGAACCCTTTGGGAGATATGAATCGGGATGCAGGGGAGAATGTAAACCGGAAATTAACCTGGACCCAATATTCTGTGAGCTCCTCAAGGGCACAGACTTACTTTTGCCTTTGTTTCCTCCATGTATGGCACATAGTAGGCACTTAATAAATGCTTATTGATGGACTGATTAGGAACCAAAGGTTCTTTCTCACAAACAGCCAGTCTAAGATGTAAAGTGGAAGTAAGGAAGCAAGGACTAGAATGGAAGCATTGAGTTGAGGCTGTCTGCATGGAGAACAGGAAGCTTGATAATAGGAGTTGTTGGCAAAGTGACTCTACAATATAATCTTCCTTTTCAAAGCTCTACCTTTTTATCTCAGCAAAACGTGTGGTCTACCCTACCTTGATGGTCTGATGTGCCAGCTCATGACCATATCTGTACACATGCCAGGCTTTCTGGCTGCCCTGCTGTAGTTCTGTGGGAGTATACACCAACCCTTCCCCTAGTATGAAAGTTCTTAACCCACGGGCCCATGAATTATAAAATATATACATATATTTTATATATATATATATACATACATGTAAAACTGTATTTCAATAGAATTGTTTCCTATTCTAATCCTATTTTTTTTATTTATTTAAGAACATTATTCTGAAATATGTTACATAGACTTCAGACTGTCAAACTGGTCTATGGCATAATAAAGGTTAAGAACCGTTAAAAGATGAGGAACCTTTGCAGGTATTTTATCAATATGGGGGCTCCAACTGAAATATCATCCTGGATAGGGTACCCTTAAAACTATATGTGTTCTCCATATCAAGTTAGTGTTTCTCCATCTCAGTACAGAGTTGGTGTTAGCATGTCCAGAAGAAGGCTTAAATCAGTTTCATTGTGTTGGGAAAAGTACTGGGAATGATGAAGATATCATTGTGGTAACCTACCATTTCTTGATACAATAGGTTTTGAAATGTCCAATTTACTGATATTTGTGCAGAATCATTTAAGCTTTAGAAGGCCATCTTCCATTCATCTGCTTTTTATATCTAAACCAAACTGCGTGCATCCTGAAGAATATAACCATCTCTGCCAACTCACTAAGTATTAAGAATAAGCAATGCCAATCTCATAGGATTATAGCAATGAGCACTCTATATTCATTTGTTACTCTTCTTTTCCCACAAATGATATTGAGTCTTTGAAAGGGAAGGGACAGGGGGACAGGGTACAATGAACCATTTCTTTCTTTTCTTTGCTCAAAACTCTCACTGAGCTACTGTCTCTGGCTTAGCCAGTCAGGGTTGGAACTTGAGACTAATCACACAAATGTACAGTCTACATGAGAGCCATTTCTCTGACTCGGTTGTACTACACACAAGATGATTCTTGTGTGAAGGAAGGAACTCTGGCTAGAAGTCTGGCTAGGGGTAGCCCACACCTTCTCTAGGCCAGACTCCTGTTGCTGGAAGGGGACCAAATCCTGGGCAATAGCTGTATTATGTAGCATCAACCATTATTAAGAAAAGAGAGTTGGAAGTTATGTGCAGATTGAACATTTCACATTGTTTCCCTAATAAATCCCATCAGCTTTCTGGGTTTGAGAGTCAGAGAGTTTCTAGACTACTAGCTTTGTCTATTAGAAAAAGCCAATTATCACTGGGGTGATAAAGGAACAGTCACTTGCTACTTCTGGGACCATAGGCAAGTCACTTAACCTCCTTAGACCACATTTTTTTTCTGTATAATATAGTGTGATGGAAGGTGTACTGTCTCTAGAGTCAGAGGGCATGGGTTCAAATCCTTCCTCAATGCTGCTACGTGTGTTGTCACACTTAATAAATGTCGAATGAATGAATGAATGATTCTGGGCAAATGAATACATCCTCATTAGGACTTAGTTTCTTTCTCTGTTAAACCAAAAGGTCAGGTCTAGATATATGATCCTATGGCATCAGTTCCTGTGCTAAGTCCATTAAGTTTATGGGCACCGTTGAATCCATCAGAGCCCAGACCCACAATGGCCAAGAGCCTGTTAATTGGATCTTGAGTATTAGGGACAGATGCACCATGATGTGGACTAGGAAATCTGGTTGGCCTGATAATGTATGGAGAAGGGGTGGTACTACAACCCCTACCCATGGTGACTGGTAGACTTAGTGGAGACTTGAGCCTGGATGATGAGAGTGGGCCAGATCCCAGTACCTAAATTTCACTGGCTGCTCCTAATCTTTGCCATTTATCAAGTTCCTGGTGGGCAGTCTTAGAGAATGCTGGGGCATCTGCCTCAACTTTAGTTGCAGCCAAAGACAGGGCTTGGTACCAGCAGCACCATATTTACCTGCCATAATTCAATATGCCATAGGATTTAGAGCGGGAAGTGATTTTAGTTCTTACCTAGACCATTTCCTCATTTTATAGTTAAGGAAAACGAGGCCCAGAACGCAGTGACTTGCCCAGAGTTACGCAGGTAATAAATAGAAGAGCTGAAATGTGGAGGTGTAACTGATGCCTCAAAAGAATGATTCGGTAGGACTAGAATGGTTGTTAGTCATTTTCAGTCATGTTTGACTCTTCATGACCCCATTTGGCATTTTCTTGACAAAGCTACTGGAATGGTTTGCCATTTCCTTCTCTAGCTCTTTTTACGGGTGAGAAACTGAGGCAAACAGGGTTAAATAACTTGACCAGGGTCACATAGCTAGTAAGTATCTGAGACGAGATTGGAATTCAAGAAGATGAGTCTTCCTGACTCCATGGCTGGCATTCTATCCACTTTACCCCATAGTTTCTCAGGCTGGAAGTAGTCTGTGCATTTTTTTCAACAGAAGACTATGAACTTAAAATTGTTTTTGATAACTACAGTTGGATATAATTCTTTGCTATTTCTACATATTTTATTTTATGCATCTAAAAATTTTCTGAGACTGGTCCATAGACTTTACCAGACTTCCAAGTGGATCCATAGCACAAGACAGATTAAGGGCCCTTGGTCTATATCAAGTTCTGACAATATCCAGAGGGAGCTGGCATATCCTCATCCTTTTCTAGTAAATACACTGGGTAGCAATACAGGATGTAAAGAAAATGTATGATATCTCCGTGAACTTCAGAAGAACCCCACCCTCACATTTTTCCCATGAGATAGAAAATGGTTCAGTAGAAAATTTGTGCTGTTTGATAGCATAGAGGAAAAGGAATCTACAATAATAAGTCATATTGGTCAGATCTATGAACAATCATCAGGCAAAGATAAAAAAAAACAAAACAGCTTACTCAGGGTCAGGAACTCTGGAAGACTCTGCTCACCCAGGAAAAGAATGTAGGGTATTCATGGGCCTGCTGGAAAGCAAGGCAACTGACCCCATCTGCTGCTGGAGTCAACTGCTTGCTTCCCAAAGGGTGACAGGGGACCTCTGGCTTATGGTCACTTTTTCAGCAGTCTGCTCCCAGGTTTGGTGCGGCCCTTTGCCAGGATTTTAAAGAGTGGTAGAGGTCTACCCATTGTATTATCAGCCAGAATTGACGGGGGGAGAGGAAGGAGTCTGAAACAGGCACCAGATGATAAATACTACTGAGTTTCTCACATTGGGGTTGACAAATATCAGTGATTATAAGCTGATTACCAGGTTTAAGTGAAAACCACTTCAAACAGGAACAGCACCCAATCTGGCTGCCAGGCAAGATCATAAACTAGAGACCAGAACAGAATCAGTAACCAGTTTCCAGGGAACCCCCAAGTACAAGAGATGATGAAAGCAGGAAGCCCAGCACCATAGCAGAGGTTTAAACCAGAGAAGTCTGAATGGATATCTAGGCTCACGCCTGGAAGTGTCAGGCAAATGACTGTCAGGTGCAATCTTCCTCCTTCGTCTTCAGATTTTTCCTTTTGTCAGGGACAAAACATCTCCACTCAGCTCCTTCGTCTTGTTCTTGTGTATCTGCCGTTGACTCCACCTATATGTGTTCCAAATTGCGCTCTTACCCTGCCTGAATAGTGATTCTCTTAGAAGGGACACTCCAGGCTTGTAGCCGTGACCTCTGCCCACCCTTTGGAGGAGCAGTCCATCTCTTGAAACATACCTCATTGAAATTTGGAATAGATTACCTGGATCTTCTGCTTCCAGGTCATTGATCCATTCTCTTAATCCCAGATTCAATCTCATCCAAGCAGAAAATCTCTTTGTGATTTGTAATTCACCACACATGCAGTCCTTAAGATAAATACATATCCAACCTTATCTTTTCCCTTCATTCCTATAAGGATCTCCCCTGTCAAACAAGAGGGGAACTAGAAACAGGTAGGGCCATAGAACTTAGAAATGGAAGGGACTTTCAGAATTACAGTCAAAACTTCTTATTTTAGGGTCCATTGATCTAAAGGGGAGTCTGTGAATAGATCTCTGGGGTCCAAAAGTGAGTGGGGGAAAATTGGTATTTGTTTGCACTAACCTCTAAGTAAAATCTAGCATTTCCTTCTATTATGAATCTAGGGAATAATACATTCTCAGAAGGGGGTCTATCCATAGGCTTCATCAGACTTCCAAAAGGGTCCAAGAAACAAAAAAGGTGGAAAATACCTGGCTCACTCCACTTCCATCCCCTGCCCTTGCTCTTTTTACTAGACCACACTAGAGCAGATAATTCCAGGGCTGTGAATCCTAAATAAAACAGCTTCCATCACCTCAAATTCAGAATAATTCAGCCCCGACACACATCACCGCCAACACTCACACAGGGCTTCTGTGTCCTTATGTTATTCTTTGCACTCTTTTCGTCTTTCTCCTTCTTGAAGACAGCAGCTGTGACAGAAGCAACTTTGATTTGCTTTGTAACTAAATTCATTTGCACTTCTGTAGCTCTTCTGGAGACTGTCCAACTTCATGACATCAGTACGAAGCAAGTTTAGGCCATGGGATGTATATCCTATTGCAGTAACATCAGTATTTATCCATCTTGATCTCCCATGATGCTTTCTCATTTATTTGCATAGCCAGTCAGCAAAGAAAATACGCTACCACTCCCAGTCTCCTGCCTAGCATTGCTTGTTTTACAGTTGATGTACTCAGCAATGTTCTGTTCTGTTCTCCCTCTGCTTTGTGGTGTGATCATGGAGTTTATAATTCTTCTTCCTACACCTGTGTCCATCCCTCTGTTAAGTACCCAGAGGCATGGTGTTTCATTGATTTTTCCCTCCACAAATGCCATTCACAGTTCACATTCACACTCTGGAAGGGCTCCCAGGCAAATAGAATGGTGGTCTTGGTCACTTGCAAACTCCTTGCTTGACTATATGTGACTCACATTATCTGTTTCAGAATAAAAGATTGCTCTTGGGAAAGATTGATTCAGTTTTTCTCTGGTTTTCAGATGCCATTTTCTCTATAGTGAAACCACTTACTGAATTGATTGCAATTTTCTTTTCAAGGATGTTGATTGGGAAATCATTTGTGATGCTGCTGGTATTAAGAAGCTGTACTAGCACCTCTGGGCCAAGAACACTGGAAAGGATGACTTTCATTTTCTTCATAGTAGTCACCCTTCTTTAAACTAAACAAAAGAATTTGTAATGGTCCGATTCAAATGTTTAATGATTTTAGTAGCCTTTGGAATTGCCTCTTTTATCTGACAATATTTGCAAATCACTTTCTCCCTCTTCCTTCAGATTAACTTTCAGAATAGAAACCCTTATCCTCACAGGTGAAGCTGGGCTCGCCATTTGCTTGGAGGTGGAGATAACCATCTAACTGCTAAGATACAGCATGTAGAAATATGTTTGTGGTATTTCCTTCCTCACGAGTCAACTATAAACAACTTACCCTCCTTGTTATTTTTCAGTCATTTTTCATTTGTGTCTGACTCTCAGTGATTCCTTTTGGGGTTTTCTTGGCAAAGACATCAGAGTGTTTTGTCATTTCCTTCTTCAGCTGATTTTACAGATGAGGAAACTGACAAGTTAAATGACTTGCCCAGAGCCATTCAACTAGTAAGTGTCTGAGGACAGATTTGAACTCAAGAAGAGTCTTTCTGACTCCAGGCCTGGCACTCTACCTACTGTGCCATCTAGCTGCCATCCTTACGGAGTCAACTTCACCTCATTGCTAAGGATGTCTAAATGATTTCACCTTATAAATCTCAAATGAACAGATACTTGGTTAACATTGGCATAGGTTGTGAAAATATGATAATGTCCTTAAAATAGAACTAAATATTCTTTATTCAGATAAGTACAAAGTCTTACCATTTCAATTAAGAGGCGTACTTTTTTTGGGCTCCCTTATAGGCCTCAAGAAAACAGGGCCTGGTAAAGTCAGTCAGTGTCTCACTTCCTTTTACAATCCCAAACCTAACTTGTTTTTTCCTCATTTCTCCTTGCACTGAGCCTTTCAAATAATCAGGACAGTGAACTCCAGATTTCTAAATTCTACAGGAACAAATGGATTCCAGCATTCACTCCATACTCTTTTTAAGACCTGATCAGGAAGACAATATTGTATCTACAAATTTTCTTTTTTTTCCTTATTTTTTAAGTTTTGAGTTCCAGATTCTATCCTTCCCTCCTTCTCCCACCTCCCTGAGACTGTAAACAATCAAATACAAGTTATACATGTGCAACTATGTAAAAAATTCCCATATTAGTTATTTTGTACAAGGAAACTCAGATAAAAGAAAAAAGTCAAAGAGTGAAAAATAGTATGCTTCATCATTAATCGTTTGGGATTGTCTTGGATCATTGTATTGCTGAGAATAGCTGAGTCATTCACGATTCTTCATCACACAATATTGCTGTTACTATGTACAACATTCTCATGATTCTGTTCACTTTGTTTCGCATCAGTTCATATAAATCCAGGTTTTTCTGAAATAATCTGCTTGTCATTTCTTATAGCACAAGAGTATTCCATTGCAATCATATACCACAACTTGTTTAGCCTTTCTCCAATTGATGGGCATCTCTTTGATTTCCATTTCTTAGCCACAATCAAAAGAGCTTATATATATATATATATATATATATATATATATATATATATATATATATATATTACAAACAGATCTTTTCCCCTTTTTTTGGATATCTTTGGGATAGAGACCTAGCAGTTGTCTACCACTTTTCTGAGCAAAAGTCCACTAGAGGACGCCTGCAAGCAAAGAAGGTGCTAAATCCTTCTTTGTTAAATGGTCAAAGTTTGCAGAAGCAAAGATAGACCTGTTCTTCCAAAGGAAGGTCAAATTGTAATTGCTTGTCTTTAATGTAAGTATCTTTGAAAGCATGATGCTTAAAAAAAAAAAGCACGATGCTGCAGAGTGTTTTGCATACTTATTTTAGAAGCAGCTGCATGATGCAGTGGACCATGTTAGACATGGAGAGAGGAAGACGAGTTCAAATCCTGCCACACACACACTTGCTTTGTGACCTAGACAAGTCATTTAACCTTATTCAGTCTTACTTTCCTCATCTAGAAAGTAGAGATAATAATAGTACCTCCCATGCAGGATTGCTTTGAGAATTAGATGAGATAACAATGGGTAAAGTATTTTGCAAACTTAAAGCTGTATATAAATGCTAGTTATTATTCTATTGCAAAGGTTTGAGAGATAATTGAGAGGAGGATGAAATAGGTAGCAATGTAGCAATATCTTTTCCTAAAATTTTTATTATTTTTTTAAAATTCAATATTTTTCAGTGAAAAAGATAACTCAGAAAAAGCTGCTTTTCCCAGAAATCTTCATTTTTTCATCTACTCTCACCCCTTGGGGATTTCACATCTCTGTTCCTTTCCCCTTCCATTGTAGTCTTTGGCACGACATAGTCTCTCCTCCCTCCCCCTCCTTACTTCTGTTCATGTGTTCCACTCTTCCATCATGCCCCAGAGCCTTTCATTCCTCCCTCCCTCCTGCTTCACTGCTTCTCTGAAACATTTTAGGCTGCCAGGTCTGACAGCAAAGAAAGAGGGCCCTTTGTGTCCCTAGTAAGGAATGACTGGGGGCAGTTCCATACCCAGCTGCCCTTAACTTGCTAAGGAGCTTCTAGGTTTCAAAAGGTGGTTGGGGGTGGGGGAAGAAAAGAGTGAAAGTCAACAAAGAGGCAGAGTCAGAAAAAACATCTCCTTCCAGATGAGCATGAAATCAACTGAGATCCCACCTCTATTCCCTTAGAAAGTCTGGGTGGGGTCAGTTTTATTCCATGTCACTGAATAGAAAGAAATGAAGGCACAGAAATAGGGCATACTGAAACCTTGGGTCCAAAGCAAGACACAGATCAAGGAAAAAGGAAGCAAGTTCACATTTTCTTCTAGTTTGAATGAGTTCACATTGGCTCTAGAAAGTGAGCTCACTCCCTACTAAGACCCCAAGTAGGCTTGGAAACATCTTGAGCCTTGGTGGGTACAAGGGTTCATTAAGTCGGTGATCTAGAACAGAGAATTGTAGCTTTCTCTCTCTTCTTTTCCCCTGCCTTGTATTTCCTCTCAGGGAGAGAGCTTGGGTAAGAGACTGCCCAGGTCTGAGGGAGCAACAGTCCCACCTGGAAGCAAAGATGTTGACTAGGACAATGGTGAAAACCCTGAAGAAGCCCCACGTCAATTAAAGGGGCCGGTCAGCCTGGGGACAAAGTGGGGGATATGGTGTGGATCTGGGTCCTCTTCCTTATAACTTCAACTTTAGCCCTTGAAGGTAAGAGGGATGGGCAAGGGATGATAGGGGGATAACCCCTCTCCCCTACCTAAAGATAATAGGAAGAAGTGTTTGGTGCTTACAGAGAACAGAAAAGAGGGATAAAGGGATATTTGAAAGAAAAGTGAAGGCATTGGAGAAATCCGGGATGGAGAGAGAAAATTTGATTTATGTTATGAGTAGAAAAGATGATCTGTGGTTGGGGCTTCTCAAGGAGCAAAGCTGGAATGGGTTGTGGCAGGGATGCCATGTTGGGGTGTAAGAGAGGACTACGAGTCTTGTGACGGCTTGTCTTTGGGCAGAGGTGTTGCTGGACACTACAGGAGAGACATCTGAGATTGGCTGGCTCACCTACCCACCAGGAGGGGTAAGTGCTTCCTCCTCAGCCCTTTTCCCCGGAAGCAGTTCCATATCCATCTGGAGTTCAGCCTTATTATTCTTACCCTCATCCCAGCTTCTCAATTCCCAAACATCTCCAGTTTCTCCTAGAATCTCTGCCCTGCAGATTTCATGATCTAAACAGGGACAGAGGTTTAGAACCATGCCCTCAGGGAAGAGGTTAAGGAGACAACTCCAGTGAGCAGGATGAAGAAAAGTACATCCTTCTGCATGCTTCTTTGAATGATACGAATTTAATAAAAGAATGAATTAGCTATGCCCCCTCCTGTCCTGCTTCCAATAATGCTGAATTTAAGCATTAAAAACTTTCTGACCTGGGCATACTCCAAGCTATTCTCTTTCTCTACCAGAAATGCTGAAAGGCTAAAGTGATCTCTTCTCCCCTTTCCTATCCTCCTTGCAGTGGGATGAGGTCAGTGTCCTGGATAACCAACAGCGCCTGACTCGAACATTTGAGGCATGCCATGTAGCAGAGGGCCTCGGCCTTGGACAGGACAACTGGCTGCAAACTCATTTTGTGGATCGGCAAGGGGCCCATCGGGCACATATCCGCCTCCACTTCTCTGTGAGAGCATGCACTAGCCTGGGAGTGGGTGGAGGCACCTGCCGTGAGACCTTTACCCTCTATTACCGCCAGGCTGAAGAACCTGATGACCCCAGTCATGCATCAGCCTGGCATCTCGGGCCCTGGATCAAGGTGGACACAATTGCTGCAGATGAGAGCTTCCCTGTTTCTGCCTCTTCCTCCTCTTGGGCAGGCGGGACTGGGCTTCAGCTCAACATCAAGGAGAGGAGCTTTGGGCCATTGACACAGCGAGGCTTCTATGTGGCCTTCCAGGACACAGGGGCCTGCCTGGCCCTCGTAATTGTGAAGATATTTGCCTATTCCTGCCCTGCTGTGCTTCAGGCCTTTGCTTCATTTCCTGAGACACAAGCCAGTGGGGCAGGAGGGGCCTCCCTGGTGGAGGCTGTGGGTACCTGCGTGGCACAGGCAGAACCAGAGGATGATGGAGTGAGGGGCAACCCTCCCAGGCTTCACTGTAATGGTGAAGGCGAGTGGATGGTAGCTGTGGGAAGCTGTCACTGTCGCCCTGGGTACGAGCCTGCATATGGAGACAAAGCCTGCCAAGGTGAGACATAATCCTCTTCTCCAGGATGAGACAAACACCTGGAATTGATTGACCTACCTGAGATCTTCAGGTTTACCATCAACCCCGACAAAACTCTATATACCCCTTTTTATAAAGTTCTGGTCACTCAGAAATAGGACAAGGTCCCCTTTTGATCTACTAACCTTGTATTCCATTTCAATATTATTCTCAGCTAAAATTCTGCCCTTTAAGGCCTCCATAGCCCCATTCCAGGACTTCAAGGCTATGGAGAAACAAGGATGGCTACTTTTGACTTTTGAAGAGATATGAGAATAAGGAAGATAGGGATCAGACTGGTCAAACTCCGTGGGCTTTGTCTCTAGTTTGTAGCTTCTTTCCCTGTTGGTGTAGGTACATATGCCCCAGTTTTTCCTTCTGTATGTTTGTGGTAGAGAAGTCCCTGGAGTACAGGGCCAGAAAGAAGGAAGGGCTATGACTGGGATGATAGTGCAGTGGAAAGGGTAATAAATTTAGAGCCAGAAGAGCTTGCAATCTATTATCTCTGGGACCTTGAGACTACTCTGAAACTCCTTTTCCTCATTTGTGAAATGAAATTAATGATACTTGTTTTGCCTAACTCATGGGACTGTTGAGGAGTTACTGAGATAGTATGTGCAAGATACTTGAGTGAGAAGGGAAATTCTGCCTCCAGAAGAAGGATCTTTCCCTGCTATAAAAGAAGAGATCATGTGGGGGAAAGGTGAAAGGGTGGGGATCAGGGTAGTGGAGAGGGGCAGAAAGTAGGTATAATGCCTTCACTGTCTTATCTGCCTCACTGCAGCCTGCCCTCTGGGATCCTTTAAGGCTATGGCTGGGGGTGCCTCCTGTATACCCTGCCCATCCCGAAGTCACACTACTATGCCTGGTGCACCTATATGTCCCTGTCTCAGTGGCTTCTACCGGTCCAACTCCGACCCCACTGATGCTCCCTGCACTCGTGAGTCACTTATCACTGAGGTGAAGGGTGGGAAGTAAATGGAAATGGGAATTGGTGATAGTAGGGAGGGGAGGGAAGAGGATGAGGAGAGTATGTATGGGGGGGAAGGAAACAAGGAGAGAGGGGAAGGAAAGGAAGGAAGGAAGGAAGGAAGGAAGGAAGGAAGGAAGGAAGGAAGGAAGGAAGAGAGAAAGAGAAAGAAGGAAGGATAGAAGAAGAAAGGAAGAGAGAGGGGGAAAGAAAGCAGTTGTCCCTTACTATCCACTCACTCCATCCTCCCAACTACCCATCCCTTCCTCTCTCACCTCACCATGGGGCTTCTTCACCCTCTTCTCTTTTGATACTTTTACCCATATCCCACATCCACTCTTTCCTCATTAATTACATCTGATTTTATTCTTTCCCTGCATTCTGCCCATACCACTTGGACTCCTTCAAATTCATATCCCTCTCAGTCCTAGCCTCCAAATCCTCTCTGTCTCCACAAGTCCTATTCTGTGTATCCCCCAGGGCCTCCATCAGCACCCAGAGACCTTTGGTTTGAAGTACAGGGTTCATCTCTGATGCTGTACTGGCGGCTGCCCCAAGACCTAGGTGGCCGAGGGGATGTGCAGTTCAATATCATGTGCAAGCAGTGTGGGGATCAACATGGTCCTGAGAGTGGGACTTGTCACCACTGTGGAGATGAGGTGTACTTTGATCCTCGCCAGCAAGGCCTAACGGAAAGCCGAGTGCTGGTAGGGGGGCTACAGGCCCATATTCCCTACATCCTGGAGGTGCAATCTCTCAATGGAGTATCCGAGCTCAGCTTTGACCCTCCAAAGACCACATCCATCAATGTCAGCATCATCCATGAAGGTGAGACCCTTCTCTGAACCTCCCTTCTCCCCTAAATTTTACCATTCTCAATAATCTTTCCTTCCTAGTCCTTTTCCTACCCACTCTTCCAACCTGTCATCTTTATTTCATCCCATCCTTTCTCCAACCTAGGAGTGATTCCTTTCTTTTAATCTCCTCATTTGTGAGATTTCCAGACCTCTTCCTTAGACTTTGGAGTTCGTGTTGTCTACTTCTTGGTCATAGTGGTTGTCTTCATGCCTTCATGCACCTCATGGACTTGACTGTGAATTAGCTTGGTTCAGAGTCAAAGTACTTCCTACCTCTTCAAATTCTCCAGATTTAGCTCTACTATCTCCAAAGAAAAACTGGAAAATTACAGGCACTGGTTACAAGGTGGGAAAAGTAGGGATTTGTAGTCAGAAGTATCTAAATTCAAGTCTTGTCTTTGCTACTAGCTCTGTGACCTGTGGCAAAACCTTTCTGACCTTCATTTTCCTCACCTATAAAAATTGGGCATAGTAATCCTTGGACTACATGGAGATGTTGTAAAAGTATCTTGTAAACCTTAAAATACAATATAAGTATAGTTTATCATTGTTAATAAAAGAGATGTCTGGGCTATATACAAAGGAAAGCACATAGAAATACACATAAGGAGCAACAGTTCGTGTTCTTCTGGGTCCAAATTAGATCTTCTTGGACTTGGGGAGGAGGGAGAATATGTGGAGGAAAGAGGAGGAAGAGGGAGGGGAGTTACTGGCAGTCTTGAGACTCCTTTTCCCATGGCACCCACTGAGTAGCATTCTTGCTTTCTCAGTCATCTGCTAGTCTATGTAACCCCAAGTGTGTTGAAGGAATCCACTGTCCCTAGTCCCCCCAGTCATCCCCTGAGTGATCCACCCTCCCCCTAGTCCCCCCGGCAGTTCCGCTGCTGCACCAGGTGAGCCGGGCATCTGACAGCATCACTGTATCCTGGCCACAGCCTGACCAACGTCATGGACGCATCCTGGACTATCAGCTCCGGTACTATGACCAGGTGGGTAAGAAAGGGAAGGGACAGATAGAAATAGGGCAGAGAGAACAGTAAGCCAAGGTGGGAAAAGGGAAAGGGGGCAGGGCAAGAAGAGAGTTAGGAGATTCAAAGGAAAAGCAAGGTTAAGCCTTTGTTGGATGGGATGTACTTGGGGTATCATAGTGCTTACTGTCCCTAAATTAAGTTTGATGCTCAGAGTGCAACAGACCATGAGGACAGTTTGGTCACAGAGTTAGAGTGATGATTGTTTCCAGGCAGAAGATGAGGCCCATTTCTCCATAATGACCAGCGAAAGCAACACAGCCACTGTATCCCAGCTGAGCCCTGGCCATGTCTACGGTTTCCAGGTTCGGGCACGGAGTGCAGCAGGTCATGGCCCTTATGGGGGCAAAGTCTATTTCCAGACTCTCCCCCAAGGTGAGGGGAAACTGAAATATGGGGAAGAGGAGGACTAGGGAAGAAAAGGCTCTAGAGAATTTTGGTCCTGTCTCTCTCGATGAGAGATCATTTTCTAGGTAGTGAGGGTCCACTGGGAAAACAGAATTTAGATGACTCTTGGGTCCTCATGATTGTGTCTTCATGGATCCATGTATGAATGGATACACATCACCCTGAGGCATGCATGACTCCCCCCAGTTCGTACATCTTCCAGGGTTGTTGGGTGTGACTGAGTGACTTTGGGTGTGGTTCCATGTTATTGGGTGTGTAGTGGATGCTACTGGGTCACCCTTGGGTGTGTTTCTCTCAGGTGAGTTGTCCCACCTGATCCCGGAGAGGCTCCCATTGGTGGTTGGTTCTGCTCTGGGTGCTTTGGCCTTCCTCGTGCTGGCAGCCATCACCACCTTGGCCTTCATCTTCCAGAGGTGATGATTCCCTCTTGCCTCCTCCCCTTGACTCCAGCTCAACCCCTCATCCAGGGCAGACTCAGTGGACTCCCTTACCCCCACCCCAAGGGGAACAGTGTTATAGCTTCTCTTTCCCCTTACTCTCTGCCCTTATCAAAATATAGGAAAGGTATGTGAGGGTGGGAGGAAGTGGGGGAATCCCTGTTCACAGAACTGCCCCTTGTATAGCTAACAGTTGGCAAAATAGCCAGGGAAGGGTAGGAAATTGAAGGTAAGAAAATACTACAAGTTTCTTAGTCTGTGCCCACAGGAAGCGTCAACGGACAGGCTACACGGAACCACTACAGCAGTACACCAGCCCCAGTGGTATGAAATGGAGTTGGGAAAGGGGCTGGGGGACTTGGGGAAGAAGGGAAGAAGATGAAAAATAAAGGCCTTGGGAAATGATGAAGAAGAGGCTAGTGGTAGGGAGGCTCGTGATAGGGTCTTACTATGTACATGACCCTGGGCAAGTTAACCTTTCTCAGCCTCAGTTTCCTCATCTGTAAAATAAAAGGGGTTAGATTGGATGGCTTCTAAGGTTTCTTCCAGCTCTAAATATGTGATCAATTACTCAATATTTATTAAGAACCTACTATGTGCCAGGCACTGTGCTAGGTATTGGGGTTAAAAGTGAAAACATCCTATGAATCTCTCAACATCGAGAGCTTCCTGGAGTGTTGTGTTTTTAGGGTGGGTAGGCCTTAACCATGAACCCTAAACCACAGGAGTTGGGGTGAAGTACTACACTGATCCATCCACATATGAAGACCCTAGCCAGGTCATCAGAGAGTTCACCAGGGAGGTGGATCCAGCATATGTCAAGATTGAGGAGGTCATTGGACCAGGTATCAAAAGAACTGGAGGGAATAACAGAGCTTCCTAAGGCTCTTCCCACCCTCAGTCAATCCATGTATAACCACACCCTTCTGGTGGTATGATTAACATCCCTAATGATTGCCTTTATTTGGTACAACCTGACCTTGTGCATTTACCACACAGGCTCCTTTGGCGAGGTATGCAGAGGCTGGCTGCAGCCTCGAGGACGGCGGGAGCAAGCTGTAGCCATTCATACTCTATGGGCCAGTGGAGTAGAAAGCCAGCGTGGTGCCTTCCTGGGCCGGGCTGCAATACTGGGCCAGTTCCATCATCCTAATGTCCTTCGGCTTGAGGGTGTGGTTACCAAGAGTCAACCCCTCATGGTGCTAACTGAGCTTATGGAGAATGGCCCACTGGACAGCTTTCTCAGGGTCAGTAAAATCCAGAGGGAAGGAAGAAGGACCTTGAAACTGTCCTGGGAGAGGCATCTACAATACTTCCGTTACTTCTCTCCCTGCCCCTTTAGTTTCTGATCTGCCCATCTCCTGTAAATAGCTTTCTAATCCCAACCCTGATCCATGCCTGATCTCACCAGACTTCTAGATCAGTGGCTTTTTATCTCTTCCCTCTCTACTCTTCAGCAACAAGAGGGCCAATTCAGTAACCTGCAGCTCGTGGCTATGCAGCGGGGTGTGGCAGCAGCCATGCAGTACCTGTCCAGTTGTGGCTTTGTACACAGGGCTTTGACTGCCCATAGTGTACTGGTCAATGGCCACCTGGTGTGCAAAGTGGCCCATCTTAGCCATGGCCACAGGTACCTGAGTCACAGCAGCCAGGTAAGAGATTATATGCTCAGGAACCATCATTCTACAGATGGGTCAGTAGACTCTGAACAGAAATACAGAGATGTTCAATATCTGGTGTATTGAGGGCTCATGGGACTCATAAGGATGTAGTGATACATATGGTTACCAAAGGCAGAAGAAGATGGGAGATGGCATTGAAGGATACTGGGAGATCCGGGGAAGGATATTAAGAAATCATGGGAAGGCAGGACTGATCAAAGACCTAAGGACCAAGGGCACTAATTGGAGGCCTTCAGTGCTCCAAAGTCTCTCATCTGTTTCCTTTCAGGGTTCACAAGCTCCACTCCGATGGGCAGCTCCTGAGGTCCTAACTCATGGAAAATTCACAACAGCTAGTGATGTCTGGAGCTTTGGGATCCTAATGTGGGAAGTGATGAGTTATGGGGAACGCCCATACTGGGACATGAGTGACCAAGAGGTGAGAATGCCTACCCTGCTTCTGCACGGGAATTGATCTCTGAATGTCAAAACTCCTTCCCATTCTCTCTAATCTAGAAGCCACCCTATCCCACCTAGCTTCCACTGTCTAATTCATAGATTTTATATACCTATTTCTGTGTAAACCCAATGCCATTTTCCTGTCCCTTAATTCACCATCACTCAGTATCACCACCAGATTGTTACATGGGGATTGGCTGAAATGGAGATACTTTCCCTGGAGAAAAGAATGTATGGCAGAGAGCATAGTTGTCTTTAGGGATTTGAAGAGGCGATTAGTAGAAAAAGGCCTTAGGCCTACTCTGTTTGCCTGAAGTAATGGAAAATTGCAGATAGAAGGGAAAACTTGTTAACAATTAGAGCTATCCAAAAGTGAAATGGGCTGACTTGGGAAGTAATGAGCTCCCTCCACACTGCAGGTCTTCAGGTAGATGCTGGATGTTAATGAGGCTATGGAGAAACTTACTATTCAGATGTAGCTGGTACTATGTACATTTCAGAAGTCCTTCCCCACAAACTTCTGAGATTCTTTGATTCTCTGACCTTCTATAATTTTTCTCTAGGTGCTGAATGCTATTGAACAGGAGTTCCGGCTTCCTCCACCCCCAGGCTGCCCCAATGGACTGCACCTGCTGATGCTGGATACTTGGCAACAGGATTCTGCCCAGCGACCTCACTTTGACCAGCTGGTGGCTGCCTTGGACAAGATGATCCGCAAGCCCGAAATGCTGCAGGCTGGCGGAGTCCATAGGGGAAGGTCTGGGGAAACTAGAGAGGGCTAGGGAAAACCAAGAAGTAGAAATGGGTTTCCAATGGGAGAGGCAAAAGCTCTGGGTGAGACATGGTATGGAAGATGCTTATGAACTTTGAGCCTGAAGCCCTTGAACAGCCTAATCCCTTCTCCCACTAGACCATCACAGATCCTATTGAGTCCGGTGACCTTGGACTTCTCCTCACTGGAAACACCCCAGGCCTGGTTGGCTGCCATCGGCTTGGAGTGCTATCAAGACAGCTTCTCTAAATTTGGGCTCTGTAGCTTCAATGAGGTGGCTCAGCTTGGTCTTGAGTAAGCAGAATTGGGCAAGGAATGTAGTTGTTGAGAATGCATTAGGGGAAGAAAGGATTACGTGTCAGGACCCTACATCTCTCATTCAATAGAGTATCTAGCCTACTCCCTCCCCAAATCCCGGCACTCCCAGGGAAATGCAGCAGACATAGGTGTCTTGTAGCTCAAGGGAGGCAGGTAGAGAGGATATGTCCCACATCATCCCCATTCCTCCTTTTCCCAGGGATATGCCTGCCCTGGGCATCACTCTGGCTGGACACCAGAAGAAACTCCTTCATAACATCAATCTGCTTCAGCAGCATCTGAGTCAGCCAGGCCCAGTGGAAGTCTAAGCCCTGGACAGGAAACAGCTGTGGCCTCATAGACACAAAAGGACCACAAACGGCATGAGCCTTGGTTTCAGATGGAAGGACCTGCCCCTCCTCATTTCCTACCCATGACTCATTCTTTGGACTCTTCCCTCCACAATGGTTCTCCCACTGCCATATTAAAGGGGAAAAATGGGATTTTGCCAATATGGAAGTGTGATGAGGTCTCATATAAGTAGCAAACTAGGAGACCCTAGGAGGAAGATAAAGAGACTAGAAATATTTTTGGAGAAAGATTAACATGGAAAGCATTTTAGAGATTAGGGCGCTGACTTTATTGGAAGGAGTGATGCCTTAGCAGGGTAGGTGTCTGTGTACCAGCCATAACACCCAAGTCTTTCTTGTTTTCCTTGTTCACTCAATTGTAGGATCTCCACTTCTCATGAGCCCCTATTCTCATCTCCTACAATTACCCAGCTCAGCAAGGGAAAGCCCATCCCTGGTAAGGGATGAAGGGTACCTGAGAAGGGTGGGGAGAGGATGCTCGGTAGAACATCCTTAAAGTGCTTTGTTCTGGCAGTGTATTCAGCTGCTCGACCTTGAGGAGAGGGAAAGTTTGCCACAGTGACAGGACCTTAGGGGGGTTGGGGGTAGTGAAGGGAAGGAATGGACATATACTGTTTAATTCACCAGAAGCCCAGCAAGGTCTGGATAAGTTGGAATCTGGCTCCTTCTAAAGAGCATTCTCTCTGGCTCAATCCAATCTCCCTCAAAGGGGCAAAGAACATGACCTCCTTTCATTCCCATTGAGCAAAGGGAACTCTTTGAGTTCCTGTGGAAGAGCTTCAGACTTGATATACCCTCCCTTCCTCCTCTTCTAGGCCCCTGTTGATCTCCCCCCTTAGATTTACCCCCAGGGTCCCCCGTCGAAGCCTCTCCCAGTTGGCACTACTTCGAGTGCTATTTCGGGAAATGGATGGGGTAGGTGTTGCCAGTCTGTGATGGCCACAGTTGGGGGTTAAGTCCAGTTTGCTCAGTGTGTCTTTGTCTAAATCATCAGTTCCCGAAGGATTGAAGGCTTGGGCATATCGATGTATTCGTTGTCGACTTGGGTCTTGTCGGTCTTCCACTCTGTGGAGAGGATGGAAGACATGAATGGTTTGAATCATACACTTATTGGTCAGTGGCCCTTCCTTAAGATTGCCAGAGTTAAGCACATAGTTTATTGACTATGGAAAAGAAGCAGACTCTATGATTTAGACCGTCAAAAGAAGGAGAGAAGAAAGAAAAGCCCTATTTCTCAGACAAAAGCCAAGAATAAAAAAAAAACCCTGCTCTTAGCAATATCTTCAACCATTTTTGTGGGGGTAGAGGGAACGGCTTACTAAATAGATGCTTTTTTAGGAAATTCTGCTATCTTAGACCTTAACCCTCTATAAGCCAAAGGAGCTGGGTAGAGAGAAGAGATACACTATGACCACATGCTCACACACTCCAACTCACCGAAGAAACCAGCGGTCCCCTAGTCCATATTCTCGACCACAGATTCCAGATCGAGGCCAGAGGAATCTGGGCAGTTTCCGCTCCAGCATCACTGTGGTGGCAACAACCTGGGGTGGGGATGGAGGAGGAGAGGATTACTGTCAACAGTGTGGAGAAGAGCACCATTCTTAAGAAATGGGTAGAAAACAAGAAATAGAGAGAGGACTGTAGGTGGAAATAAGCGACATTTTAAGTGCAGTAAGGAGAAAGTGGGCATCATTCATGTCCATAAGAACTCACCATCACCAAATTCCATTCCATCCCAATCTGAGATCCAGATAGGAATTGTTAGAATACTACCCAGATATTATTTCTAATACCTGGACAACATAGTGCTAATACATCCCCACAACAACTTTTTTAACCCCTATTCTATCAAAGAGGACATAAGCTGAAAGGTAACAAAGGACTTTCCTAAGGTCATAGAGACAGAACTCTTAACTCAAGTCTATTATTAGGAATCCTCTGCTTCTGCATATAGGTGCAGAAGAGAGAACGCTGTTCTTGGAATCCACAAGGTCTGAGGTTCAAAGTCTAGCTCTTCTATTTACTAGCTGTATGGCCTTGGGCAAGGTCTCCAGACCTTTGTTTGCTCATCTCTTAAATTAGCTTTTAAGGCCCTAAATCAGCTCTAAATCTATAAGCCTAAGACCAGCTGACTTCCAAGGTCCCTTCCAGTTCTATGTTCCCAATCTTCTGTTCCAGGAAAACCCTCTAAAAGGAGAAGGGTAAGAAGAAGATAGAAGGGGCTTTCCTGGGAAGTCATGTCACTTATTGCTGAGAGCGATCTGCTTTCTTTATCCCTTTATCCCAAGAGATAAGAAGTGACTATGGTCTGATACTGCATCCAGTATCTTGGAGGTTAGGATTAAATTGAGATATCTTGCAGGTTTAGAGGAAGATCGAAAGGTATCTTAGAACAAGAGTCCCGATAGGGGAGGACAGACATATATCTTCTACCAAGGAGCTCACCTGAGCCCTCCAGAGCTCATCTCTCTCATGGGCCACTCGCCAGTGGGTGTCACCCATCATAGCAATGAGCAAGTTGAGCATGAGCAGCGTGGCAATGATAGCAAAGGCAGCATATGTGATGCTGTACATGAAGGGCAGGTCTACATCATAGTTGGCAGGACCATCGATGATTGTGAGGAATAGCTCGAAGGTGCTGAACAATGCCATAGGGTAGTCAAAGAAATGGCCCAGTTCATCTGGGTCTTCTGTCTGGAAGATGATATAGAACGCTGCTCCGCCCAGGAGGAGGAGACAACTATATTCAAGCAACCATCAGCCAACTTCCTTGGTGACCCTTGCCAGTCATATTTTCAAACTTTAGACTTTTAACTCTTTATCTCTGATAATATTCACTCTCCATAAAATGGTTCATCTTGAAGACCCTCCCCAATTTCCTTATTCTTCCTCATCTCCCTGTGAACCTCATTCTTACTCCAATCTAGATAACCTTCTGGTACCTAACTGATCTCATCGTATGTTATGCTACCTTCCTCTCATGATCTTGGCATCAAAAACAATGCTCTCCTCACTGAGTTGATCATCTTGAATTCTACAAATCCAGTTGCATCCATCTTTCCCATTGCCCCATTCTTACTCAAAATTATCCTGATTCTATTACTGCCTATTATCTCTAATCCCTGGAGTCTCTCTCTCTCTCTCTCTCTCTCTCTCTCTCTCTCTCTCTCTCTCTCTCTCTCCTTTTCCCAACCCCTGTCCTAGGGAAAGATATTACCAGAAGCAAATCCCAGGATGACCACAGCCATCAGCCAGCAGAAACGCAATAGATCCCCAAAAATCATCTGCAGGGGGCAGAGAGGAGAAGGGAAGGATGAGGCAATTTCTCCTCCCTGAATTGTCCCTGAGTAGCTACCCCTTCCCTCCAATAACACAATGGCTCAGCCCCCAATCTATCATCTGCATGAACCTCTAGTTTATATCATATATGCTAAATACCAACCTCCCAAATTACTCAGTCCCCTTCTCTGACATGACCAAATGGAATTGAAGGGCAGGGAGATGCTGTCCATAACAGAAATTAAAGGGAGGAACACTGACCTTCTGGATCATGATAGTGAAGGGGCCCAGCATCTGAAATCCTCGGGCGAAGTACATAACATTGCACCAGCCAAGCACCAGGGCAAAAGACATAGGCACCACCTCCCCAGATGTGCTGGTGAGCCGCATCACCATAGTCACTAGTACCATGCAGGCATAGGTGATGCTTGGATAAGAGGAGGGAGTAAAAACATAGGTCACATGTAAAGGGATGGCGGGTATCCCAGGCCTCAACTGCAATTTGTGTGTGACTTCCACTGGTCACATATACTCAAACACATGTAAGCCTATACACAACATACACATATTCAAATTCAGGCACCTATATTGCATCAATATAGACATATAGATTCTCTGGAGATGGGGCTTCTAGAACTGGGGATTAGCTGAGGCCTTTTAAAGCACATTGTTGGGAAAGAAGAATAGGTAAAGAAGGGGAAGCTGAGATTCGGGTGCTGGAGATATTCCAGTGGAACTAGGACATGGGTAAGGGGTGACTTACATGATGGCATGAAAAGGTCCTCCAAGAATAGTTTGTCCAAAGTACCGAGCAACCCCAACCCTGAAGATGTCTGGGATCTGAGTGTGTGAATCAAGAGAAGAAAACAGAAAACAGGAATAAAGGAGGTACAAATGATTTAGTACTGTTAATAGGAGACTAGCTCCAAACAATCCTTCCCATCTAGTCTCTGGGCCTGAGGTATCTCTTGCCCACATCTCACCTCAAGAAGTAGGATGGCCACAGCTCCAATGACAGAAACCAGCTCCCCAACCATTCGAATATTGTCCTCCCGGGTCACATAAGACTCCTGCTGGGAAATATGGAAGTTCAAGGTATAGAACATGGGGTGTGTATGCATGTATGTGTTGTACATATGTATATGCATACAGAATATCAGAATTAGAAGGGTCTTTGTACTCTAACATATAGTCCAATTTATATCAGCATAAAAATCCTCTCTATAACAATCCCCAGCAAATGCTTGACCAGTCTAACTGAAGACCTTTACAAGTGGGGACCTTTCTACCCATTCTACTTTGGAATAGTTCTAATTACTAATAAGTCAAATAAGCCTCTCTCCAACTCAGTCCTATTGTTCTTAATCCTGTCCTCTGGGTCCAAGCAGAATGAGTACATGTGGGTACATACTTGGGACATTTCCCAGACCTTGAGGAGTTTCTTAGTGTCTACCCTACAGTATCTACTTTTCCATTCTGGGTTTGGCTCAACTTTTTTTTATTTTATTTATTGAATGGTATTCCAAGGAGTATGCACATATGTACCTTAGAAATTGTATATACATTTGTTATACAAGTTATCTATTTGTTATACAAGTTTGTTCATGCATGCAAAAATATAAGCACATATAACCCATGAATGCCTTATCTGGGGGAAGGAAGGGCAGGTGAAGGATCATCCTACGATTTTCTGCTATCAAAAGCAATCACCTGCAGTAGCTTCTGTTGGAGAAGAGTAATGTCCCGCAGGCTAGTGCGATTGCTGCTCCGAGGTTTCAGAGGACGGTAGGCACAGCACATGGTGAAGCAGATCATGTAGAGAACATAGATGGCACCCAGCACACAAAAGTATGGTCTCCCAAACCTTCGCCACTTGAGGCTCACCAGCTCCTTCACAGGGGTCAGGTCTAGGATCTGACGAGCCTGGAAGAAAGAGAATGGAGAATAGGGGGTATGCATTTTTACATGTACTCCTTCTCTCTGCTCATCCCCTTTTTCCCTTCCCCTCCTCCTTTCTGGACTAAACCTATACCTCTCTCTTCTTGGTTGTGACAATGAGTTCAAGCAATGATTGCTCATCTCCACAGGAGTCAATCTCTGTGAGGTCATAGAGAGTGGAAGTCAATGGTCCATATGTCCACTGGATATGCTTCCTCTTTTGCAGCAAGTGCTGGAATATCTAAAGGGCAGGAGACAAGAGATATCAGAGTCCAAGGACTCCTAAAGAATGGCCTGTCCATCCTTGACATCCCCAGATTAGCCATAACTTCCTAAACTTTAAGATGTGTCAAAAAGGAATGGAGTAGATAATGGGGTGGACAACAGGAAACAGAAGAGGAATGACCGGAAGAAGAAATTTAAATTTAGCCTGACACTTGAAATCTACTACTTTTCTCTTGATAAGTGGCAAGGGGTTGTTCTTGGCCACATGGACAAAGGTTTGAGGCCCTGCTTTTCAGGGCAAGCATCTCTTACCACAGTGTTCCCCTCGACACCAGCCAACTTGAAGGGAGTGAGGCCTTGGTGGTTAGGGATGAGGTCTAGGGACTTCATGTGACCACTCCGCTCATCATAAGCTAGTAATGCATTATACATCTGGCAGGCAAATGTTTTATTGGGTTGGTATACTAGGATGTGAAGCACTGTATTTCCTGGAGAGAACAGATGATATGGGGGGTGGCCTGAAGGTCACTGACCACTTGTTAATCCCAGTTGTGTTTCAGTTGTGTCCCAGTTCTAATACAACCCACCTCTATGCCAACTCTTACCCAAGGAGTCCTGGGCCCGGACATCAGCTCCAAACTCTATAAGTAGCTGAACAATCTCTTCATTGCCCACACAGGCAGCAAAGGACAAAGGGTACTCTCCTGGAGGGAAGAAGGGGGTCATCACAATAAAGGTACAGAACAGGAGTGGCCAGAGACATCTAACTGCTTTGTTTCCTTGATTAAACCTTGAAAAGTAGGGACCCTCTCCGTCCCATCAGATGAGGAACTTCAAGGAGAAACTGTCTCCTTCCTTTGTGCACATGAGGTTCACAGCTTTTTGTACGAATTGTATAGAAATCAGGGGAGTGACTGGCTGACAGTGGGAGAGAAGAATTGGTGGAAGGGAGTAGGGGAAATGAAATTGCATAAAAGAACAAGGGAAAGATCAGTATGTAGGTAGAGAGAGTACAGAGAAAAGAAGGGGCTCTTCTGAAGAATCTGTGGGGTCTGCAGAGACCGACCCAAGGTTTGATCTCCCCCAAGCAAATGTAATTGACCTACCTCATAGCGTCTTTCCTTACCAATCTCTGTATCCTTCTCCTTCATCCTTGTCTAAGTCCCCTCCATTACCCTACCTGCCCACATCCCCCCCATCCTCCACCCTATTGGCCTCCTTCACCACCCTGGTTCTCGTACTCACCAAAGTAGATGAGGCTGCGGGGGCTCTGGCGAAAGGCCATCCCAGTGGCTCGGGCAGAGACACTGGCACCACAGGTGAGGAGAGTTTGCACCAAATTCACATTCTGGTTCACTATTGCTATGTGGAGTGCCGTCTGGCCTGGATCCCCCCAAAGAGATCACTTCAGATATGGGAACTGACCTCCATGTTACCTTCCAAGATGAGGAACACTGTCCCAAGGGACCCAGAAAGAAAACCTTTTCCTGAGACATCCCCTTCCTCCTGAACTTCTGCCTGGACCTCTAAATCTTAGCAAGGAAGGCACAGGGAAGAGGGGAAGCAAAGGAAAACCAGGGGGCCTCAGGCCTTAATATATTAGGGAAAGAAAATTAGCTAACAACCCCCCCAAAGTCTCTAAGCAGCCTCACCTTGTCCCCTCCCTAGCCCATTTTCTTTCCCTTTCCCTAGCCCTCTCCCCAGCCCTTGGCTCCTCAGAAGAACACAACTAGGAGAGACAGCACCTTCACTACTGGGTAAGGGCAGAGGAGGGAAGAACAAAGTTTAGGGACTTCGAAGGAAGATCGTTGGGTCTGAGGGAAAGGGGAAGTGTGGTTATGGTTAGCAGGAGACTGGATAGCCCTAGCTCTGACCCCTTGGGCCATCCCATGCCTAGGAAGGCATCTTTTCTCCTTTCTTCCCCCCCCTCTGCCATTTACATCATGCCTTCTCACCTTCATACAGCTCAGAAGTCATATGTTCAGTCACCAGATCAGGTGCAACTTCTATCAGCAACTTGGCTGCCTCAAAATTGTCATAGAGGGCGGCAACATGTAGTGCTGTCTCCCCAAGGGCCCCTGAGGTTGGAGAAGGAAAGCAGGGCCATAAATACCTCTCAGGGCCTCTATACTAGCACATAGGATTGGGGTTAATGAATCAGCAGGGCCAAGGAAATAAGGGAGAAAGGGTTACTCTAGGGGGTAGGGGCAGGTCAGGCTTCAGTGAATAGGGCACCAAATTCCTCACCTCTTTGGTGTACATCACAGACTTCATACTTGAGAAGCTTGGTCAGTGCTCGAATATCATTCTCCTTTGCAGCTAAGAGCAGCGGAGACTCCCAGATCCTATAGGAGGGGACATTTGGGAAGATGGAAGCAACACTTGGGTATAAGGAAAAAGAAGGAGGAAGTCTGAGAGGAGAAATGCATGGCCAACCCTACTCCCCTACACCTATACGCATCCCAGCTGTCCTGGGATCATTCAGTAAAAGAGGGCAATTTTTAATAAATCCTTACCCTGTTTCACCAGCCAGTTATTCAGTGAGTCAATACATTCAACTCTACCTATTCATTTATCTGAGAGATAGTCCTTAGACCCCATGCCTTCCAACAGCTTAAAACTAAAAGGTAGAGAGATTACTCCAAATCTGTATTCAACCAGGTGTCCCAATTAGCTAGCCAAGGCTACCATATAGAAGCCACTGGGCAGCATGGTAAATAGAGCCCTGGAGGCACCATCAGAAAGATCTGAATTCAAATTTGACCTCAGTCATTGACCAACTGTATAACCCTGGGCAATTCATTTAACCTCAAAATAGGGATAATAATAGTATCTACCTGCTAGGGTTGTTGTGAGGATCAAATGAGATCTTTGTCAAGTGCTTTGCAAACCTTAAAGAGCTATATAAATGTTAGCTATTATGATAATGATGATGATGACGACTTGGGGATGATTAGACATGCACAATGAGGGGCAGTGAAGTGGTAGCGGATACAGTTCTAGGCCTGAAGTCAGGAAGACTTTTCTTCCTGAGTTCAAATCTGATCTCAGACACTAACTCATTGTGTGATGCTGGGCAAGTCACTTAACCCTCTTTGCCTCAGTTTCCTCATCTGTAAAATGAGCTGGAGAGGGAAACAGCAAACCACTTCAGCATTTTTGCCAAGAAAACACCAAATGGGGTCACAAAGCGTCAGACATGACTGAAACAACCAAACAAAAACTGCAAGGAGTAGACGGTACCTTCTGTGCATTCTTAGGCACTAGTTAGCCATATATTTAAGTAAAACTCTTAAGGATATTATTTCCTAGCTCCAACGCCCTGGGCCTTCATGTTGGCTTTCCTCTTCAACCACTGCTCCTTCAAGTGCTCTTCCTGGTGGCCAGGATAGGATGTAGTGAAGTGGGAAGGAAAAAGAAGTATTGAGTAAGGAGGAGGAGAGAGAAGAGGATTATATGACCACAAATTAAGAGCTGGAATGAGTGTCAGAGGTCAACTAACCCAGATGCGTCAAACATGCTGCGCCAAACGTGCTGTGCACAGGGCTGCCAGAATCTGATGAAAATGTCACTGGGAAATGTTGAACCAAATAAATAAAAATATCGTAGAACATGGGCAATGTTCTAATGTCAATCTGCTTCCACAGGGATCTTGGGTACCCGGTTTAGTAACCCTGTATCTATTTGAGTCTGACACCACTGACACAATGCACTGGCATCATTTTACAGATGGTGAAAACTGAGTCCTGGGAAGATAATTTTGCCTCTCATCCCAAGAGATAGAAAACAGCAGAACTGAGGATGGAGGCCAGCTCCCCCAACTCTACAGCCAGTGTTTTTTCTTCATCTTGCCTCCTCTGGTATCACTTATTTCCATAACCAGCCTTGACCTCATGGTCTGCTATTTTAATCTTTCACTAATTACCACCTTAGAATGCCTTGTGAATCTTTATCTCAAGGTAATCTCCACCACACAATTTCTGTTTCTGCTTCAGGGCTACAGAAAGTGGTTAAGAGAAAGTCATGAACTCAGTATGGTTCCAACCTTTAGAAATGTTTGCTGTGTCCCCTCAGCCGGGCCCTTGCTCTTCAGAAAGTGCTCAATTCTAGCCTTACCCACCTTCACACAAACAGATCCTAAGATTTTCTTCTCTTGGCCTTTCCCCAGTTGTTCTTGCCTCTCCCTAGCCTTACAGAAGATAAACTCATGGCAGCTAGGTAGCTCACAGGTCACACAGGTGAGCACTGGGCCTTAAGTAACCCTGGGCAAGTCACTTCACACCTGTTTGACTGAGTTTCCTCAAATGTAAAATAGTGATAATAATAGCACCTGCCTCACAAATTTGTTGTAATTTTTTTTGATAAAAAGAACTTAGTGGTATCTGGCATATTACTGTGCTGTATAATTATTCCCTCACATATTTAAATTATTTTAGAGGTAGCTGGATGGCATAGTGGATAGAGCAATGGAACTGATATTAGGAGGAACTGAATTTAAATCCAGACTCAGACATTTACTAGCTCTGTGACCCTGGGCAAGTCATTTCACCTGTGCTTACCTCAGTTTCCTCATCTGCAAAACTGTGTAAAAATAGTTCTTACTTCACTCAAAGGGTCATTATGAGGATCAAATGAGATGATATTTGTACAGCACCAGGACATAGTAGGCTTTTAAAAATGCTTATTCCTTTAGGAATCTCAAAATTTTTCAGTAACATTCCTTAAATTTCAACATCATCATCTGTTCTTTCTTTCTTTCCTCTGATCAGAGAAGGAAGAAGGCATGGTAAACACAGTAATCATGAGGTGATAGCCTCAGAAACACGGCCTTCTACTTTTTTTTCCTTCCTGCTACTAAGTCACTGGCAAAACATGCTCAGAAATTGCATCTTCGCTAAAATAAATATTACTTCACTGTAGAAATGAAGATGTATATGGGGAATAATATGGCCAGCCTGGCTGAAGCAGCAGGTCACCCTAAAGGGCAGGACATGATGGTGGGGAGAGCAGGGTTTGCCAGGAAGGGCAGATCACCACCATCACCTTAGTCACCATAACCCCTGTGACTCTGAAGGACACGCAGGTGCCTCCTGGGGCCACTGAAGATGCTTCCAGTCCAGCCGTTGTGGTCATCATGAAAGAGATTAGTCATTAGGGGAGGCAGCTTCCACCCTCACCAGCAACACATTGACCAACTGCCACCAACAAGGATATTGGCATGGAAGTCATGTAAGTGGAGAAGCACCACCATTCCTGCATCTAACCCTACCCTTGTGGTCTTTATCCAGGGAAGCCATTCCTGGGGAGAAAGAGGCCAACCTTCCCCACCACCCCTGACCAGTTACTACTCATGCACAAGGTAGGCCAGCCAGCCTGGCTGTGGAAGTGGGATTCACTGAGGGGATAACTGGGAGGGGACAACATTGCCAGGCAGGTTAGACCACCATGACTAGAAACAACCAACTTGACCCCCATCTCTCTTCAGGTCTTAATAAGGATGTCCCAGGAGCCTTGGGAATAGCAATATTTTCAGTCCAGTGCCCTCAGACATTATTCTAGGAGAATGAATGAATTCTCCACAAGACAATTCTTGACACAGACAACTCCTGTGGTGAGATAGCCTGGCAATTATTGCTATACGGACTACAGGCACTCCTACTGAACACTCAGAAAAGAAAGCTCTTGTCACCAAGATCCTTGGACCTGTCAAACAGCTCAAAAAATCAGAAACTGGCAGGATTTTATCACTGGAAATGGCATTAAAGAGAAGGCATTAACATTTACTTTACTTTGCTGCTGGGAACTGAACTGAGAATCAGGGGACTCTTCCATCTGACAGCTGAAACCTCGTACATCTATCTATCTATCTATCTATCTATCTATCTATCTATCTATCTATCTATCTATCTATCTATCTATAAATTATATAGATACAGATACATCTCACGTATATACACACATACATATATATCAGATATATATACCCATACATATATATACATAATACATATATATTGTCTCCCCCATAAGAATGCAAATTCCATGAGAGCAAAGACTGTTTTAATTTCCTATTTGTATCCCCAATGATTACCATAGTGCTTTCCACATACTAAGCTCTTAATAGATGCTTTATTCATTAATTATTCATTCAATAACTCTATTTAGGTCATCAGTTACAGATATACAAATTAGATTCACATCCAGCTTTGTATTCATTAGTGGGGACTTCCTACTGTGCTCCCAAAATCTAGGGGCCTCTGTCTAGCCCTCTCTTCCTCATCATTAGGGTGTACCTATTTTGTGTCCAAAGCTCACTTTTTCATTCCCAGAAAAGACTGTGGACTCAGCTGAGTTCTAATCTGTGTCTCTTGGTTCAGGGTAAACTTCCTTCTCCTAGGTAATTCTAAAATCTGTGTCCTTGATTCCTGTTTTCTTACAAACTAAAACTTTCTCTTTTCTCCTGATTATTTTCCTTCTAGTTTTCCTCTTAAACCTATTTTTCTCTCTCTGGAGCAATTTGGTCTTTTCTATAGGAGTCCAAAAATATATTGATAACTTATTCACAGACAATTATTCCCATAGGTAGATGTGGGTTCTCCTAGTTTAGTGGCAGATAAGTATGGCACCTACTTCAACATAAACAGTACTGGTTATGAAGTCAGAGGACCTGGGTTCAAATTTTAATGCCACTTCTTGTATGGTCTTGGGCTAGTCAATTAACCTCCCTAGGCTTCAGTTCCCCCAACTATAAAAGGAAAATGTTGAACTATTGGCCTTTGAGGTTCCTTCCATCTCTAGATCTATGACCCTTGTCCTAAATTAGAGTCTCACTATTGTATGGGGAAAGGGGAGTGGTTTTGAGTTCTTGAAACTGATGTTAGTAGAACAATAGGTCTACAAAAACAGAAAAACTTCAGTTATAGTCTACACAAATATTTCATTGTATCTAAAATCAGGCTGAAATCTATCACATTTCCCTCCTTCTGCTTTCTGGGGATGGACATCAGCAGACCACCATCTTCCATGGCATGATCCGCTCCCATCTGAACATAGCTGCCCCTCAAGCTCATTCCTGAGTTTACTCAGCCAAGCTCTTTTCCCCACATTTCTCTCCCTTATTTCTCCTCCTCCTTACTTCCTCCCAAGGGAGCATATAGTATAAAGAAAGCATCATCAGACAGAAAGAGCCAAGAAAGATCTTAGAGATCATTTAACCTAATCTCCTCATTTTACAGTGGAGGAAACTCATCTGTGAGGAGGCAAGGTAAACTGGCAAGTTGCCCAATTAGTAGCAGATCTTGGACTAAAAATGCGGGTCTCCTATCTCCTAGCGAATGCCATTCTATTCTGTCCTGCTAGTCAGACACCACAAAAGCATGTGCTGTACCCTGATACCCAAAGTCTCTAGTCACTCCTGTCATCTCTCCCCAGGTCCTCTCCAGTTTCTCTATTCTAGGGCATATAAGGCCCTTCCCAGTTCTCAACCATTTTCCCATATTACCTGTGGGGAAGGGAGGGAGAGTCAGGAAAGGGCACTCAGCTACAAGGACCTATAGCTTGGGGTGAATCACTGAACTTTTAGTATTGGAAAGGGGTTAATGATGGCTAGTCCAACCTCTTACCCCATCCCTGACAGGTGGTCTAGCCTCTGTTCAAACATATCCGGTGACAGGGACATCGCTACCTCTCAAGGCAGTCTATTCCATTATTAGACAGATCTAACTTGTTAGAGCTGCCTTATCCTGACATGTGATTTGCCTCCCCTTCATACACTTCACTCTGAAGCTATACAGGATAAATCTAATTCTTTTTCTAAATGACATTCTTTAAAATGTCTGAAGATTGTGATCAAATGCCCTCCCACTGCAAAATCACCTTCTTTCTTTTCCCCAAGTTATACATCCATAACCCCTAATTCCTTGAAATGTGTTGGAGTAATGTTGCTTACGCTTGGCTTCATGATGCTTGAGATGCTTGTCATTTTGTATTTGTATCCCCAGTACCTAGTACCTAACGGGGACTAAATCAATGCTTGTAGATTGGTTAATCATTCCATGGGTTTTCAAATACCATCATTTTCCTGATCACCTTTCCCTTAATAATTTGTCCTATGTGCCTTTTAAAGTACCCCACTGCAAACCGAACATAATATTCCAGATGCAGTCTGACCTGGGCAGAGCACAATGAAGTGCTCTTGTTCTGGGCACTATAGCTCTATTAAGAGAGCCTACAATTGCAGTCACTGTTTTTTGGCAGCCTTATAACATGGTTGACTCACACTGAGCTGGTTAAAAGTTGACAGCGTTCTTGTGTAAGACCAGAGTTTCGATGAGGAGTGGGATAAGGAGTAAAAGGAAGTGAGTTTGAAAATGTGGAATTTGGGAACTTTAAAAGGTTAGAACTGGGTGGGGGGGCAGTGTTATGGGAAAAACAACCTTCTTGGATATGGTGTAACTCTCTAGGGTTATGGATGAAACGAGTTCATTGGATGACAGGTAAGAAAAACACAGGGGCGAAGTAAAATAATAATAGTATTAGAGGTTTCTAAATTTTATTCTGCACTTCACCCCTGCTCCTCCTTGAATGGCTGCATCTTGTTTCAGGAGACAACAGATTCTCAAGAGAGAGTATCTCTCTGCCCCTTCATGGTTCATCTTCCAGTTGCCTTGTAGGATACCAGGGAAGGGGTAGTATCCAATGAAAAAATGCATAAAGTGGTTGTTGTTTTTTAAAGAAGAATACCAGGGTAGGTTCAAAAATGGTATTAGATGTTCCTGAATTTTATTCTCCACTTTGCCCTACGTTTCTCTGAATGATTAAGTATTGTCTCCCTCTCTCTTCCACTACCTTGAAAGATTGAGGGGAAGGGGTAGTATCACAGGAGATAAAATATGTAAAGTGATTACCCCTCTTAAAGACATTATACATTACTGACAGTGAAGTTAAGTGAAATTTCTCCCCTGGGAGGCAGAACCAGCAAGATTTCAAATCAGCCAATAGCTCTATCCATTTAGTCTCTGACTGGTAAATCTGAAAATCCCCAAAAGAAGACAATTTAGGATGGCAACTAAGTTCCCTTCAGTGACCCAGTAAACAGCCTCACAGGGGCTGTAGATGGCAAGGCTACTCAGATTCTGAAACCTATCACATTCCACAAAAATCTCATGGATAAAAGAAATGCAGAGGTCAAAAAATGGAACTGGCTCTTGGGATGAGCTCATCTTAGGATGCAGTGTAGGTTAACCATAGAAAGAGGACAGGCTTCATAATCAGAGGACCTGGATTCCAGTTCCGACTCTGACACTTATTGCCTGTTTGACTATAGGCAAGTCACTTAACCTGTTGTTCCTCAGATTCCTCATCCCTAAAATGAGGGTGTTGACTACATGACCTCTGGTAGCCTTTACAGATAGACATCTAAGATCCTGTGTACAAAGCCCGCCCCTACCCCGCCCCCATCTCTCTGGAGCCTGTAGAATCTTAACATTGGGGCACTAGATACCTTTTCTAAAAAATTATTCCTGTCCCACTGGACTTCATCCACGTTCTCCAAAGCCCAGTTAAAGTCGAGCCAACAAAACCCAAATATTTATTAAACACCTATGTCCAAATTCATCATGCCTAAGTTCTAGGGATACAGAGAGTCTACCCATATTTACTTCCCCTTGGAGAAGTTCTTAGAAACCAGTAAGGGATGAGACTTATACTTATTATCTCTATGATGATAGTAAATAAACCACCTTTATAGAATGCCTTCAGTGACTTCCTTTAAAAGAAGCTGTATAATCTGTGGGGCAAATGTTATTAGCATCATTTTACAGACAAGGAAAGAGAGCCTTAGATAGATTGAGGGACTTGCCCAGGTCATACAACAAGGAAGTAACCCAAGCCAGAACACAAACTCAGGTATTCTGGCTTTTAAAAGCAGCACACTTTCCACTACATTATGATGGATAAGTTATAAATGTGTTCTTCAGCCCGTTCCTGGCCCTAATTAAACACCTTTGTCTCTATTTCCTCCTTCCAAGAAATGGGGATTTCATCTCCCATAAAACTGAGTAATTTTACTATATTACTTCGCATCTTTCAGTCAAATCTAGGGGCCCTGTCCCCTAGCCCCATGTGGGTAGGTATGACCTGGCACATGAACATCTGTGCCCTCTTCTCTTTGCTCCACTTTGCCCTTTTTCATCTTGAGTCTTAGGAAAGCATGATGCTGAGTGCCATTGTACCCAGTGGGGTACTGTGTTTAGTCTGTTGCTGGGAGACTGAAGACAGGGCATCAAGTGGGCGCAGGTAAAAAGGACTTGTACTGTTGCGGGGTGGGGGGGAAGTGGGAAGGAATAATCCTTTAGCTCAAGGTTTAGGTAGAGAGCATCACACTGTAAGAAAGAGTCTCCACATAAGGACTGAGATTATTGTTAATAAATATTATGTATTATATATGATAAAATTTAAATTATTAATAACTTCATAATTATATGAAATTTAACAGTTTAATTGTGTGATGATCAACTATGATTGACTTAGCTCTTCCCAGAAATACAACAACTCAAGACAATTCCAAAAGATTCATGGCAGAAAATGCCATCCACATCCAAAGAACTATGGAGTCTGAATGAAGATTAAAACATACTATTTTCACTTTTTTTGTTTGTCATGTTTTTTTTTCTTTTTGTTCTGCTTCTTCTTTCACAGCCTGACTAATGTGAAAATATGTTTCCATGATTGCGCATGTACAGCCTATCTCAGATTGTTTGCCATCTTGCAGGGGTGGGGGGTAGAGGGAGGGAAGAATTTTTTAAAATGAATGTTGAAGAATATCTTTACATTTAATTGGAAAAAATACAACTTACTAAAAACAAAATTAGCACTTTGTCAAGTTTCTTATTCATTATCTCATTTGGTACTCATGATAGCTCTCTAAGGTTGGTAAGGGAAATGTTATTCACCTCATTTTAAAGATAAAGAAACTGACGTCTAGAAAGATAAGCCTAAGGTCCCAGAGTGAGTTCATTTGATCATATAATTGAGCTGGAAAGGAAATGTACAGATAGTCCAAGCCAACATCATCATTTTACAGATAAGAAAACTGAGGTCCAGATATTTGTCCAATGTCCCTAGGGGCAGACTTCAAGGAAGAGCTAGAGTTAGGCCCCAGCTTTGGGCTACTTTTAGCAATTCATCCTACTCTTACAGCTTTTAGTCTCACCTGACTGAGAGCTTTTTGTTGTTTTTCCTTGAGTTAGGGGCAGGGAGAGGTGATGGGGCCAGAGTATCATCAGCTTCAGCTTCCTGTCCTCAGAAATTAAGAAAAAACAAAACAAAACTGAGAGCCATACGTAAACAGCTTTTCCAGGATGCTAGCCTCTAGGATGGCATTCTGAGCCGCAGCTCATTCTCTCAAGGCATTGAGACACAGTATACGTAAATCAAATGCATCATCCTCTGGGTTGGGGGAGAATAACACACTGGGAATCACTTCTGTGAGTTTAAACTAAGGGTGGGGAGCCTTCAGCCTCAAAGCAGTTTCCCTACCCCTGGTTAACATACACATGCGAAAACACTGATGAACCCTGGCCCTCCTCCAGCTCCATTACTAGGCTACCAACATAGTGGAGTTAAAGTACCGGATCGAAGTGAAACTAATCCATTAGGCAAAAGAAGTATCTAATCCAAGAGAAGGTAGTAATTTCAGGTGGGGAGGGAGGGAAGGGAGAATCTTCAGATAATCTCTCATGTCCCTTGTTCTAAACCAAAGGTCTTATGGATCATCAGATGGGACAGTGAGGCTCAGAGAGGTGAAGAGAATTGTTTAAGTGACCCAGCCAATGAACTGAACGTGTACAACATGCCATTAAATGTAGGTGTCATTTCCCTGCTCAGCAGAGGTTTCACATCCATTCTCTTCGTTTCTAACTGTTTCAGTTTGTGCCTTAATAAAGGACCCAGAAGGAGGGAAGGACCAGGAAAAATCGCAAAGCTCAAATTGAATTCCACTAGACCGAAGGTAGCTAATAGGGCCAGAGAGTCAGTCTTGGAAGGCCCCTTACTGTAGAGATCCCCTATATATCCAGGAGACAGGAGGTATACAGCACAAAGAACATTGATTCAGAGGTCCTGGGGTCATATCCCACCTTTGGTGATTGATTATTCCCTGTGACACCTTGCACAAATCACAACTCCCCTGGGTGTCAGTTCCCTCATCTGTAAAATGAAACAATTGGATTAAATGACCTTGGAGGGCCCTTCTGGCTCTGAATTTATGATACTATGAACGTAGGGCATTATGATAAGAAAGGAACTATTTGCAAGATTAGGAAGAAGAACTTAAATGAAATAAAATGAAGCCTTTCCTACTCTGCTGGAGGTTTTCCCCACTTTGGATCTGTGTGGGAGACCCTAGCTCCTAGCTTCCAGTCCTAGATCCTGGGATCTGGTTTCATAGGATCTCCTTAGAGCAGAGGTAGAGAATCTTCAGTCTTAAGGCCACATGTAGCCTTCTAGGTCCTTGGGTGTAACTTTTTGACTGAATCCAAGTTTTACAGAACAAATCCTTTTATTAAGGGGATTTGTTCTGTGAAGTTTGGACTCAGTTAAAGGGCCAAACTTGAGGACCTAGAGGGCCACATGTGGCCTGGAGGCCACAGGTTCTCCACCCCTGCAGGAACAGAGATAATATGTATGAAGCATACAATAGCATATGCAGAAAACACTTGGTAACAATCACAAAACACTGTGGTTAACTATACTGAAATAATAAGTAGTCTTCCTTTATTTTTATAGATGGAGAAGCCCATCCTTCCAGGAAGTATCGATGTCCCATGGCATACTCCCTCGAACAGAAAGGGTAAAGTTTTGGGTACTGAGTGGAAAGCCAGTAAGAGGGGAAATAGAAAAGGAGAGGGAGGGCTGAGGTAGGTGTTCAGGTTGAGGAAAAGAGTGTCCCAGACAGGATAAAGCTGTGATCTCAGAAGTTCCACCTATTACTCTCCTCCCCAGGCTCACAAAGGTCACTCAGCAGGTAATGTGATTTTTGAGAGAAATGGAGGCAGAGAAAGATCCAGCAAGTGTCACTTCCCCAAAGTGTCCTGACCAAGACAGAATGGAGTTGTAGAGGGAAGTCAAGAGTAGCAGGCAATAGCCTCCAGTCCTGGTCCTACACCCTCTTTCATACTTACACAAAGACTCAGGAAACTAAGGCTCCCTCACTCTAAGCCCATGGGTCTTTCCGCTCCTATTCTTGAGGGGGGGGGCACGCACCAGTGGAACTAGTGATTGCCTGTTCCTCAACAAAAACATCCCTGTGTCAACTCAAGATCTCATCACCAAAACATGTTTTCCCCCACCCACCCTCCTAAGCCCAGGGGGAGAGATCTGGGTGGAGTGAGGTGAGAGAACTACAGCTAAAAAAGGAAGTTAAACCCACCAAACCCCAGTATCTGGAGATCAGCTAGGAAAAAGGTGATTCTCCCTCAATTCCCCAGCCTCCAAGTTTGGAACTGAAGAGACATCCTGAGTCTGGGGGTGGGGGGAGGAGTGCCAAGTATTTCTATTATGAATAGAAACATTATATTCCTTCTTAGGGGCCTGGGGAAGTCCCTATCAAATAGGGAACCTGAATAACTCCTATTGCCTGGTGGGGAAGGAGCTCAGGGTGTAGGAAGGAGGTAATACGTCATTTGAAAGGCCACTTCTTTTAGGGGTCCAACAACACTCCCCCATACACACATACAGATACACACACCAACACAAACACAAGGAGAACCACTCCTCTCCTTTCCTTCCAGAGCAGGGAGTCCCAGATGTCCCCAGAGGAGGGTAGGGGGTGGAAACAATGGTGGGAAAGCCTCAGGAATCAGCCTAAGGATCAAAGCTAACTGAAGGCAGACTCCTGACTGCCAGAAATTCTATCTGGGAGTATAAAGAATATAAAGAGAGCTGAGAATAATAATAGTTTACAATTAGGAAGTGATTTCATATTAATTTTTTTTCATTTGTTCTCAACAATCCCTAGAGTTAGGGTACTGAAAATATTTTTCCCATTTTATAAATAAGGAAATAGAGACTCAGGGACATAAAGTGAATCACCCTTGGTCACACAACCAGTAAACAGAAAGGACTTGGATCTAGGTCTTCTGAACAAAAATCAATTTGATTTCCAGTTCAACAATCCTTTTTTTTTTTTCTAAAGCACCTAATAGGTGCAAGGATGCATGCATCCAAAGCAGGTTGGTTTCTGCCCTCAAGAAGTTGACTAGGATGATAGATCAGGGTCCTTTCCACCATTCAATTCAATTCAATAAATATTTATTTAACACCTACTATGTGCCCGTCACTGCGCCAAGCAGTACGGATACAAATGGAAGGAAAAGATCATCCCTGACCTTAAGGAGTTTACAATTTAACAAGAAAAAAAAAAACCATGCAAACAAATATATACAAAGCAAACTGCATACAGGATAAATAGGAAATAATTAAAATAAGGTAAGTTTTGAATTAAGAGGGGTCAGAGAAGGCTGTGGAAGGTGGGATTTTAGTTGGGACTTAAAGGAAGCGCAGGAGGTCGGGCGGAGGAGGGAGAGAGTTTCAGGAATGGGGGCCAGCCCGCTACTCTTGCCCTCAAGGACACCTGGGAACCTTGGCCATCTAATATTACCTGAGGCTGGGGCTGCGCTATCCATCCCAACACCCCCTCCCTCTGAGGAGAGGATCCTGTTCCTCCAGAGCAAAATGTTCCTAATCAGCTGTCGGAGTAGACGCCTCCAGGATGCAGTCCAAGCCTATCCAATGCGCGGGATGGTTTCTACCCAGCTTGGAACTCCAAGTGCATTGAGAATAACTTTTAGCTAAACTTTAGAGTCTCCTTCCCGCCTCCTCAAAAATAAATGCTCCTTGAAATGAATTGAATTGAACGTGGATGTTCAAGGTTGACTGCATAGAAAGAACATCAGAGTTTTGGAATTCCCTTTCACAAAAGGGCATCTAGAGGATGGCGGAGAGAGGCCAGGTGAGCCAGAAATCAGAATAGTGGTGGCGGGGGACCCACCGGCTCCGAGCGACACCTACCTCTTCTGCTGCAACAGGTTCAACTCATCCAGGCGCCTGTCCCACGATTCCCGTCCCTGGAGGTATTGGCAGATCTTGCCCCACAGGCTGGGGAGCAGCCCTAACTTCTTGGGCAGGGGCACCCCCATGGGGTGCAGGGCTGCCTCCCCGAGGGCCTGGGCCTGGGACCCGGAGCGGGGCCAGATCTGGGCAGGAATCAATCTTGGGGCCACATCGCAGCAACCGAGGGCGAGCCCGCCCCCGCCCTAGCCCTGCAGAGGTCCCGTCTCTGGTCCAGGGTTCCGCCTCCCCCGATCCACAACACCCCTCCCCCGCTCCGCCGTAGGATTTCACCCCCCCCTCTCGCCCCCCTGAGCTCTCACCAACTGCTGGGGCCGAGCCACGAGAGGGCTTTGGGATTGTTACACTTGGCAGGAGTTGAGGCTCGGGCTCGGACTCGGCTTTGTCAGAAGCTCGGAGCCAGCGGGAAGCAGGGCGGACACACCCTCCCTCCTTCCAAATTACCTGAGATTTAAAGAGACAGGCTGCTGAAGGCCCGCCCGCCTGCAGCTGATCCCTGGGGCTTGCGCAAGCTCCCTCCCCACCTGGGTCTTTCTACCCTTAGGCCGGCCCCCAAAGAACTGAGATTCTGTGAAGCTAGGGGAACCTTCCCTAGGACTTGGGGCCACCCGAAGATCTGGGTAGGTCAGAAGCTATCCAGATAAGTCAGAAGCTCCAGGCATTGAAGGGGGCAGGTAGGGTCAAGGGTGATGCCACATGGAAGGACAGAAAGTATAGGGACCCAATGATCCAGAGCCCCCAGAAGCGACCACTGCTCCTAAATCAAGAATCGGCTGTCCTCCTCTCTCAGCAGGTGCCACTTTTGACTCTTTTCTCACTTTCTTCTCCTTCTCAATGTCTGGAAGAAAAGAGGCTTCCTACCCTATAATCAATGGCATCAGGCTTCGAGCGGGAAGGGGGCGTTAGAGACCAACCTGTCTTCCCCCTTCCTCCACGTCTTTTTACAGATGAGGAAACACAAGTCCAGAGGAAGAAAAAAAATTGCTTCTCTAAGGTCACACGGGGGTAAATAGCATATGTAAAATTCGAACTCAGGTCCTCACACCAATGCAGTCCTTTTTTTTTTTTTTTCTCCTAGCCCTCATAGAATCCTGAATGTTGAGCCCAAAGGGATGCAGGATCATCTGGTCCAATCCCCTCATTTTATAGATGAGGAAACTGAGGGCTAGAGAGGGTAAGAAATTTGCTCAAGGTCTCATAGTATCCAAGGGAGAATTAAAACTCAGTCCCTCTGAGGAGAGGATCCTGTTCCTCCAGAGCAAAATGTTCCTAACCAGGGAACTAATTCCAGAGGCAGTATTTTTACAGCTGTGTTAACTGCTGCTTCTCAAACCTTTATTCTCGTTCTCTCCTGTCTATTGAAGTATTTCTTTAATATATTTTTATGTTTATAATGCAATATATTATATATAATATACTTTAATAATTTAATAATAATGTGATAAAATGAAAAGAACACTCAGACTGGAGTCAGAGGACTTGGGGCCAAATTCTACCTCTGATTCTTACTATCTGTGTAACACTTAACCTCCCTGGGTTTCATTTTCCTCATTTATATAAATGACATCTTTGGATTAGGATCTTCGGAGGTCCTTTCCAGTTTTGAACTTAGGATCTTAGAGAGCTAGGAGATGGGTGTTTTGTTGTGGAAAGAGACATGGATTTGGAATGAGAGGAGTTGTGTTGGAATTTTGAATTCTAATTTACTTCCTATGAGATGTTAGTCACAAATATCTTTCTTTTTCTAAGCTAGTTTCCTCATCTATAAAATGAAAGAGTTGGGGTTTTGTTGTTGTTCAGTAGTTTTTTCAGTCACATATAATTTTTCATGACCCTATTTGGGGTTTACTTGGCAAAGATACTGAAATGGTTTGCCATCTCCTTCTCTAGCTTATTTTACAGATGAGGAAACTGAGGCAATTGAACTTAAGAGACTTAACCAGGGTCACACAGCTAGTTGGGTTAGAAGAACTCTAATATCCCTCCCACCTCTAAATCTGTGATATATTATACGTCTGATGTATTTTATAAGTGAGGACACTGAGACCAGGAGACGGTTGCGTTTGTATGTAAATACACAAAAATGTTATTAAGAAAGAGCTATAGTGGACCTCTTCTCTCATACTGTCTTTGTGTTTATTTGTTCAGTATGTCCTTAATGAATAAAAAGCATTTATTAAATCTTTGAACTAAACTGAAGTGTCCTTTCTGGTCAGTTTCACTATCAGAGATCAGGGGGAGTAGACTGTTTTGGCTAAGCAGAAAAAGAGAGCAAGGAGTGGTAGAGTCCATAGCGGAGGTCTGGATGCCATGTTTGATGTAGATCCCAGGAGACAGCATTCAGCACTAATGGGACTAACCCAAGATTAAAAGCCACTTCTCTTCCTACTGATGGGCTCAAGGCCAGGGCCAGATACCTTGAGCAAACAGCATAGCCTAATTAAGAGAGGAGGGGCCATTAGCCTCAACCCACCCCCTAAGGTCAGGGGGTTCAGGAAGGGGGGGGGTGGAGCTTAAGGACAGACCTTGAACTCAGGACCTTTGTGCCCATTACTCTGGTGCTTGGCCTACCATCTGACCCACATAATACCTCCTGTTTTCCCAAATAAGAGAGCCCCAAATAAGCCTTCAGACAAGGGTGGGGGAAAAAGACAATGAGATGTTTGATTTGGGAATGGAGAAATTGCCACCCTCCTTACTTCTTGTTCTGAGCTTATTCCCTCTCTGGACATTGTTGCCCTTTGTGTGAGGACAAAGGGCAAATGTTAACATTTCACTTTTTTCTTCTTATCATCGTTTGCCTTTATTGATGACAATTGCCCTCATGCAAGTCACTTTGGGGGAGGGTCTCTCATTACCCCCTGTGGTGCAGACACCACTGGAGAAGAATCTGTGTGGTTTAGGGCCTAGGTAAGATTTAACTCGAAATGGAAATTGGGGTCTGTTGGAAAAGAACGATGAGGGCTGGGGCAGGACTGAAGGTTCCATAGCCTAAGGGAATGTCCAGCTGGTGTCTGTTCAAACCAGTTCTTCCTGCCCCTGGCTTGCCCATCTGACCTCTGGCCTGACAGGACTAAAGATGAGGGGGCCCCCCTAGGGGGAAAAGCGGAAGATGCACCCTACCTCTGAAGATTACTTTTCAACAGGGAGCTAAAAACAGAAAGAAATGGTTTGAGTTCCTATCTAAATATATCTCTTTGTGTGTTTTTAATCTATTATCTTGATGTAAGTGTAAATAGTACCAAAATCCAGTCTTGATTTGTCCAGTATTTGAGATGTCTGGCCTAGGTATACTTTGTCTAGCTCTTTGTGAACATTCCCATCTCTGTGCTCTGTTTCTAGGTTTCTTTTTCTGTCTTTGGTTCTTTGGTTTTTTTCTTCTGTGTCTCTATCCTTCTTCCTCTGACTCAGTTTCTGTAACTGTATGTGTGATTTACTTCTTTTGTTTCTGGGTTTCTATCTGTTGATCTTATCCTTTTCTGTTTCAGTTCTCTGAGTCAGCACCCTCCATCTCCATCTTTCTCCATTCAGTCCTTCCTCTATTACCCACCTGCTTCCTATACACAAAACTACTGCTGATTCTGGATTGGAAGACATCAAGTAGTCCCCAGGTGAGTTGATATGGGCAGTCATGAGAAGCCCATGACTGGGCTGCCCAGAAGCCTGTGAGGATGGAGCAGGCACCAGGGAGAGTGAAGACAGACTGAGCCAGTGCTCACTCAGCTTGGAGTTTGCTCCAGTCAGTGGGTTCACTGGCCCCAATACAAGCTCATAAAGCCTGCAAGGAGTAGGAGTGACAGGTCAACAGGTGTACAAACATACATAATCACAAACACAGTCATATATACACATAGTTTTCACTCATCAAGAATACCTCCTCATTGCTTCAAAACACCATCACTCATCTTTTTGGACCCTTAGACAGTTGATCCTGTCTCCTACCCTGTACCTTATCTTCAGTTGAATGGAAGACCATTTTCAGGTCCTACCTCCTACCTTCTAATTCCCAATCCCTTCCCCCACCTCCATCTCTTGTTCCCCTTCTAAACCCTGAAAACTTGGCTCTGGTGTTCAGAGTGGGGCAGGGCTAGGGAAGAGGGAAACATTTCAAGTTTGAGATAAATTCAACTTTCCTTGGGGAAGAAAAAAATACCACCACAACAATCAAATGAGAGCCATGAAAAAGGTGGATGGAATTAGGGAAGAGAAGGTAATAGTAGTGCCTAGGTTTTAACTTCTAAGAAGCAGATATGAATTTTCTTAGGATTCACTAAATATTAGAATACATCATTATTTCATAGTAATTATATGACCAGTAAAAAGGTTGATTCATATCCAGTATACTTTCTTTCCAATGTCCTAAACCTTGAGCATTCGCTCACATACCAAATCCAGTGTTATCTAGTCTCTTACATTTGAATTGAACTCAACCACCCCCCACAATATCCTGCCTTATTTACAGAGTACACCTCTAACCCTCTCTGTGATTCTTAGTGCCCATTTTCCCAGAGTGGCAGATGGCATTTGGCAAGATAGAAGAGAGAGGCCAATCCAAGGTTTTCTCCTGATAAGGCACTAAGTTTAATAGCCCCACCATTTTCATGTGACTGGACCCAGGATCCAACACTATTATTTCCTTGGGTCCTCACAACCTGCCCCACCCCAAATTTGATTCACAATATCCATCATCCACTTGAGCTTTCATGAGTCTCAGGACTCTGGTCTGAAAATATTGGAGGCTCATTATAATATATCAAAGTCTGAAAACTATTCTAGAAGTCTGTTCTATAGCTTCTAGGTTACTGTAGCCTTCATCCCAACCCTTCATCCAGAGAGAGTTGTGGGATTTGATCTAGTTCCTTCCCTCTGTTGATTATTTTCTAGTTACTCTATACATTGCTTGTTTGTACACTATCTTATGCATGTTGTTTCCCCCATTAGATTCTGAATGCCTGGAGGAACTGGGTTTGCCTTTTTTCTAATCCCCACTACCTGCCTACCACATAGCAGATACTCAATAGATGTTTATTGACTGACTGACTGAATGTAGAGTAGGAGTGATATTACCCTTTCCCAAAGTAGCCCCTTTGGAACTAAAACCCTTAAGAGCCAGGGATCAAGTTGTGTTGGCAATAGAAATGAGGAGGAAGACAGGGTTCAAAGTGGGTACCCTGGAGGCAAGGATGGAAAATAGAATGTGTTCCTTTGCTAAGGAGAACTTCCCCAAGCACAGGGTAAGTGAGTACCTTGGCCCAGACTAGCCTGCAAATATACTTGACTATTGAGGGAAGGGAGTAGGGAAGGAGGGGAAACTGCTGGCTCTGTTACCCAAGACTTGTTGGGGGAGGAAATGAAATTCAATATTCCCCCTCCTCTGACCTTCAGTCACAAGGATGTTAGCAGGTGGGGCATCCACACCCTGTATGCAAATGCTATGCCTCTGGAAGGCATGTCTGAGATGGGCTTTGAAGCTATAAGGATGAAGGTAGGGAGAAGATGGGTTAGATTTCATGAAATCCTGAAATATACAGAGGGCTTAGGACTGGTTTTTAGAGTTCATCTAGTTCAGTCCCCTCATTTTAAGTACATGATAAAACTGGGAAGAGAATTAATTGACCTCTTCAAAGTCTTGATAGGTCTCTTCACAGAGCCCTGCATGATGACTCAATCTAGTGTTCTTTCCAGTGTACCCCAAAGTGAGGGATGCTAGTCTCCATAATCCTCATTTAAAGAGCCCTGAGATTAATCCTAACCCCCACCTTCATTGTAGGAACTCTAATCTTCTCTTTGCAACTCCCTAATCTCCATTTTAGAACAAAGAAGCCCAGAGGAAAGGCACCAAGGCTGAAGGATGGGGCTTTGAGGTCCAGATTGGGCAGTAGGTCTATCAATGGATATTCTAGGGCACTGAAAGAAAAACATAAGTATTTGGCTAAATCATGGTCCCAAAAACCAAAACAGAGTTAAAGAGTCCATCTAAAGATAAGGATTATGGTAAAGCAAATCACTTCCCTTTCTGAGTACCAATTTCCCCATAGTTTACCAGTTAAGCTGGATTGTTTCTAAATTCAAACTTGACCCAAATTCAAGTCCTATGATGATTTCATATCCCCTGTATTAGGTTATTGGTATTAGGAAAAAATGTGATGCATCACTACAAAAATTTTGCCCACCTCCACATCTCTCTTATTGTAGTTCTAACTCTGAGGTACTATGAGCCTCTCTTGCTCTTCTTAGAGCTAGTGGTTTTATCCCCAGGGTTCTAAGTTAAGCATGGCAGGTGGCAATTAGGCCTTTCCCAGGACTGGCAGCAGCCAGCCAAGGGGCTGGGACAGGTTCAGCAGCAGATACCTGACCAGGGTGGGGTGGCAGGTTGGGGGTGGGGATGGGGAAGAAGTGGGAAGGGGATTTAGGGTTGTCTCAGCTGAGTTTGTAGGAGGGGACTGAGGCCAAATTGTGTGTTTCCCAGACACTGTTGGGTAACTGGGGCATGAGGCCTCTGGGCCTCCAGGAACGGGAACTAGGAAATAAGGAGACCTCAGTTCCTTTTGCTGCCAGCCTCCTACTCCTCTCCAATTCTTCTGACCCCAAATGCACTGGCAAATTAGTATGAATGTCATTTAGGTTGTGTATATGGGTGTATGCAGAACAAACAGATTCTTTGATTCCATGAAGGGAGAAAGGACAGGAAGAAAGAAAGAGATAAGACAGGGGATGTGAAATCATGACAGAGCTAGAATTTGGGTCCCAGGAAAGGTTCTTATTCTTTTATTCCTGTCTAGACTCTCCCTAATAACCTTTCTCCTATCCCTTCCTCCCATCCTTTTGCTTTTCCTGGTCTCTTGGCTCTAGATGTCTTTAATGTATCTTGGGAAGTTACCTTGTAGCCTTTGGAAAAGCCAAAAAATTGTTTCTTCCTTGGGGTGGGGCAGAAGCAAATCTAAGGAGCTGATTCCATCTATATACACAGGTCTCCCTCTACTCCCCACCCCCTAGACTGAGCTGTGTTGTACTTGACCCTGTGTAACCCTAAGAGCTTGTCCTTGGTTGCCCATTCTATTTGCTCCCTAGAGCTACCTTTATAAAACTCTCTGAGATATCAGAGGCCCATACTGTCTGAACTCTTTGTCACTTTCTATTTGAATTCGGTATATGTGTACTTCATTGTCCAAATGGTACCTGGACATCAGTGGGTCTGTGTGCCTGGGGCATACTCCAATATCTATGCATCTATGCATGAAAGACAGGGTAGTCTAGTGGAAATTATAGGATAATCAGTTTGGAAGGACCTTCAGAGACCGTTTATTTCAACACCCTCATTTTAGAGGAAGAAACAAAAGTCCAGAGAAGTGAAATGATCTACCCAACGTCATCAAGGAGTAAGTATATTGGGGGGGGGGGGGCGGGTTTACCTATTACTCAGCGGCTTATTTACTATATGATCTTGAGCAAGTCTCACAAAATCTCTGAGACTGTTTTCTCACCAATAAAATTGGTGAGATAATAATACCTGTATATCTCTTATAGTTGTTGGGAGGATCAATGAGATAAAATATGGGAAAGCATTTTGAAAATGTGCTACACTATGATATACAGGTGGAAGATACTGCTTTTGCTAAATGTATTTCTGTGAATTCCTGGGGTTTGTAATACCCTCCATAAATTAGGCTGAAATGACCCAGCTTGGGGTTTCTCTTGTTTCTTTTCTCTGTGCCTGTTTGTGACCTTATCCTCCCCACCCTCTGCTACGAACTACTCCCAAACCTCAGTCCCATGGGAAAAAACGGAGAGGGATCCAAACCTCAAACTGGCAGATATTTCACAGAAGAAGGTTCATTATTTTCACTATCCCTGCAGCCTCTAACTGCATCCCCCACCTGCCACCAATTTGCACCTTACCCCCAATTCTGCTCTCTTAGAATCCAGGGAATTATGGCATAGACCTTGTATTCCTTGTCCACAGAGATCACAATTCCTGCTTCAAATGAATAAATACATATGTCGTTATGGCAAGTAACATTCTCCCATTGCCAGGGTTTCCTCTCCTCCTCCTCTCCCAGCTCTGAAAGATGCCCCCAGATTGAATGAAGGAGGATTTACCCTAGAAGAAGCTCTGCCCCTGTCACTATCTCTCACCTTTCATGTCCAAGCTCTTGCCAAGGTCTGCTGATTTCACCTCTATGACATCTTTCAAGTATTCCTTCTTCTTTCCTCTGACACTGCCAGGCCCTCATCACCTCCTGCCTTGATTATTGCAATAGTCTGCCTGCCTCAAGTCTTTCCCCAGTGCAATCAATTCTCCATGCAGTCCACTAAAGTAATTTTCCTAAAGCACAGGCCTAATCACATCATTCCCTAAAAGTCCAGTGGCTTCTTGTTGCCTCCAGGAGCAAATACAAAATGTTCTGTTTGGCATTCAAAGACTTTTGTAACCTAGCCTCCTTCTTTCTTTCCAGTCTTCTTACTACTTACTTTCCAACTTGTGCTCTTTAATCCAGTGACACTGGACTCTTGGCTGTTCTAGGAACGAAACGTTCCATCCCTTGGCTCAGGGTACTTTCTCTGGCTTTCCTCCCTGCCTGGGATGCTCTCCCTCCTCTACTTTGACTATTGACCTCCCCAGCTTCCTTTATCCCAACTAAAGTCCCATATTTTATAGGAAGTATTTCCCAACTTTTAAAAAGTTCCGGTACTTTCCCTCTTTTCATTATTTTTTAAAATTTATCTTGTGTGTGGTTTGCTTTGTATATATTTGTATGTTGTTTCCCTCATTAGACTGTAAACTCCTTAAAGGCTGGGACTATCTTTAGGCTGCTTTTGTACCCAGAGAGCTTAGCTCAGTGCCAGGCACATAGTGGATATGTTTAAAATCTTTGTTGCTTTGATTCTTCTCTCATATTCCTTTGGAAATCTTATGTATATGAGTGACTGAGTGAATGTAATGGATGCGTTAAAGGAGTATTCATGGTCTTGTTGGTTCTTCATATGCAATTAAGGTAAACAAGCCCTTTTGTAGGATGGAGAATGTCTACTTTGCACCTGATGGCTTGCCCCTTTGCCTTTTGATGTCTCTTGTCTTTTACCTTCTGTGGAACTTCAACACTTGCTCAAGTCTCACTGAAGAGTGAGGCTGGTGACCTTGCACAGCCCTTCCTCACTCAAATCAAAGTTAACTGCAAGTCATGTCATCATTTCCCTGATGTCATGGTCCTCTTCAGAAATGAAGGACAAACACGAGTTTCAGTGGGAAACCCCCTTTACATTATTAGTCATATATATTATTCTCTTTGTTCTCCTTACTTTATTCTGTTCATACAAGTCTTCCCATATTTCTCTGAATTCCTTATGTTTGTCATTTTTTTAATTCAGCTATACCCCAGCATCCACTTTCTATCCAGTTTTTTTCTTTTTTACTATTTATATGGCCTTTCATTACATCTTTGACATCCTTGGGCTACATATGTCTAATAACCAGGTCTCTTGGTCAAAGGGTTAGAACCATTTTAGTGACTTTTATCATAAAGGTCCACATTAATTTCTAGAATGGTTGGGGTGGTGAGAAACTAATTAGAAGACTGTTATCATAGCCTAAGGGTAAGGTGATAAAGATTTGAACCAAGGTAGTCACTATGTAAGTAGAAAGAAGCAAATAGATGTGAGAGATGTGAAAATAAAACTGGTGCAACTTAATAGCTGATAGAATTTGAGTGAGGGGAATGGAGAAAGAAAAGACATGAATGACTTCAAGATTGCAGAACTGGGTAACTGGAAAGATAATGGTGGATAAGGAAGGAAGGGCAGATTTCAGGGAACAGATGAAGTCTGTTTTGGACATGTTGAGTTTGAGACACCTATGGCACAGTCAGGAGAAATCTAGCTGGTGAGTTAGAGCTGATGTACAGGACCAAAATTAGTGTTGGATATATAGATTTAGCATTCACCTGTATGGAGATGAAATTAGAATGTATAGGAGTAGACGGGATTCCCAAAAGAGAGAATAAGACAGAGTAATCTAAAAGGTAGAAAGACAGCCAGGGGAAAGGAGTTTCACAGAAGCATGGGAGAAAAAAGGAAGGTATAATCCACTGTGTCAAAAGCTAGAGAAATGGAAAGGAGGATAAGAACTGAGAACAAGGTATCTGATTCAGCAATTAAGAGATCATTGGTAGGGTACATAAGAGCCTGAAATGGAAGTGACTGTGTGATCAGGAATTAGAGGCAACAAGTATTGGTAAACCTAGGAGCTGGGCAACATGAAGGAGAAGTGATAGCTTGAGGCCACAGTCAAGGCCAGTGAAGCATTGTTAAAGATTGTTAGTAGATAGTAGAGGACCAGCCAGTAGACAGAGATTAAAGATGAGAGGCAGGGAATGTGATGGAGGTGGGGGGGTCGGAAAGAAAGGGCAAAAAGAGTGGAGTTGGTCGGATGAAGAAGAAATATCATCTTTTCCTCAGAGAACAGGGTAAAAGAGGAGATAGGTGAGGAGGGCTTTTAAAATGGGTCCTAGCGAAAATAAGGAAGCCGAAGAAAGATGCTTCCATTGCTAGTCTTACACTGGAAATGAGAGTGTCAGCTGAGAGAGGCGGATAGGAGAATTTTTGAGATCTGGAGAAAAGGAGGGAAGGTTTGGGACGCTAACTGAGATGAGAGAAATAGGCCATCAGAGAAGAATATATAAAGGAGAGTGATCTGCTGTCAGTTTGAGTATATTCCTCCCCCATACAATATGGAAATGCACTTTGTTTAAAAGGAAGAAACAACTTCTCATCTTTTTTTATTTTTTATTTTGGTGGCTAAGGCTTCTTTCAGTTGTTTGATTGACTGGTAAGTAACTGATCCTCAAGGGTAACTGGGTGATTCAGTTTCTAGAGCGCTGAACCTGGAGTCAAGAGGTTGTTGTTCAGTTCTAACTCTGTTGCCTGGTTCTAGGTTTTCTTGACAAAGATACTAGAATGGTTTGCCATTTCATCTTCCTGATGAGGAAATTGAGGAAAACAGGGTCAAGTGACTTGTCCTGGGTCACGCAGGCTAGTGTCTGAAGCTAAATTTGAACTCAGGTCATCCTGACTCCGCTCTATCCATTGCATCACCTAGCTTCCTGGAGGCAAGACGACTTGAATTCCAATCCAGCCCCAGACACTCACTAGCTGTGTGACCATGGGCAAGTCACTTAATTTTCGTTTGTCTGGTTCCTCATTTGTGAAATTGCGATGATAATACTAGCACCTATTTCCCAAGGTTGTTGTGAGGAGCAAATGACATAGTGTTTGTAGAGTACTCAACACGATGTCTGAAATGTTAGTTATTATTATCATTAACAAGCATTTTTTAAGTATTTATTGTGTGCCAGGCATTGTGTGAATCTGGGGATAGAAATGTAGGAAATCCTCTCTCTGGCCCTCTTCTCTCTTGGTTCTAGGCAAATCCCTAAGCAATTTCCCTTTCTAATGCTATGGCTTCAATACCTATTCTGGGTATGTTTCCTCCACAATTAACCATTCATAACTAGTGCTTTGATTCTGGACTCCTAGGCCTGGGGTGACACTCACAAGGCCATGGTCTACAATTTCTTTCACCTAAAAAAAATGACAACAAAAAGAACAAATGTTGGGCAAAAACCCAAGACCTATATTCACGGGAATACGTCAATCTCAGACAGAGAGACAGGGCCCAAAGCTTCTCCCCTTACAGCATTGTCTCCTCTCCCTGGAACATTGACAGCTGGAAAGATGTCAGGAAAATTAATTGTTCATAGCTAGAATGAGTGAACATAGTAAAAATACCAATACTACCTAATAATTTACTTAGTGCCATACCATTCAAATGACCAAAGTACTACTTTAGAGAACTAGGCAAAATAGCAGCAATATTCATCTCGAGGAACAAAATATCAAGAATGCTAAGGTAATTTTGAAAAATGGGAAGGGAGCAGGCCTAACAGTACCAGATAAGCTAAACTTCAAAGCAGGAGTCATTAAAACAATTTGATTCTGGTTCAGAAATAGAGAGGTTGATCAGCGGAACAGATTAGGTACACAACATACAAAAGTAAATGAGGGAAGGAAGAGAATAAGCTTTTATATTTTTGGTTGCCGTTGCTCATCGTGTCCAATACTTCATGACCCCATTTGGGATTTTCCTGGCAAAGATACCATTTCCTTCTCCTGCTCATTTTACAGATGAGAAGACTGAGGCAAACAAGGTCAAGTGACACAGCTAGAAAATACCTTAGGCCAGATTGGAACTCAGGTCTTCCTGACCCCAGGCCCTCTGCTTTATCTATTGGGCCATGTGCCAGGCACAATGCTAAATTGTTACAACTCTTATCTCATTGGTCCTCATGACAACCCTGGAAGGAAGGTGCTATTATTATCCCTATTTTATAATTGAAGAAACTGAGGCAAACAAAGGTTAAGTGACTTACTCAGGCCATACAGTTAAGTGTCAGAGTGCCAATTTGAATTCAGGTCTTCCTAACTCCAGGCCCAGAATTCTTTTCAGTGTGCCACCTAGCAGCAGCACAATAGACTGAAATGTTTCATAAATCCAAAGATTTCAGCTACTGGGACAAGAACTCACTATTCAAAAGAAATCATGAAAAAAAACTGGAAAACAGTATGGCAGAATCTAGGTATAGACCAGCATCTCAAATCATATACCAAGAAAAGCTCCAAATGGATACATGACTTAGACATAAAGTATGACATCATAAACAAATTAAAGAACAAGGAATAAATTACCCATCAGATTTAGGAATATGGAAAGAGTTCATGACCAAGCAAGATATTGAAAGGATTGCAAAAGTTAAAGTGGAAAATTTTGATTATATATAATTGTATCATTTTTGCACAAACAAAACCAATACAGTTCAAGTTAGAAGAGAAGTTAATAAATGGGGGAATCATCTTTGTAACAAGTTTCTGTGATAAAAATCTCACTTCTAAGATCCATAGGGAAGTGATTCAAATTTATGAGAATAAGAACCATTCCCCAATTGATAGTCAAAGTATATAAATATGAAGTTTTCAGAGAAGGAAGTCCTAACTATGAATAACCATGTGAAAAAATGCTCTGAATCATTATTCATGAAAGAAATGCAAATTAAAACAATTCTGAAGTTCCACCTTGTGCCCATCAGATTGGCAAAGTTGACAAAAATGGAAAATGACAATTCTGGAAGGGCCATTGGAAAATAAATACCTTAACACATTGTTGCTGGAGCTATGACCTGGTGCTGACTTTCTGGAAAGTAATTTAGAACTATGTCCCAAAAGCTATTAAATTGTGCAGAACTCTTTGACCCACTGATGCCAGAACTCTATTTATACCTCAAAAGAGATAAAAGAAAGAGGAAAAGGTCCTACATGTCCAAAAATACTTATAATATCTGTTCTTGTGGCAGGAAGGAATTGGAAATCGAGTAATATCATAAATACAAAAAAATAAACTCTGAAATGCTGAGGAACTTTGATCAATACAATTAGCAACCACAATTCTTCTGACTCCAGATGAAACATGCCAGCAAGATCCTAGTGGTGGTGGACAGATTGGGGATAGTGTGTGTGTGTGTGTGTGTGTGTGTGTGTGTGTGCATGTGTATGACCAGTATCAGAGTTTTTTTGACTATATGTGTTTGTAACAGGGGTTTTGTCTTCTTGCTTTCTCATTTATGGAGGGGGGGGGGCACAAAGAGAAGGGAGGCATTTTGGTGAGAATACAGATCTGAAAACAAAATAAAATTTAATTAAAAAAAAACAAAACCAGTCAAATAGAGAAAGTCAACCGATAGAGGATGGTGTCTTTTGAATGCGTCCCCAATTCCATTGAAACTGCAGCCAGTCAAAGAGGTTGTTATTCACCATGAAGTCAGTAGACCAGTAGAATATTTACTGATCCTTCAAAGTCTCTCCACTACAATTACAGTACCACCTATCATGAACAATGTTCTGGAAGCAGGTCCCCCAACCTCTTCCATTTAGGGAATTCCATTGTTGGTACTCTGTCCATGCTGGTAAGTACTGAGCTCAAAGTTCTCTGTTACACAAAGAAAATGCAAAAAGAGTCTCTACCCTCAAAAGCTTACTTTCTAATGGGAAATATAGCATACACATAGATTGGTACATTCAAGATACTTACAGAGTAGATGGAAGATAACTTCAGGGGTCAAGACAATAGTAGGTAGAGAGCTGGCATGGACTCTTCGAGAAGTTGCTCCTGTGTTTTCTGTAAAAATTGACTGACAGAACCCTGACTCTTTTGGGTCCCCCTTTTGCTTTAAGGATTGTGCTATTCATGAGAAATACCTAGTGGGGGTGAAGGAAGAGAGTTTTCTCTGTTTCCTCCCCAGGAGTTACTGATTTGGGCACACATAGAAATTGTGTGGTTACACATAGTCTAAGAGATTTTCCAGGTTAAAACATGACAGCAACTGAGGCAATAGATTTCCTTTGGAAGCACATTTCTGATGCAAATACTTGAAAAAGTAGAAGAGTTCCTGGACAATATCCTTAACCCCCACATCCTTTGTAGAAGAATTATTTTAATTTCCTAGGCAGTGTGATCCCATAATACAGTCATTTAGAGAGAGAGAGAGAAAGAGAGAGAGAGAGAGAGAGAGAGAGAGAGAGAGAGAGAGAGAGAGAGAGAGAGAGAGAGAGAGAGAGAGAGAGAGAGAGAGATGCCCTGGGCAGCATCCACCTCAGGGATTGCACCATGGCTGACTGCAAGTTTGAGAATTCAGGCATCAGACCATCTAGAGAAAGAGGAAATGCTCACATAGTTTTTGAATAGCATCCAGACTAAGAATAGAAAGCATCATTCATGTGACTCTTGTAGCTGGAGGATTAATGCTATATTATGTGGGGTGGGAAGTGAGAGCAGGTAAGAGACATTTCCACAGTCCTTACTATTATCCTGAATTCTTTGATCTTATTGGAAAGTGATTTGTCATTTGACTTGTTTTATGTTTCTCTTCCAGGTGAGTTCGAGTTTTGAGAGGGCTTATTAGGTTAAAGGAGGATTCATTTGAATTCAGAACAACTATGACTGCTTTAAGTGCATCCTGTATCTGTTTATAGAACTTTAGTAGTCTTTTGTGTATCCCTTAGGCATTTGCTATGTATTTTTATGGATTCCTAAGAAATCTGACACCTAAATAGCTCATTGGATAGCATGCTGGGCTTAAAGTCAGAGAGACCTAAGTTCAGATTTGATCTCAGATAGTTGCTAATTGTATGGCCTTAAGCAAATCACTTAATTTTATTGCCTTGGTTTCCTCATCTGTAAAATGAGTTGTAAAAGGAAATGGCAAACATAGTATCTTTGTCAAGAAAATCTAGTGGTGTTCTCTGGTCCATGGGGTCACAGAGAGTTGGATATGACTGATCAACAACAAATTCTTCATTTTCTGTGGGATAATATGCATTATTAATTAAATACTTGTATTGGAGCTGGGGTCCTGTTGCCCACATTTGAGAAATTTAGACATATTCTATAGCTAAGTTATCATTGGAGATTTTCTTCAAATAAACTTCAGGGTAATGGCATGAAGAGTCAAAGATAAAAAGCCTTTGGGGATTTCCCCCCATCTAAATCGGATGGAGGACTAATGCTATATTATGTAGGGTGGGAAGTGACTCTAAATCTGGGATATAAATAAGAGGACTGCCAGGCAACAATTGAGATTAGCTAAATTTGTAGGGAAACTAACTAGTCAGCACAGGAAGTAGACAAGGTAGATGGAGAAAATGATTCAGGTGTGGGGATTTGGCTGGGCAAGTTTAGGACAAATGAGTCTACAGTGGAAGGCAATGTATAACTGAAATGGTTAGCTATAGTTTCAAAACTGTTAAGGGAAGAAAAGTGAAACCAAAATAGAAGTGGGGGGCTATGGAAGGGGAAAAGATGGAAGGACTGGGAGAGTTCAAGTGAGACGGAGGGAAATGGAAGGATAGAACATTATATTCAGAGACTGGAATTAGAGTTCAAAATCATGAAGGTGGTATGATAATAGGTCATTGTAAGCATCCTTGGGGATGACCGCTGAAGCTGTAATGCAGGGAAGTAGAGGAGGTTGTTAATAAACTAGGAGATTAGGGTGTTTGAAAAGACAGCATCAAATATATTGCAATCCCTAAGTAGGAGAGGTTGAGTTGAAGACAATGATTGTGGTCCAAGGCCTGAACTTGGAAAAGGGGTAAAGACCACCAGATGAAAAGAATCTGAACCAGTGAACTTTTTTCTCTTCTCTGAATGCCCTTAGCAATTAACATATCTCTTAGGTCAATTATAACATTCTTCCTTGTATTATATTTATTTATACAACAGGCAGCCAGAGAGGGCACTGGATTGACCACTAAGTCTAGAGTCAGGAAAGCCTGAGCTCAAATCCAGCCTCAGATACTTACTGATGATTCAACCCTGGGCAAATCACTTTTCCCCTATTTGCCTCAATTTCCTCCTCTATAAATTGGGGATAATAATACCTATTTTCCAGGGTTGTGCAGATCAAATGAAATTTGCAAAAAGTGCTTAGCATTTAGGGCACTATATAAATGTTAGTTATTATTATTTTGTCATGTAACCCACTCCTACTAGACTGTAAACGTCTAAGGTCAAGGGCTGTCTCTTCTTCATTTTTGCTTTCTCCATTGGTGCTAGCACAATAATCCTTGCTTTGTGTTTTCATTTTTCACTTTACATTGACCGTTAATGAACCTATTAACCAAACAACCCTTTATAATAACTGACAATCTTTCCAGGTTTACAAAATATTTCATATATATTATCTCATTTGATCCTTATGACAGGCTGTAAGATGGATGCTATTATTATCATCCCTATTTTACAAATGGAATGGGAAAACTGAATCTAATGAGAGATTAAGTGACTTGCCCAGGAGCATACAGCTATTAAGTGTTTGAGAGAAGATTTAAACTCAAGTACTCTAGACTCCTAAGTTCAATGTTCTGGACACCTTACCACCAAGTAACGTTGTTGGGTTTCAATCATGTCTGACTCTACATGATCTCATTTGGAGTTTCCTTTGGCAATGATACTAGAGTGATTTGCTATATCCTTCTCCACCTCATTTTACAGAGGAGGAACTGAGGCAAACAGGGTTAAGTGATTTGCCAGCATCATAAAGCTAAGTAAGAGTCTGAAGCTGGATTTGAATTCAGGTCCTCCTGACTCCAAAGTGAGAGCTCTGTCTACCCAATATCATAACAAAATCATGCTCTTGTTCATTACTCTTGAGATTTTCTTTAGTATCCAGCCCTTTTAGGACCTCATACCAGACTCAACTCTGGATATTCTTCTCCTCCCTTGTCTCAGGAATAATGAGACAAGAAACCTGACCTGTAGTGGCCTTGGGCAGTAGGTTAGGTCAAAGGCTTGATGCAAACTGAGATAATTTTTGACCTTTGTTGGTCCCTCTGAGCAAGATGGGGTCAAGTAGCAGAGGAAAAGGTGTTCTTTGTGGCTCCCCTAGAGGACACTTTCCTTACATATGATATGTCTTTGACTGTTTCTGAACCAGACTCACCTCCAGCTCTAACCATTGCCCTCAACCATACACATATTCAGTGCTCCAGAGCACCACTACTTATGGTCTACTCCCTCACTGCAGTTCTGGGGGAAGGGAGGCAGTGTCCGAATGATCTCAGTGGCATGGAGGCAAAGCTTCAGCTGCAGTGCAATCAACTCCCTATCATTTCCAGAGTCATCTGTCTCCTTACCAGTCACCAAGACATTGCCCTCATACTCCAATCCTTCTTCCAGTTCAAGAACCATAGTCATATCAAGTCCATCTTGGAAAAGACACGTCAATCCACTCTGCTCAATCTCCACCCATAATCCCTGTGTAACTTTCCAAACCAAAACATTCCTCCCTGGCCACCACTCCCTGGTCTATGTTATTTCTCCTTATTAGAAAACAAGTTCCAGTAAGACAGACAGCCTTCACCTTGATGTTTGTGTTCCTGGAGATTAGCAAAGTACTCGGTACATTATTGTTAAGTCATTTCAGTCTTGCCCAACTCTTTTTGATCACATTTGGGATTTTCTTGGCAGAAATACTGGAGTAATTTACCATTTCCTTCTCCAGCTCATTTTACAGATGAGGAAACTGAGGCAAACCAGGTTAAATAACTTGCCCACGTGTTTGAGGCCAATTTTGAACTCAGGTCCCCTCTGTTTGCAACTGGAGAAGAAAATGGCAAACCACTCCAGTATCTCTGCCAAGAAACTCCCCCAAAACGGGTCACAAAGAGTTGGATAGGACTGAAATGACTCAGCACAATGAAAAACATGATTTTTTCATTCATGTTCATAGTGGAGAGTGGAATGCTTATTCTCAGGTAATACCAATTAGGCTTTTAGAGACCAAAGGGATTAGATTCAGCACAAATTTATTAAGCAGCTACTTGTGCAGAACACTGAAGTAGGTTTTGGAGAGATGAATAGTTTAATCAATGAGATATAAAGCCTACCCTCATGAAGTCCAAGATCTAGTAGGAGCAGAGAAAAACCACATCCATAACTGTGTCACATTTAAAAGACTGAAGTACAAAATAAAAGTGCTATATTTTTATATATTACATATTACCATATGTAATATATAAAATATATTATACAATGCATTATATAATGTAATTATATTATATATTCCCATAACGACCTCTTGTTGGGAGGTTGTCATAGGAACGCATGGCATTAAGGTAGCTTCATAGAGCTAAGTGGCTTATGGGTTGGTCGTTACATGATTTGGAAGAAATAAACCATAGAAGAGGAGGAGATGAAGGGAAGGGACAGTAATTCAGGTCTTTGGAAGAGTGTGAGTTGGGAATGGAGTTAACAAACTACTGGACACATTGGAAGAGAAGAGAATTTAGAAGGAAGGTAGAGTACGTTGAATGAAGTGATATAAATGAAGACTGGAAAGGCACCTGCTGCATGGCCTTGAATCTCAGATATAGGAGGCTATACTTTAGGGGCAGGTAATGGAAAACCAGTGAAAGTTTTAGAGCAAAGAAATGACATTGACTATATGTATTCACAAAGATTAGTCTGAGACTAGTATTACTTATTAGGAACAGGGGAAGAGGGAGAAGAGAGGTCAGAAAACTATAAAACAGCTAGATCAGCCAGAGAACACTGGCCTGGGAGTCAGTCCTACTCAATTTGAACTGAGTTCCAATTTTCCCTCAGACACTGTGACCCAGAATAAGTCAGTCAATGCCTCTCAATCTCAGCTTCACCCTCTGAGGATCAAATGAGATTGCCCACATTTTGCAGATCTTAAAGCTATATATAAGTACTACCCATTATTTCATTTGACTCTTACAATTACATTATTAAGTAGGAATAATAGACATCATCTAAATTGAAAAGTAAGTCTTAAGGCCAGAAATTTGAAGGGACTAGCCCAGTGGAATTTGTGATTCTTTTTTTTTTTTTTTTTTTTATGTAGGGCAAGTGGCAAGCTAGGTTCAGAACTCATTCTCCTAATTTTCGTGTTCTGTTCTGTGTATGCATATGTAATGACTGTGGTGAGCGACTTTATATATGTGTCTAATTGAATAGATGTCTCTCCATGTCTGAGATTGTGAGCTCCTTAACAAAGGAGGCCCCCACTCCCTGCACCAAAACCTGGACCCCCTCTTTACCCATATTTCCTTGTATGGTTCTCTCCTCTTTCCATTCTCAGAACTAAATCCCTAGTATGCATCAAAAGTTAGGGGTTATTATTCTAAAAGTCATTACAGGATATTCTCATGATGTTAGTGCCATTTTGCCTTCAGAAGGAAGCAAAATAGAAAGTGAAGATGGAGAGATATAGAGTATATTAATAGTAATGCCACATTACAGGTATGGAAACTGTCTGCCTTCCCAAAAAGGGATAGTCCACAGAGAGTATTAGCATAAGATACAAGGGATGAGCTAGCCAGGAGGAAGTGATACAGACCAGATGGAGACATTAGTTATACATTTTATTGTATACACGTAATATGCAAAGATAAAAGTACTCATTCACACTTCTGAAATGCTAATAAGTGTAGAAAAGGGACTGTTCCTTCCCATTACAAATATACACCAATTCCGCATAAATTAGAAGCCCTATTAAAGGAGAGAAGGAAATGGTGTACATGTGCTTGATGGGGGTATGGAGAAATATAAGGAAGAGATGGAGAGCTGAAACTCTGCCTGGCTCTGCTCACATTCAGGATGGCATTTCCATCCTCCATCAGAGCCCAACAGTGGCTAATGGGAGAAAGTGTAGAAGAAAAGAGTAACTGTCCAAGACATTGTCAGAACTCTCTTTTTAATGGCTAGCCCCAAACTTTGGTACCAACCCTCTCTTCCCCCAAAATGGCTAACTTAGAGTTAAAGGACATTTGACCCAACCCTTACTCCTTTACCTAGAGCATAGGGATTTATGGACAGAATGACCAGCACTCTCCATTGTCAGAGAGGGATAAATTACTGAAAGGGTTGGAATGACCTACATTCCACTGGTTACTTGGGAATCAGGATAAGTCTCTTAAGATAAATGTCATTGTTCCTCTAGTCCCAAGTGTTCTCTGTTAAAAGGCCAAGAGTCAAGTATTTCTGAGTCATACATGGTAGACTTTCTCCTCCTCATCCCCATCTCTCAAATCTAGACCATGGTTCACATAGCCCAAGGTGTTTCTTCGCAGGACCTCCCAGCCCCAATGACTGGAGCTGCTTTGAGATGTAGTTCGGGATAAGGAGGGTGTTGGGGCTCCTAATGAGGCCTTCCCCAGTGGTTTACCCTTCTGCTTGTATTGTAACTTCTCAGATAGATGCTCTTGTTCTGATTCATCTTGGTCAGAGGACTTGAGGGCTTCCACATATCGGAGCACACGAAGAGGGTTGTGATCCTGGAGGTCTTCGACTCTGCAACGGGAAAAATAGGGTCAAGAAGCAAACCATGGCTGACTGGTGGTGAGGTGAAGGAAAGGAGGAGGTCATAGTATATATGAAGTAAAAACAAATAGGGAGGACAAGAGAATGAGTATGAGCGAATAGGTTTGGGAAGAAACAGCAGCATAAAAGACCATGTAAAAAGGGAAGGGAAATAGACAGGAAAGAGGAGTAAAGAAAAAATTGTGGGGGAATGAGATAGAAGAGAAATGGAAAAAAGGGTGGAAGACAGGAGGATTAGGGGATTGAGGGAAGTATAGTCTAGATTGCGGAGTAGTTTTGAGCATCCAGTTTTTGTTAGAAACCATAAAGTAGAGACCAAAGAGGAACGTTAGAAGAAAGTGAATTGCACACACACCTCCACAGACATGTAAACACACAGATTTACTCATACTCGTATTCACATAGTCCTCATTCATATACTAGCTATACGTTGTCCCTAAATTACTCCCCCTCCTCAGATTTCAGAACTCCAACTTTATAGAATGACTTCTCCCCCTAGTGGATCCAGGAGAACATCTCATGAAAGCAAGGGGGATTGTCAGAAAATCAGACTGTTGAGAAAGGGTTAAGGAATAAACATCTCTCAGCACTTACAGATGCTCACATACCAATACATGGATATGAGATTGCTCTACACACTCCTGCTCACCTCAAGAACCAGCGATCTCCAAGCCCAAACTCTCTCCCACAGATCCCTGAGCGAGGCCATAGGCATCGTGGTAGCTTCCTCTCCAACATCACTGTGGTGGCCACAACCTTTGTGGGGAAGTTGGGAAGGGAAGAAAATGATCAGAAATGGACTAGACATACGGAGAGAAAAAACAGTAAGTAAAGATGAAATGGGAATAATACTGAAATAGGAGAAGCAGAGAAGATGGACTATGCCTATTTAGAAGAGAATTTGGTAATCATTAGACATCAATAAAAGTTCACTAATACTAAATCATACCTTATTAAACCCATTCCATTTTTCATATGGTTTTTAGATAGGCTTAGATGATGGACTTGTGTAGATAGAGTGTATCTTAATTTCAGCAAAAAACATAAATTAATTCTCATGGATAAAATAATTAAATGTGAACTAGATAGAAATGCTGTCTATTGGATTAAAGGTTGAACATTCAAATGTTAAACTGACAAAGTATTGATTAATGTCTCCATGTCATTCCATAGGAGGGTTTCTACACATGTCCCTGTCCTAATCAATAGTACCAATGGATTACATTTTTAAAAAAATCCACAGATATGGGGGAAAAAAAAGCTGGGAAAGATAACTAATATAAAAGAAAGAAAACCACAACTCAACTGAACATTCATTTTCTCAGCTGTCATATGGAGTAGGGGTTGGTCAGGATGATCTCTAGGGTAATAAGGTCATAGATTTAGAATTAGAAAGGACCTTAGAGGTCATCTAGTCAAACCCTGTGATTTTAAATGCCTATGTCACTGTTTGGCCTTCATTCTCAAAGAGGACAATGACATCGGGAAGATGATGTCATGACTTGCAAATGAGCTGGATTTAAGTGAGGCAGAGCTGTGCAAAGTCACTAACCTCACTCTGTCCTTCAGATATATATGGCAGTGGGGTCGCACAAGTGGTAGATATGGCATTAAACCTTAATCCTTTAACTCCAAATCCAGTATGTTCACATGTGCATGCGTGTATGTATGTATTTATTTATTTGAGATACCCAGAAGTTTGAAATGATGAACTGAAAATCATAAGATTAACAAAGATCTGTGTAAAATCCAGTTGCATGACTGCAAGAAGTGGGAGGCCTGGCTAGGCTGTTGTTGTGATAAAGATTTGGTCATTCTTGCAGCTAAAAGTCAACAATGTGATAGAGCATTGAAAAAAAGACGGCAAGGTCTTAGGCAACATTAATAGAAGTAGGAGGATATTAATGGAAGCCATTTATTAATGTAATTAATGTAATGTAAATTTATTAATTTATAAATGTATTGCATTTATTAATGCAATAGTACATATGATCTTATGGCACTCTGTCCTGATCACACCACACCTGAATGATTTTGTTCACCTCTGGATGGAGGTGAACAAACTGTGGGAGGAATACCACCTAACTGAGGGTAACCTGTATAGTGAGGGCTCTAGAAACTATGTCATCAGGGGATGATTAGACAAAAGAGAGATATTTAGGCTGATTTTAGTTGTTCGGTCATTTCATTTGCATCTGACTCTTTCTGATCCCACTTGGAGTTTTCTTTACAAAGACACTAGACTCGTTTGCCATTTCCTTCTCCAACTCATTTTACGGATGAGGAAACTGAGGCAAACAAGGTTAAGTGACTTGTCCAGAGTCACACAGCTAGTAGGTGCCTGAGGCCAGATTTGAACTCAGGAAATACACCTCCCTAACTTCAGACCTGGCACTCTTATCTACTGAGCCACCAACTGCCCCATTTAGTGTGAATGCAAGATAGTTTTTCAATTGTTTACTATGTGGCAGGCATTATATTAAACACCAGAAATACAAATATAAGCAAATCAAGAGAGACAGTAACTACCAAGTAACTTCCCATGTTCTAATGGAAATAAATAAATAAGTGAATGAATGAATGAATAAATAAATACAGCTAGAACTGGGCACCATGTTATGGAGAAGAGAAATGGATAAGAAATAATGGTTGTTTTTAAAGATTTGAAGACTGGCTTATCTATGGAAGAGGGGACAGCCTTGTTTTGGGGTTACTCCAGGGGGACAGAAATAAGGCAAGTGAGTTTTGTAAGCTATAGGGAGAAAGATTTTAGCTCCATATAAAGACACAACTTTCTAATAACTAAATCTGTCCAGCCACAGATTAGAAAGGCTCCAGTTCATCAGCAGATATATTTAAGCAGAGGCTAGATGGCCATAGAAACTATTCCTTCTTTAAGAAGGAAGTTGGATTAGACAATTATTTAGGTTACTTGCAACTTTAAGGTTTTATAACGAAATAAACATGGACTTAGATACACCATGAAACAGCAATGAGAAATATGCAGACATGTATCTCCTCTGTACTATTCTATACTTCTAGTAGGAAGACAAATTCAAGGACAGGAAAAGAAAGACCTACAAAGAACAGGTCCTCCCACCTCTTATCTCTTTCCCTATCTCCATTCCACATCCTGTCCTCTTCTCCTTTTTCTTCTTCTTACCCCTTATGCAATTTAAGCTTGTTTGCTAAATTTTATCAGCAATATTCGTTTATCGGTATGGAGGTGTCAAATATTTTGCTTGATGTAATAGCGTTCAAAGTGTTTGGTCCTGCTCTGGCTTTGAGATTCTATAGCAGTTTAGCAATTTCCTCTTTGATTCTTAAGTTGTGCTTATCTAGAAACTAGTTTAAGGTGCCACAGAGTCCTAAATAACCAAACTACATCCTGTTGAGATCAAAATAATAGCAAAACTCCCCCTTTTCCGGATTCCCCACCTGCTAATATACTCTCTCCCAAAATGACCTAGTATCTATTTTATATTTATCCTTTTATTCTCCTTTCTCTTTTCTCTCTCTTCCTCCCTTTATTTCTTCTCTCTCTCTCTCTCTCTCTCTCTCTCTCTCTCTCTCTCTCTCTCCTCTCTCTCTCTCTCTCTCCCCTCTCCTCCTGTCCTCTGTTTCTCCTTCTTCCTTCTTTTTCTTCTTTCCCTTCCCCTCTTACTCCTTCTCTTCTCCTCCTCCTCTTCATTCTTCTTCTTCGTCTTTCTCTTCTTCTCTTTCTCACATATATATGTATACACACATATGCGTGTGTGTATGTGTGCTTATACTTACATATGTTATTGCCCCCAATAATATGTAAGTTCCTTAACTGTAAAGTGCTTAGCACAGTGCCTGGCACATAGTAAGCACTATATAAATGTTTGCTATTATGAAGGTTAGAGACTGTTCCATTTTTCTCCTTGTTTCCATAGCGCCTAGAATGGTCTCTGACATGGACTAGCCACTTAATGCCTATTCCTTAATTAATTTAGAGTTCCACCAACATGATCTGCGTTCTCCTCTCCCCTCCCATAATATGCCCTATTCAGTCAGCATTTATTAAGTGCTCACTGTGTGCCAGGAACTATGCTAAATACTGGGAAAACAAAAAGAGACAAAAATGCAGTCCCTACCCTCAACAAGCTCAACATTCTAATTGTGGGGCAGGGGTGACAACAGAGTAGAATATGTAAAAAACTATGTATAAGACTATATGTACATTGTAGACAGTGTAAACTAGGGATAATCTCAGGGGTTGTCAACTTCTGAATTCTCTCCTTCAGCATATTACCAACATAACTAAGATATCTCTTCTCACTCTCCTTCAATGTTCTCTATCAACCAAGTCCTTCTTGCTATTATGGTTACCCTAGGGAGACTCACCTGGGCTCTCCAGAGCTCATCCCGTTCATGTGCCACCCGCCAATGAGTATCGCCCATCATGGCAATGAAGAGATTGAGCATCAGGAGAACAGCAATGATGGCAAAGGCAAAATAGACCACACTGTACATGAAGGGCAGATCCACATCATAGTTGGCAGGACCATCAATGATTGTAAGGAAGAGCTCAAAGGTGGTGAATAATGACATGGGATAACTGAAGAATTGGCCCAGCTTGCTTGGATCCTCTGTCTGAAAGATGATATAAAACGCTACTCCACCCAAGGAAAAAGGGTGGGGGAAAGAGTGGTTACCATAATAATCAGAGGCTGGGGATTGGCATGTTCCCTGTCCTTTCCTCCTTCTGATATGGCTAACGTTGAGATGTTCCATGATTCTAATGAGACACCCCACATTTGATACTAATGACTCTGCTAATATTAGGGTTAACATGGTCCAGTCTTTTGATATGATATAATCTCTAATTAAAAATAATACAATTAAAAAATTCCTTGACACTAGGGTTCACATATGAGGGAACTGACCAAGTGAAAATGACAGTGTTGAATGAATCAATGACTAAATTAATTATGTGCCCAAATCTTTGAGTCATTCCTTTCCTCTGTTTATCTCATATTTGTATTTGGGCATTTGTGGCCAAGTATGAGCTTGTGGACACCAAAAGATAAGATAGATTAGAAATTACCAGTGGGTTAGGAAAAAGTGACCTTACCAGAGGCAAAGCCCAGGATAACCACAGCCATCAGCCAGCAAAATCGTAATAGATCCCCAAAAAACATCTGCAGGGGTCATAGAAGAGAATGAAGGACTGAGACCATCAGTTAGTTTTTAAATAGTTGTTCCTTCCTCCCCCAACACAATGAGTCTATCCCTAAAGATCCATAGCCTCCATGACAGTTAAATTTATTTCATAACCCTTGTCTCCAAATCTCTTCAACCTGTTCACTTTGCTTCTTTGAAATAACTTAAGCAAGAAGATGCTATTCAGCCCAGAAGCCAGAAGAAGGAACACTGACCTTCTGGATCATGATGGTGAAGGGGCCCAGCATCTGGAATCCTCGGGCGAAGTACATAACATTGCACCAACCAAGCACTAGGGCAAAAGACATAGGTACCACCTCCCCAGATGTGCTGGTGAGTCGCATCACCATGGTCACTAGCACCATGCAGGCATAGATGATACTTGGATAAGAGGATACATGTAAAGGGATTATGGGAAGGCTCTTTCAGGCCTTGACTGCAATTTGTTTGTGACTTTGACTGCTCACATATACTCATATGCACAACTCACATATCCAACACACATCCATTCAAATTTAGACACCTATATTGCATCAATATAAACACATAGATTCTCTGGAGATGGGGCTCCTAGAATTGGGGATTAGCTAAGATGCAGTGAAGTACCATTAATTTGAATGAATTTCAAGGTAGGGAGGGAATGAGAGAGAAGGGACTCACATGATGACATGAAAAGGTCCTCCAAGAATGGTGTGTCCAAAGTATTGAGTGAACCCAATTCTGAAGACGTCTGGAATCTGAGAAAAGCATGGGTATAACAGCGAAAGGAACAGTTGCTTTAAGGTCTACAAAATTCCAGTGGAGAGTAGGGATAGGAGTTCTGCCAATCTTCCCTTCCTCCCTCCCACTTTCTTTAGTTTATCTTCTGAATCAGCTTCAGCATCCTGGAGGGAGCCCTCATGTCTCTCTGCTTAGATTCAAACTTAGTTTCCCACATTTTGCTGCTCAACTATCAGGGAAAGAGTCTGAGAAAGGAAATAGGGACCCTACCTAAAGGCAGAAAAGAGGAAGATTTGTCTAGGACTGATGAAGACATAGAAAGAACCCTGATTCTCAAGGTTTAAAATAGTGGATGTGAGCCTTAGAAGGAGAATGGTGATAGGAAGTTTTCCTGAGATTCACCTTCCCTTGGAAACTTCTACCTGCACATTCAGTCCTGTAACATTCCCTAAGCTACTGTGGGCTCAAACCTGACTCTCCTGACTTTGCCTAGGACTCACCTTCCCTTGGCTCTACTGGCATTAGTGCCATCTCTTGTCCAGATAAAGTGGTTAGGATGGTCTTTTGGTGCTTCTACACATGTTCCTATGATGATGCCTTAAGTGCCACCTGCCAGCTAGCTTTGGGATTTCTCATTTCAGTAAACAAGGGGGCTAGTCCTACCTACTCACTGGATCCAGATGACTCAGGAGGAGAAAATGAGACTGGTGACCTTGCACAGCCCTCACTCACTCAAAACAGTCAAGTGTAAATCATGTCATCATTTCTCTGATGTCATGGTCCTCTTCGAAAACAAAGGATGAACACAACCTGTGAGTAGACTGAGGTGCCTAAATGGATACCCAGCTATCTGGGTAACTCAGCTCATCCTCTATCTCAACCTAGCCCTCTCCCTTTCCGTCTCCTTTCCAAAAGAAGGTAAATTTTGATGGCCGGAAGTTGCCCAGTTAACTTGGGGTACGTTGGCTAGATTTCTTTCTTTTTTCCTTTCCTTTCCTTTCCTTTCCTTTCCTTTCCTTTCCTTTCCTTTCCTTTCCTTTCCTTTCCTTTTCCTTTCCCTTTCCTTTCCTTTCCTTTCCTTCCCTTCCCTTCCCTTCCTTCCCTTCCCTTCCTTCCTTCCCTTCCCTTCCCTTGCCTTCCCTTCCCTTTCCCTCCTTTCCCTCCCTTCCCTTTCCCCTTCCCTTCCCTTCCTTCCTTCCCTTGCCTTCCCTTCCTTTCCCTTTTCCTTTCCTTTCCTTTCCTTTCCTTTCCTTTCCTTTCCTTTCCTTTCCTTTCCTTTCCTTTCCTTTCCTTTCCTTTCCTTTCCTTTCCTTTCCTTTCCTTTCCTTTCCTTTCCTTCCCTTTCCCCTTTCCTTCCCTTCCCTTCCTTCCCTTCCCTTTCCTTTCCTTTCCTTTCCTTTCCTTTCCTTTCCTCTTCTTTCCTCTCCTCTCCTCTCCTTTCCTCTCTCTTCTCTTCTCCTCTTCTCTCCTCTCTCCTCTCCTCTCCTTTCCTTTTTCCTTTCCTTTCTCCTTGCCTTCCCTCCCCTTCCCTCCCCTCCCCTTCCCTTCCCTTCCCTTCCCTTCCCTTCCCTTCCCTTCCCTTCCCTTCCCTTCCCTTCCCTTCCCTTTCCTTCCCTTCCCTTCTCTTCCCTTCCCTTCCCTCCCCTCCCCTCTCCTTCCCTCTCCTCCCCTTCCCTTCCCTTCCCTCTCCTCCCCTCCCCTCTCCCATCCCCTCTGTTCCCCTCCTCTCCTCTCCCTCTCCCCCCTCCCCTTTCCTTTCTTTCTTTCTTTCTTTTTCTTCCTTCCTTCCTTCCCTTCCTTCCCTTCCTTCCTTCCTTCCCTTCCTTCCTTCCTTCTTCCTTCCTTCCTTCCTTTCTTTTCCTTCCTTCCTTCCTTCCTTCCTTCCTTCCTTCCTTCCTTCCTTCCTTCCTTCCTTCCTTCCTCCCTCCCTCCCCTCCCTCCCTCCCTTCCTTCCTTTCTTTCTTTCTTTCTTTCTTTCTTTCTTTCTTCTTCTTTCTTTCTTTCTTTCTTTCTTTCTTTCTTTCTTTCTTTCTTTCTTTCTTTCTTTCTTCTTTCTTTCTTTCTTTCTTCCTTCCTTCCTTCCTTCCTTCCTTTCTTTCTTTCTTTTCTTTCTTCTCCCCTAAAACCTTACACCCAGGGTACTCTGAAGTCCATGGATTGAACAACAAGGGGTGTCTGCCTAATCTCCACTCAGTGCCCTCCCTTAATATATGGGACTGCTTTATCTTCATTCTCCGCCTGTTCTTGTGTGAGGGAAAAATGCCAATCATTAATCAGAAATTGAGACAGAGAACAAGAGAGACCTAAAGGGCACACGGGACCCATTCTGAGAGACCAGAATATCTTCATGCTTTAAACTAAGGGCTAAGCCATCCCCTACCTCTGAGAGTAAAATGGCTACAGCCCCAATGACAGACACCAGCTCCCCAGCCAGCCGAACATGATCCTCATAGGTCACGTAGGATTCCTGCAGGGGAAATCAGAGTCAAAAGTTGAATGCAAAGCGGAATTTGATCTCTGTCTTTGATGAGGAATCATGTCAAACTAACCCAAGACCTCTGTCAACCACGTTTAATTGTTTGTGCCCATTTGGTTATCTCTCTGTTATATCCCATATCTCTGTTTATATCCCATGTTTTACGTAAGCAAGTGTTTAAAGATAATGACTGAGCAAGTGCTAATCAAGTTTCTCATTAAAAAAAATTGTTTTTGAAATTCAACTAACTTTGAGTATACATGATCACGTCAGGAGCAGAGACCATTCTAATCACATGTCAACTATGAATAACTATGAAGACTAGTCATAAACAAACAAAACTTCTTAGGGCTTGAATAGAAGGTGAGGATTTCAGTTTTCTCTCTGAGTCCCAAGTGAGAATACATGCTAATCCTGGGTGGAAGCCTAAGAAAAAAGACATACATCATACAGTTGACTCCTAACATAGTGAAGGGACTTAGCAGAGGCCAGGCCAGGGAAAGGAGCAAAAGAGCTTTAGGACCTGGGATTGGGAGTGCATTTGGTGGTAGTGGATCATTTAACAGAAGAGAAAATGATTATTAAATGAGGAAAAAAAAACTGTCCTTAGGCCTCTCTAAACTACCCTGGAAGGGTTAGTCATTCATAATTTAAGATGATAATTAAATCAATATGGTTTCTTTATAAAGAAACTTGGAATTTTAAATGGGGTCCCAGAACACTTTGTCATTTTGATAAGAAATGACCTTGCCTTCTTTCCTCCTGCCAAACACCAGGTGACTGGATGACTACCTGTCAGAAACACTGCAGAAAGCATTTATTCATGTTTTGGGTGGAGGTTGCAGTAGATGACATCAGAGGTCTCTCCCAACCCTGGCATTCTAGGATTCTATGAAAAACTTGGAGACCCTGGAGATGTAGGCTGATGGTTTCTTCCTAAATGAAGTTAACATAATAGGACTGAAAAGATTTTGCTGACATCAAATAACCAGGAAAATTATGAATCTAAACCATGAAATAAATGGGATTGACTTAAGTGGCTAGATAGGAATATCTAGAATCAACAAAAGAGCCTCAGAAACTACCTAGAGCTTGATGCAGCACCAACTCTGTCTTCAATGGCATATGTTATGTACATTATCTTTCCTCCTAGTAGAGAAGTATTTCCCCAGCACTTAAAGCAACTAACTTGAGAATGCATCCCTGTCATGTTTACTTGTTTGCTAAGGAGAGGGTCAGGAGAGGATGTATGAAATAAAGGAAGGACTATTTTCCTGAAGTCATAGTTACAGAAAAGTACCCCACAGCCTTTACGAGTAAGTCTCTTTTTTGTCTTTCCTTGACTCTACCTGACATTAAGGCTTTCACTTATTCCTGAGAGGAAAGAGGAAGAGATGGAGACTGAATAAGAAAGTAGTTAGCAGAGGGGCATGGAAGGGATAGAGAAGGAGAAAAAAATGAATTTGGAGTTCTAATTCTCCATTCTCAAAAGAGAAGAAAAAAAAGTGGACTCATGTAGGTAACTCCAGATGGTTTTATCAAGGAAATATGTCTAATAGTCAGTCCTGCTTCCCAAAATCAAAAAATAGGAAAAAAGGAAGGAAGGAAGGAAGAAGGAAAGAAAGAAAGAAGGAAAGGAAGAAAGAAAGGAAGGAAGGAAGGAAGGAAGGAAGGAAGGAAGGAAGGAAGGAGGGAAGGAAGGAAGGAAGGAAGGAAAGAAGGAAGGAAGGAAGGAGGGAGGGAAGGAAGGAAGGAAGGAAGGAAGGAAGGAAGGAAGGAAGGAAGGAAGGAAGGAAGGAAGGAAGGAAGGAAGGAAGGAAGGAAGGAAGGAAGGAGGGAGGGAAGGGAAGGAAGGAAGGAAGGAAGGAGGGAAGGAAGGAAGGAAGGAAGGAAGGAAGGAAGGAAGGAAGGAAGGAAGGAAGGAAGGAAGGAAGGAAGGAAGGAAGGAAGGAAGGAAGGAGGGAAGGAAGGAAGAGAGAAATGAGATGCATTGAAAGATTATCTCAGGAATCAAGTCTTCATCCAGACCTGTCTATGCACCAAAACAGAATATATTCTGTCCCCAAACCTAAAGATATAGAAAGAAGGAGGACACAGCACAAGGACATAAACTCTTCTGCATGCCTTCATTCTCCTTGTTCCTATAACATCCCAGCAACTTCATCTCCCAACCCCGTCTCCTTAACTATCTCTTCCTCTAGTCTCTACTTGGGGAGTTGTTGTGTGGCTACAGAAAAGGACGGAGGCCTCCCCTCAGCCTCTGTCCCCTCATATGATAAACCATCTGCTCTCAAATCAGGCTTCCTAAAAGTAACTAAAGCTACTTGAGTGCAGATCTGAGGATAAATAGCAACTCTATCTAGTTATCTAGATGTACAATTATAGAGACATAGAGCAGATAGTGAGTTCATCTTGAATAGCTGATGATAAGTCTTTCTATGATTTTCCTATCAAATTGTACCTAACTATTTTTGATTCATGGTCCTTCTTTCAGTACTTAAGGTATCAACGAAGAATCTGTGTTTTCTTCCTAGAAGGAATCTCTTATTTAACCAGTGACACACCTTAAAAAAATAGTTATAATCATTTAGCATACACTCAAACACCAGCATAAGATATCATGCATGTGATGATTGGGGAGGGGCATACCATCTGTACCCATACAAATATATTACAAGTAACCTCAATGTAGCTAACACTTCCATTTCCTTCTGCTGTTTCTCTCTGTCTCTGTCTCTGTCTCTTTCTGTGCGTGTGTGTGTCTCCATCTGTCTCTTTGTCTCTCTGTCTCTCTATTTCTCTCCCTCATCCCACTGCATTCTTATTTTCTTGGAGATTCCTATGTAGGGAGAGCATAAAATTACAGAACTATAGAATCTTAGAGTTGCAAGAGGCTTTAAAGGTCAGTGTATTCAAACTTCCAGCCACAAGGGTCCTCCTCAATGTCCATGACAGGTGATCTGACAGGTGAAGAGTTATTGCCATTGAACTCATATTGACAGCATACGTGGGAATGAAAAAAGGATAGTAGGGTATGTCTCTGTTGGCTAGACACATCAGAAGTGTACTCAAGCATATTTGAGCAGAATCTCCCTCCCTTAAAACAACAGAATCTCTCTCCCTTAAAACAACAGAGTTCCCTTCTCACATCACAAGGACTCATTCTCATCAAAGTGTATGTGAACATGTACTTGGGGCAGCTAGGTGGTGCAGTGGATGGAGCACTTGGGCTTGGGATAAAGAGCACTTTATCCTCCTAAGTTCAAATATGGTCTCAGGCATTTACTAACTGTGTGATCCTGAGGAAATCAATTCCCTCATCTGTAAAATGAGCTGGAAAAGGAAATGGCAAACCACTACAGTGTCTTTGTCAAGAAAACTTCAAATGGAGTCACAAAGAATTGGACATGACTAAAATAACCCAACAACCAGAACACACAAGTGTAATAATACATTTTGCCTAGCAATTTGAAGCTCTAAATATTTTCATATCTATTATTTCTTGGGATCTTCCCCAAAGTTCCATACTATTCGTATCTCAAAGATGAGAAAATCAAGCTATAGAGAAGATAAGTGATTTGTTTTAGGTCCCATGGCTAGACAATAATTGGACTCAGACCTAAGTATTGTGACCTCAAAACCATCAACACACGTTTTATAGAAGAGAACAGAGGAAAGGAACAAGCTTTTTATTAATTGCCTCTTATGTGCCAGCCATCATCTAAGCTCTTTACAACTACCATCTCATTTGATCCTCTCAACCACCCTGGGAGGTAGCTGCTATTATAACAACACCCCATGTTAAAGGTAAACAAATTGAAGCAAACAGACATTAAGTGACCAGGGTCACAGGGTCACACAGCCAACAAAGTCTGAGACTGCATTTGAACTTAAATGTGACTGCTTCTAGGTCTAGTGCTCTATCCACTGAAAAAATATATCTACATGTTTTTTTCCTCTGTAAAGTGATGTGTCAGATGGATCAGAAGTTCCCTCTACTTCCATAATTACCTATAACTATGTCTTAAAATCTGTACTTCTTGATCGTAGAGAGGGTGAGGATGGGAGTGTAAAAACTGAGAAATATAAGAATAATACATCTGGACCCATCAGATACATACTCAAAATTTCTTCCAGGAAGTTTTCTCCATCAAACTCATTAGGCTGGTTTCTTTCTATTTAACTAAAGTCATACTTTAAGAGCCTCCCTTCTTTCTAAGAACCACAAACCCCATCTGATCTTATCCAGTCCTAGTCCTCCATTTTTTCTCTGGCCTGTTCCATTAACTATCCCCTTTCTCTAGAACCATCATTATCATCACTTCTAAATTCTCTTTCACTTTTGGAGTCAGTCACTGTTAGAATATTTTTGCCATTTCCTGGGGCTCAATTACCTACCACACCTAGACCTTTCCCCAGCTCATATCTACTGACCTTGGTGGTCTGGACTGTTTCTTATAAAGGGTGACTTGGTAGCACAGGACACCCAAAGACCAATGGGGAGGCAGACAGAGGAGAGAAAGGAATATTGGGCCTAACATTTTAAGGAATTCCATTTTTTTTTATCTTCAGCACTCTGACCCCCTTTCCTCATCTTTCCATCCCTCTCCAAGAGGCAGGCACCTGAAGACATTTTTCCTGGAAGAGATTCACGTCTCGTGAGCTAGTACGGTTGCTGTTCCGAGGTTTGAGAGGACGATAGATACAGCACATGGTGAAGCAAATCATGTAGAGAACATAGATGGCAGCCAGCATGTAGAAGTAGGGTCTCCCAAACCTGTTCCACTTGAGGCTCACCAGTTCCTTCACAGGGGTCTGGTCCAGGATCTGGCGGACCTGGTAAGAAGGAGGAGGTGGGTCCTCAGGGAACATGTGGTCACTGATTCAACTCACATCGCCTCTATGGGATTGTCCTGCAGTCCTGGGAGGAGGATACTAACAACACACCATTATGAAGAAGGCTCATTTCTGCCTATCCCTACTCAAAATTTCTTTCTTCCAGGAAACTCTCCATCCAACTCTTTCTTCTCCTTTATTTCATTTCCTTCATACATAAATACATACTTAGTTTATACCATATTCATTTACACTCATGGATGTATTGTTTTGCAAACGTTCTTAGGTCAATTCAATTGAAAAACAGGATAGCACCATGGTGCAAAGGATAATCATAACAATAACATATATACATATATATATATATATGGTAATTTAAGGTTTCCAAAGTACTTTACATGTTTATTTCATTGGGTTCTCACAACAACCCTATTTTACAAGTGAGGAAACTAAGTGTTAAATGACTACGCCAAGGTCTCTCAACTACTAAGTATCTGAAGGAGGATCTGAACTCAGGTCTTCCTGACTCGAGGTCTAACACTCTATTCACCACACCATGTGGTAGATGGAGAACAGTATTTGACTCATAGGCTACAGAATCAAAGATGGGAAAGTGTCACCATAGTCAGTACATGCCAGGGATATGGCGAGGGTGGCATAAGCAGAGGGGAAACTACACCACAAATAACCATGTCGCCAATATACGCCATGTTCCCAATGTCTTCATATCCATCATCCGCTGAACTTCCTGATGCCTTCCCTTCACTCTTACTCACGTCAGTGTCCATGATGATGATTTCTCTGTCACCTGGACTTGTTTTTTAATTTCCTCAATTCTCATGGTCTTCATCATCATTCTACTATCTATATCTATAATATCTATAATCACCGTCATACTTTGGACCTTTTCGTTCACATTTAAGAGAACTGGAATTCTTGAGATTTTCTTCTCTCATGGTAACCTCCTCTCCTTCTAATTTTCACATTCCTGCACCCTTTCAGAGCCTTACTGCCTCTACTTCTCCTATTCTCCTAGTCTCTCACTATTTCTCAGTTTAACTTGCTTTCTGACCTACGATGGACCGCATTCTTTCAAAAGTATTCTATCACCTTAGAAGTTCTTCTCTTCTTTGAACTTTTATCATTCTTACTCCAATTCTGGGTAAATTGTGAGACCCATTTTTTTCTACTTCCCACCCACAGAGAATAATTGTTATAGATGTTACAAGTATGTTAAGCTCACCTCAAATTTATGTTACTTGACTTCAACTAGGCCTTAACAGACATCTAGACCAGTTTGACAATATTTCTCTCTGTCTGTCTGTCTGTCTGTATGTGTGTGTGTGTGTTTATATATATATATATATATATATATATATACACACACATATATATATATATATATATATAGTTGCTTCACTATTAAAGTTTCCATATCATTAATCATCAAACATTTTTCACTCTCCTTCAATGTCCAATGTACTTTCATTCTACTCATCAAGATAGTTATCTTTCTACTTAACTGAGGATACCCTTTAAGGGTTCCCTTCCTTTCTAAGAAGCATAAATTCCATCTGATTTTACCCAGTCCTGGCCCTCCAATTTTCTCTCTGACCTTGTTCTATCAATTATCTCTTCTCTCTAGGACCTTCAGTTCCATCACTTTCAGTTCCTTCTTCACTTTTGCTTATATTAGAATCATTCATAATTAGGGTTTCTCTGTCCTAATATATTATCGACGTCATCCATTCATTCCCTCAAACTCCTTTTTCACCATCTCTTTACTCTTGTAAAAGAGTATTTTTGTAGCCAAATGTTACAAAAGTGTTCTCTCCTCTGGTTCAATCTTCATATCTTTGCAATTTGACTTCTCATCTCACCACTCAGTTGAAGTTACTCATTCAGGGACAATTGTCAATTGTCCCTGACAAACATGGGAAGAGAAGAGAAGGGAATTGTCAATGGACCCACTTAATTGACAATTTCCATCTCCTCTTTTGCAGTTCTGTCTCCTGTCCTCCATGAAGTGCCTGACGCCATTAGCCAGCTCTTCTGCCTGCCGCATGTACTTTTCTCCCATGCATTTCTCTCTGTCTGTCTGTCTGTGTGTGTGTGTGTGCGTGTGTGTGTGTATATATATATACATATATATATATAGTTGCTTCACTATTAAAGTTTCCATATCATTCAGCATCAAACATTTTTCACTCTCCTTCAATGTCCAATGTACTTTCATTCTACTCATCAAGATAGTTATCTTTCTCTCCCTTTTCTTCAATGCACAATTGTTTCCTCTTACATCTTTGACAGATTTACATCTAGTTCCTTCAGAGGCTCTTATATATTTCTTTACTTTCAGTGCAGGTGTTTGGTCCTTTGCTACTGTCTCCCTTAGTACTTAATAGTATCATTTACTCTCCCAGGGTCAACTATCATCTCTCTTTGGTAGATTCCCAAATCTTCCAAATGTCCTCATTGTTGAATTCCAGATTTATACTTCCAGCTGCCTATTGAACATCTTCCCCTGGATGTCCCAAATTAAGCATCTCCCAAACTGAACTGATCTTTTTTTCCTCTCCACCACCCCCAAAACCCACTCTTCTTCTGCCTTTCCTTTCTCTGTTAAGAGTATCACCAGTCACCTATGTTCTAACTTTTCAGTCGTCTTTGTTTCTTCTTTCTCCCTCAATCCCTATAGTCTATCATTCATCAATTCCTGACCCAGACATTTGAACTCTTACCTGACGCTTCTTGGTGGACACAACAAGCTCCAGGAAGGACAATTCTTCTCCCCAGGAATCAATGTCCGTGAGGTCATACAGTGTGGAGGTCAATGGGCCATATGTCCATTGGATATATTTGCGCTTTTGCATCAGATGCTTAAACATCTTATAAGGGGAGGTAGAGCATGAAGGTTAGATTTGGAGAAAGAGCTGAAGGGACAGTACATTGAGAGCCATTTGGAGGAGAAGTCATTTGGAGGACAGTGGTTGCCCCCACCTTTGACATCGGGGAGTAGAAGGACCCTTCCTCACACAGAAATCTTGGATTCCTTTCCTTTTTCCCTCCAGAGATTCCCTCTTAATCTCTGAAAGAGGAGAGGAGAGGAAGGGATGGGAATACAGCAGCTTGCCTGTGATAGACCCCTAGCATGTGACCCTCAGATTACTAAGGTTTAGGGGTTTGAAGTAAAAGGCTAGGAATAAGGTATTTTTGGAGATAGAGGTTTGGGGAGAAGGGTCATTTGGGAGAGCCAGTATTTAGGGGCTAGTATTCCTCACCACAGTGTTGCCTTCTACACCAGCTAACTTGAAGGGGGTGAGGCCCTTGTGGTTGCAGATGAGCTCAAGTGGCTGCAGATGACTCTCATGCCCATCATAGGATAGCACTACATTGTACATCTGGCAGGAAAAGTTTTTGCTGGGTTGCAGGATTAGAATGTGCAGCACTGTGTTTCCTGGTGGGGAAGATAATAGGGTATTCAGAAAATCACTGAACCTTCCACTGCTGTGTAAAACAAGTAGATTCAGATTCAAGATTGTTAGGACACCTACATCATCAGTCCAACTCTTTCACCACCGATAGGGCCCTGGGAAAGTCACTTAACTTTTCTCATCCTTCATTTTATGATACATAGAACCAGAGAGTTGGCCTAAGCTTTCCCTAAGTGTCCTTTATAGCATGATATCCCTAAAGCTTTTACCCATCTCATGCCAAACTCTATTTATTAAGTACTTACAATGTGCCAGACAGTATTAAGTTCTCTCAAGTGGGCCCCAGGGTTCTCTATAGATACTTTTTCTAGCTTTTGCCCAAGTTTCATTCATTCTAGGCTTCCCTGTCTCCCCTCCCCAGGCTTCACCTTCTACCTACACCTCTTACCCAAGTAATCCTGGGCCCTGATGTCAGCTCCAAACTCAATGAGCAGTCGGAGGATCTCCTCATTGCCCATGCAAGCAGCAAAGGACAAAGGATGCTCCCCTAGGGTGGAGGGGAAGAAAGATGATAGAGTGTTAGCATCACAGGAGATATGGGAAAGGGTAGAAATAGAGGTATCTCACTATTTTGGGATAGTTTCATCCTCCTCTCTGTATTTCTGTTTGTGGCTCTGTGTATGGCTGCTAGTGGGGGAATGGATTAAATGGAAATTAGAGGTATAGTATGGAAGGAAAGAACGAGAGGACAGAGGTCATATTCAGTATGACAGAAAGGTAGTCTTCAGTCATTCAGCACAGACTGTAGAGAAATTGATGTTCCAGAGAAAGGGGTTATGAACATATTCTCCCCTTCTCCAATATGTATTCTATATTCCCACCCAATTTCCTTGATTTCCCCCTTTCATAAACTATGGTTCTTACCAAAGTAGAAGAGTTTATTTTGACGAAAGGCCCTTCCAGTGGCCCGGGCAGAAACACTGGCACCACAGGCCAGCAGGGACTTCACCAAGTTCACGTTCTGGTTCACAACAGCCATATGAAGTGCTGTCTGTCCTGAGCAACAAAAAGACTTCAGGCATGAAAAAGACTCTCCCATGGAGTCCTCTCAGATATGGAGCCTGTCCCCCTTCCAGCAGATACTCCCATAAATGGCCATCTCCACTGTGAGACACTTTCAGACACAAATGGGACACTGTTAGTCATGAAGACAATCTGTCCCTACAGTCACTCTGAAACTCTTTAAAAGTTCTACTGTCTAATCCTGAAGAAGGACATCCTTTCTGATCTATGAGATCTCTTCATCTGATATTACAAAGAAAATTAGCTTTGGAAGAGTCCCAAGAGGATACAATCATGGCTTCTCCCAGTCCCTTGACTCTTCAACATGCAGACACAATGGCTGGAGGAAATAGAAGATAATTTGGAGTTGGGAATGAGAGGGGTGAGAGGCAGACAGTGAAATTCCAACAACCCTGAGGCTGTTTCCAAGCCTCAGGATAGTTTAGTACTCCTCTATTTCACCACTCCTAATAATTCCAGTCATCAGAAGTCTTTTTCAAGAACAAATCTGAAAATTTAGCCAACACCATGCCTATAAATCCCCCATTCTCTCCCCATAGCTTTCCAGCCCCTCCCCATAGTTATCTTTTGCTCTGCCACTCCTTCTTACCTGCATACAGCTCAGAGGTCATTGGTTCATTCACCAGTTCAGGAGCAACCTCCATCAGGAACTTGGCTGCCTCCAGGTTGTCATAGAAGGCAGCAATATGTAGTGCTGTCTCCCCCAGGGCCCCTGGGGTTAGGTGGGGGGAGAGACAGGAAGGTCAAACATACCAAGGAAGGGTCCTATGCTGTCAGAGACAACATCTAGGTGGGCCCACTAGGAGGAGCACACAAGGGTCATGCAGCTTAGGGTAAAAAACTGTTTTCTCCTGCCCTCTTTTCCATCCTAGATCTAGCCCCCACCTCTTTGATGAATATCACAGGGATCATCCAGAAGCAGTTTCTTGAGGGTGCAGAGGTCATTCTCCTTGGCTGCCTTAAGGAGTGGGGACTCTAAGATCCTGAGGAGAGAGAGATGGAAAAAGGGAAGGAGTGCAGGAAAGAGATAGACAGGGAAATTGAACAATCAGGAAAAAGAGAATCAGAGAGATGGAGACAGAAAGATTGATGAAGGGACAGACTGATAGAGAGAGAGACAAGGAGAGAGCAAAAGAGAGGGAAAAAGAAAGAGAGCGAGAGAGACAGAAATAGATGAAGAGAGAGATTCAAACCCTTTCCATCCACTTGCATGCATATACACACATACATGCCCACGTATATCCACAGTCTGGTTCTGTGAGTGGCTATACAGTCAGTTTAAGTGAGTATTTTTGTTTTGGTTTTTTTCTTTAGGCTTTGTCTTTTTTAAAAAAATAATTATTTATTACTGAGTTAACTAAATTAATAGAACCTCATGCTCTGGTGCAGAACTCTAGAGTAGACCCCTGAAGTAGACGCAGGCTCCAGAATAGGCCTGAATTTGAGACAAACAAGTAGCCGGAGGTGTTTTTCTTTAAGAATGAGGTTGAGATTTGTATTGAGATTGAGACATTCAAAATAGCAAGGTAAAAGGAAAGGAGATTTGGTGTCTGAGAAATGTTGAAACAGTACGTTCAGAAAAGAAGTGGTGGGCGGTTGTGGGAGAGTGGGGGAGAGTTTTGTTCCCAGCTCTCAAAGAAAAATTTCAATCGATGTTGGTTAATTATTCTTATTATAGGAAGTGGATGCTGAGGGTGGGGAGGAGTTGAAGGCTAGGGAGTAAAGGTCTCTATATTAGGTTCACATCTTAGGCTAGAGAAGCCTTTGTCTATACTGCAATGTGTTTTGCAAGATCATGCAGAACTCTGTGCTGTCGGCAGAGCAACGGTAATCACTAGGGCCAGAGGGACTGAAGTCAGCCCAAAGGCTCCAGAAGTAAAGCTCCAGCTTGGGCCAGATAACCTTTGAGGTGCCGTCTAAATCTGAGCATCTCCAAGTCTAAAAGAACAGTCAAGTTAAAAAGACTTACTAGGGAACTTTCTGTCAGACATCTCCTTTATGTTGAGCCCTTATAAACCTGATAAGGGCAGCTTTGGGTGGAGTCAGAGACCAGAATCTTTACCAAGAAAACCCCCAAAGGGGTCACAAAGAGTTGGATGACAACACCAGAATGCTTGAATTCAAATTCTGACTTGGATTCTATTATCCTGGTGATGGACAAGTAACTTAACCTCACTAGGTCTCTGTTTTCTTATCTGCGAAATGAGGAGTTCGGCTTGGTCCCTTTCTGAGATCCCTTTCCACCTCTGAATCTATGAACCTATGACTCTGGAATCTGCCACCTACCAGTACTTGATTGTGACAGGTAAAGGACCAATGAGAACCCAGACTTGATGAACATGTGCAGTGAGCATGCCCAAGTATTCTGTAAATCAACCATTGGGTCAATTCCTTTTACAATGGCAACTTGGCAAGTCACTTTACCTTAGTTTCCTCATCTGCAAATCCATTAATTAATCAATCATTTATTTAGCACCTACTAAAACTACTATTTTGGGGCACTGGGCTAGAGATAGGGACAGCTATGTGGTAAAGTAGATAGAATGCTGAGCCTGGAGTCAGGAAGATTCATCTTTCTGAGTTAAAATCTGCCATCAGACATTTACTAGCTGTATGACCCTAGTCACTTAACCATGTTTGCCTCAGTTTTCTTATCTATAAAATGATCTGGAGAAAGAAATGGCAAACCACTCCAATATCTTTGCCAAGAAAACCCCAAATGATGGCACAATGTGTTGGATGCGACTGAGAAATAACCGAACAACAGACAAAAAACAACAGTGTCTGAAAAAAACAAAGACAAACTCCAAACAGATCCTGCTTTTTAGGACCTTCACCTTCTAATGGGAGAGAGAGTATATAGATAAGCATAAAGGAATAATTTTTGCACTGTACTACTAACCGCTATGGAAAGGAAGGTACTTTGTAAACTATAAAGCACTATATAAATGAATTGTAATTAGTTTTCTTATTTATTATTAAATCAGAAGCAGTGTTGCCTAGTGGGTAGTGAGGCAGTCTTAGATGTGTTCCACCTCTACCACATCCTATTAGTATGACCTTGAATAAATCCCTTATCCTCACAGGATTCCCCAGGTTACTCTCTAAGAATATGAACTGCATTCCAAGCAGTTGTCCCTGGGAAGTTTTCTGTACTAATAAAATCATAGGTCTGATTTTTAGAGAAAAAAAAAGGAAAAAAAATTGCTCTGAATGAGTAACTCTTCACCCAGCTTTGTTACTCCTGGGCTCCAGTTTCTCTCTCACTCCTTCAAGAATTTTATAGCTTGAGAGCAGGAATCCTCTCCTCCTCCTTTTTCCCTCCTCCCACTCCTTTTCTAAACTCTAGAATGTGGCTCTGGGCTTTTGAGAGTCAGAGGGAGGGTGGTGGTGGTGGTGGTGGTGGTGGTGGTGGTGGGCGAGGTAGAGTGTTGCTGGTTGTATTTGCGGTTGCGGTTAGAAGTGAGCTCTTTTCTCCCAGCGAAGATGTCTGTGTTTCTTAATCTTTGTTTGTTTCTCTCCCAGCCTGGATCTGAGACAAACAAGGCAAAGTCACAGCTTGCTCTACCAGATGAGGTGAGACAGTGGTGGGCTATGGAGACAAACACTGGCTCTGGCAGCAGGAGGGGCACTTGGGCGACCAGACAGCATGAGGTGACTGCTGCCTGCTGACTTCCAGGGGGAAAGGGCATTTCAAAGTCAATAGTTCAGAACTCAGGACCTGCCTCAGGGAGCCTCCCTTTCATTTCTCAGTTATCTGGAAACTGAGACTCAGAGAGGAGATATCCAGAAGAGAGGATCATGGGACTTTGCTTGTTCCACGAGAAAAAGAAAGACAAAACTCATCCCACACCTTCCCCCATTCCCAACTTTGTGTTTCAGCAATTCAGGCTCTTCGTTCTGTATCCAATAGCCTAGCTTAAAAATAAGAAGCCTTTAGGTCCTGAGGAACAATTCTGTTAGTGGCTAGTCCCTAGTCTGGAGGTTCAGTTTCTACCCTCAGGTTAGAGAGCACAATGAGTTCTGAACAGGCAAAAAGACAACACCTCGCTCCTAAAGCTCTTCCCTTCATTCTCAAAATTCAGAGTCTGATGTGAAAAATCCAATCCCCAGGAGCAGGGTACAACCTCCCAGGTGACAGATTTGCCCAAATCCCAGTATCACAAGACAAACCTTACCTTCAAGGGGCCAATGCCCCTTTAGAAACAAAATATTCCGATAACAAAAACCTAGCTTAAAACTATCCCCAAGTCAAAGGCTCTTTATTGATCTTTTGTATTATAGTTTAACATTATGTGACTAGAAAATCTGTACTAATCCTGACTCAACAGGAGACAGACTGAGAAGCTAGGGTCAACTTTGAACCTTGAAACAATGTGTTCTCTCCCTTTCACACACACACACACACACACACACACACACACACACACTCCCTTCACACATTCACTTACTCAATCACACATGTACACATGCCCTCCTCTCCCATCCAAACTTGTATTCCCCATTCTACTACATGACATTCTCCTCTTTTCCTTCTTTTCCCCACCCTGGCCCACTTACACTCCCCTGAGTCCTAACATTAAAGAAAGGACTCAGGATGGGGTACTGCTCACTGCCCTGCCCTGTCCTGGAACTCAAAGCCCAAGGCCTCCCCTAAGACAGCCCCTAAAACCTGAGCAAACACCACCACTCTGTCTCAAGAGGCAGAGGACGTCTTGTCCCAGCCCCCATCTGACTCCAGAGGCTTGAGGAGGTGACTGATCCAGCTAGAACCAGAGGGGTGGGAGGTCAGGACAGAAACAGTGATTTAGTAGAGCCAATTTCTCAGCTGAGACACTAGTACGGATATTGGGGTTGACAGGAGGCTCAGTTGTGCTATCCCAGGGTGGAACTTACCTCTTTTGCTGAAGCATATTGGCCTCGTCGAGGCTCTGGGTCCATATCTGCTCTCTAAGCATCCAGCTTCTGAGAAGCTCCCTGAGGTGAGTCCAAGCTCCCCTCATCTTGAATGGAGGACCCCCCATGTTCCTTCTGTTCAGAATCAAAAGCTTGAGGGAATGTCCTAGGGAGAATGGACCAGGAAGCCCTAGGGGTGCCAAGGGAGGAGTCAGGGACCTCTCATCAGTGTGCCTGTATAGGATGAGTTCAGGGTGAGGAGACTGCAGCTGTACAGCAGGGGAGAGGAGGGAGGAGCTGGAGCTCTTTATAGAGCTGAGCCCCCAGTGCCCATAACCCAGCCCTACACCTGAGGCAATTGCACAGCGAGAGGGAGGGGATCAAGTGTACTGACTGTGGGACCTAGGCTAGGAGAGAGAGAATGGGGGAGGGGGATAGTAACCTGGGGAGGGGCAGACCTAGGCTAGGACTGAGTGGCAGGCATTGGGAAAGACAGACAAGCTCTAGAAAAAGGAGTAGTGACCATCAGCAGAATTTAATCCAATTCCCTCTCACCTCACATCATCTCTGTTCCCACCTCATCAACTTTGCCCCTGCCTCCTACTGCCAGCTTGGCTCCACTCCTCTCAAATGCTTTTCCTCTCTTAATCCTACTCCTTTTCTCTTGAGTCAGAATTCAACTCTGGTTTTGTAACTTGTTACCTGCAATTTGAGACAAGTTATTTCAACAGTCTTTGCTTGAGTTTCCTGGAAAATGAGAGGGTCAGACTAGATAATCATTAAAATCTTTTCTAAGGTCTAGGTCTCCGATCCTATGCTGTTTTCTTTCCTGTCTCACCCTCTAGTCCTTTGAAAGCAAGACCTGGGCTAGACTGTGCTTTCCCATGCCTAGAATCAGAGAGAGAGACAGCACCTACTGCTTTCCCTGCCAAGGAGTGGAGAGACCCAGACAGGACAAGAAGTTCCAGCAAGGTCAGAGTAGGGACCTAGTTAAAGAAGGAATGCAGCAAACGTTTATAAAGCACCTACTAGATGCAGGGCTATGCCAGCCAGGTGTTGGGAATTCAGTGACAAAAATGGGATAGCCTCTGTCCTCAAGAAACTTACACTGCCTTGGAATGGGGCTTAGAGTTTAAAGAGTTATTTAGACTGAGTTGTTTTATAGATTAGGTACCACTAGGAGCAAGGAAGAGTAAAGAACTTGGCCAAAGTAACACACGGCAGAAATGGGTTTGAACTCAGCCCCTTGACTCCACATTCTCTTCTCATTGCACCAGGAGTCTTCATCACTAACAGCAGCAATAGGAAGGATTGAGGTTAAACTCTACTACGTCATTTTAGCATAATAACACCTTGCATGTGGGTAACTTTTTGACCTTTTCAAAGCATGGTTAGATCTATAATTTTATTCTAACAACAATCTTGTGGATGGTATGTGAGGTTGGGGTGGTAATAGTTCACTGAATTTTCCAAATGTGAAAACAAGGGCACAGAGGTTAAGGGAACTAAATGGAAGGTAGAACTGGCGATAGCACCATGTTTTTTGATTCCCCTTTCAGGGTCCTTGTCATTGTAAACTTGTAGTCTGAAAATCATGAGGCTTAATATGGGAGTTGCAGAAAGGTAAGGCATGCCCCAAGAAAGGCTTTACGACGAGGAAAATTCCTAGGACCTTGGCTTAAGCTTTTGGTTCTGAGTAGAAGAAACCCAGTGTGTGTGTGATTGGGGAGGGGGGGTTCCCTCCAGTCAAGATGAAGGGAAGTTGGACTCACCTTAGCAAGTATGGACCTGGAGCCTGGATGAGGCCAACATGCTTCAGCAGCATCAAGGATTGCCCAATGACCTTTGGGAAAGGGTTCTATCATTTAAAATTATAGGGAATTACTGAGGACCTGAAAACAGATTCTGAGATTATCAGAGCAGGAGAGGATCTTAATGATTATCAATCCAGTTCCATCATTTCACAGTTGAGAAATGTAAGCCCTGGAGGGGAGAGCTGACTTTTGTGTATGAGTATTTTGGTGATTCCTTCCTTGCTTTATTTGGGTGTAAGTTCTTTTATCCATCTCAGTTTGAGAGATGAAGGAGAGGAAAGGTAGGGTACTATGGGAAAACAGCTGAATTGAGAGTCACAGGACCTCAGATTGGATTTCAAAAAACCATGGCACTTTGGGCAAGATACTTAAACTCTCTTGGCCTCAGTTGTCTTATTTGTAAAATAAGAAGGTTGGCCTTTGGACTTCCTTCCACTTACACATCTGAGAAGCTTATGAATAAGACAAAGATTTTAGGGAGGAGATTATTTTAAGAGCAATGATTGGTTTCCCTACCTCTTCCCCATAACTAATCATCTCTCTTGGAGGGTGAGGGGGTGGAGAGTAAGGAAGTGCGGGGTAGTCTCTGTGGGAATTTTTTTTCTACCTCACTAGGGGCTGAGGCAATGTTGGATTGGTGAATGGCTCTGTAACCTTAGGGACTGTCTGAGGAGATGGAGGGCCGGATAAGGTTGGGAGGTGGGGAGATGGACTGATAAGCAGGAGTAGGGAAAGGTAAGTATCTCCTGCCAAGGAAACAAGAGGCCCATAAAATTAATCCTTGAGGGGTTGGGAGAAAGTGGAAGGGGCAGGTTCAGAAGGAGTCTGGCCAGGTCGGTCAGAGCCGCACAGGACAGGTGAGCCAGAGGTTTGGGGCACCGAGGGCATTATGGTCCAGCTTCCCCACAATCCAGGGAGGCAGTAAAGGAGAATACTCATCATACAAATCAGGATACTTGCCTCTGATTTTCTGAGGGTCCCTACCCTTATTTTCCTCTCTGCTTCCTCCCCTGGAGTGTGACATGTGGGGAAAAGGGGAGGTGTGTAGCATTGGAACAGTCTGCCACTCAGGAGTCTCATAGACATTTCAGCTTGATGGCTATTCGAATAGTGCCCGTCTTCTGTTTTTCCTGCTTTGCCCTTCTAAGTGGAAAGAGCATCCAAACTGGAGTAAATAGGCTTGGATTGGGGTTCCAGATTTGCCAGTATTATATGAGCTTAGATAAATAATTTAGCTCCCCAAATCTTGGTTTCTGCTACTTAATAAGTACCTCATAAGAATATTGTGCAAAATGAAATGAAATGGTGTGTTTTAAGACCTTTGTATTCATAAAATGCTATATATAGGTAAATTATTATGATCAGTTCTCCTTAACCCTCTTCTCTCCACTTTGTACTTCTCTCCCTTTCTTCTCCTTTTTCTCCTTATTCTCTCCTTCCACAATCTTATTTTTTTTTATTTTTTTTGGTGACCATTACCCAAGGACCTCCCTGGCCTTGGTTAGACATACTATCCCTCACTGAATGCTGACCTTGGGCAAATGAACACAGGATTTTAGATATCATTTAAGTCAACACCTTTATCTTTATAGATAGAGCCCAGAGCTAAGTGACCTGTGCCCAAAGTCATTGGTAGGAAAATAATAGAGTCAAATTTGACTGGTCAGATTCCAAACCCATTACTCTAAGGTCACTGGACACCAGGGATATACTGTCCTGTGTCCTAGATGGGATGGCAAATGAGGTGCGGATGGAAGTGGGGTGTGTTGCAGTATCTTCTTTTTCTGCCCTTTCCAGACCTGCTCAACTTGACATGACAAGACTTTTTTTTGGACAGCTTGTAAAGAAAGGAAAGAAACAAGATGTAGAATTTTTAGTTTTGTCCTGGCGACTTTTTTTGTTTTAACCTTATGGAATAAAACAAGTATTTCCATACTCGGTATCTTCTTTTTTGGGGGAAAATAAAGCAAATTTGAGGCAAGGGGGTGGAGAAGAGGAAATCAAAGCAGAGAAGTTAGGCTTCTTCTGTTTCTTGCGTGATTCTTCTACTCAGCTGGTGACACTGTGGATAGAGTGCCGGGCCTGAACTGAGGAAGACTGGAGGACACATCTGGCCTCAGACACTGACTAGCTTTATGGTTCTGAGTAGTCACTTAGCCTCTGCCTGCCTCAGTTTCCTCAACTGTAAAATGAGGATGATAATCATACCCACTTCTTTGTTGTTGTGATGATCAAATGAGATGATATTTGCAAAAATGCTTAGCACCGTGCATAGTAGGAGCTATATAAATGCTTATTTCCTTCCTCCTCCTTCCTCCTTCCCTTCCCTACTCTGATGCCACACAAAACCCCATAAGGAAACAAAATGTAGTCTCCTTCAGCCAAGCAGTTAGAAGGCCCCACCCCCACTGCAGCTAGGAGGGGCCCTGAGTATTTTTCCACCCAGGCATCTGCTCCCTGTACCAGTAGGGTCACTGGGTGCAGGGCTGGGGTTATCAGGGACACAAAGACACTCAAGTTTTATCCACCTTTCCCAGCAAGCAGAAGTTACTCCTTCCACTCTCACCCAGTCACCAAACTATGATTCCTTTTCCTTCCTTAATCTGGCCACATATGGGGAGAAAGTCTCATGTGTATGCTCAGGCATGGGTCTTTATTTTTGTGAACATCAATACACAGGTGACTGCATGTGTGGATCTAAGTACTTGCACGTGAGTTGGGTGAATGATTTTTCTGCAGGAGTCCTTCCTTGTGCAAATTGGTTGTGCTATACCAGCTCTCAATAATGTTCTTTGCCTAAGGTTTCCCTTTTTCTCAGACAACCATTTCTGCTGACCATCTAGTCTTTTCCGGCCCAGACCCTAATCCTCTTCCCTGCCAAACCTCTACTCATGCTGATTTTCTAGATGGGGTGGGACATCTGGAAGCAGATAATTAGCCACTGCTAATCACTAGTAACAGGCTGTCTGAGGGAGTGCTTAGGGATTGGAAGTCTCCCTGCAAAGGTCTGGGAGAAATACCAACTCACAGGAGGCATGCTCCATTTCAAGCAAGGGAGTTCTGTCTATACACATTCCACAGTCCTACCAAGATGAGCTTTAATCCCTTCGATGACTCCTCCTTCCCGCCTATAATTGCTCCTTTCCACTCCTTCCCTTTTCCATATTGTCCACTTTATAAACCATGAGTTCTTTGAAAAAGATCCAGGAGTATTGGCTTCCAAGTATTTGTTCTTTGGTTCCAATGTTGTTGTTTTTTTTATTTTTAGTTATGAGAATGAGAACTGAGAGATACTTCATGAGAGGGGATCCTGGTCTGAACACTGGAGGATAAAGCAGTCCAGGAGAGAGTATAGCATTTAATGGGAAACCTAGAGATTAGGGATAAGGTCATAAAGGTTTAAGCGAATGAGAGGGCAATGAGTCTTAAGAAGACTCAGAGTCCACTCCATATACACAGGCCAAGTGTGTTCCTCCCATCTCCTCCCCCATCTCCACCATTTAAGGCCTTTCCATCATCTCTAAATAATGTTTTGTAAAGAGAGAACTGCTGAGTTAAGGATTCTGTGTCTTCTGTTCTCCTGCTGAGTATCAGTTTTTCTAATCTTGCCTCACCCTCAATTCCCACTAAAAATGAATAGAATGACCGAAGGAAGTCTATTCTAGTTTTTGGGTTCTGTGAGTCCTCTGAAAACATGTGCTATCCTTTGGTATCGATTCTCCTCTGTTCTTGCAAGTGGGAATCTGCTGTGCAATTGGAACCCGGGATCAGAGCTAAGGCTATGATATCATAGAGCCCATGAGGTCACAGGTTCTTCAGACAGTAAAGTTAGGGTGTTGGGAAGGGGCAGAGGAAGGGGCAGGGGCAGGCCGCTGCTCCCTGAGCAGGTGGAGGCCCATAGGAAGAGGGCCAGTAAATGGGCGGATGACTTCTTTGGGCCCCAAGCTCCACCGGGCATGGCTCCTGGTTTGCCTCTTCCTGTTGTTGCTGCTAGTTCAAGGAGTGACGCCCCAGAGTGGGTACCTAAATGGGAATGGGAGGAACCAAAAAGAAGAGAAGGCCTCCCCAACAGGTGAGAGAATAAGAGAACAGAAAGCAGGCTGAAGTAATACTCGCTGCACCTCAGCCCAAGACTGAGATAAGTTAAAGGTCAGAGATGTGCTTAGGATAAGGGTCACTATCTTGCGCTGGGGCAGAAACAGCTTGGCTCTCAGTGAGCATAGCATAGAAGCACTGTGTGTCAGGATTGATGGTGTAGGTTATGTTAGTATCAGAGTTAGGGACTTAGCAATATGCATACAGCATTCAGAAGGTATTACCAGGAACAGAAGTAGAGGGAGTGCATACTGCTTGATCACTCACCGATTTCCTCTTGCACCAGGGTTAGAACTACTCCTCAAACACTGAATGCCATATGTACATACAGGTGGAGGTAAAAGAGAAGGTTAGAAACCCTGATTGGTCAAAGGTAGATTTGTGGAGATAATAACATATGTCTATGCTACTTTGAGGTTTATAAAGCAATTTTTGTCATGAATACATGAGATAGGTAATGCAAGCATTGATATCCCATTTTAATGATGAGAAGCTGAGACTCAGTGACTTACGTATAATCACATAGTTAATCAATATCTGGGGCAATGTAGATGCCATTCTCTTGATTCCTAAGATCCGTGCTTTCTATAGTATATTAGATCACCTCTTGTGATCCTACCATACATTCCCTTCTGATTTCAGGCCAGATTTGCTAAGGAGTCAGGTCAGAGCTGACTGAGGTCAGGAAATAGTCCTTCAATCCCCACTCTTTTCCCTGGTTCTAGGTGAGGGTGAAGAACTAGAGGAACATTTTGTGGCTTCATCAGTTGGAGAGCTACTACAGTTTCTGACTATGGGGCACCCACAAGAGGAAGAGACAGAAGTAGAAGTGGAAACAGATGAAAGCATAGCTGTTCGGGATCACCTCTTTGACCTGGCCTTTTGCTTCAACCTCGCCAGCATCCTGGTTTTTTTATGAGGGACATGGAGGCAGAGGTCATCGCTTGGTTTCTGGATGAGGAACTGGACATCTACCTCCGCTTCATGATTGCCTATTGATTTCCCCTGACCCCAGGACTGCCACTCCCCAAGGGGACATCTGCACCGATTCTTGCTAGCTCCCACCCTCTGGTTCTAAAACCTTGGCCTCAGATGACACTTGAGACCTGGAGTGTATCTGTTTCCAAAACCACTGCCTGATTTCTGCCACTAAGCCTCCTGGACATCACCGCACTATGCCAGGGACACCATATCCTTCTCCCCATTCTCTCTTCTCCCCTGCCCTGTGATGGAGACATGCAGAGGGTTGGGGATGGGGAGTAAAACAGCAGCAACAGCAATAAAACCCCCAAAACAAATGGAGGTACCTCTTTATGTCTGAACCAAAGCACTGACTACCCAACTGTCACCCTTCCATTTGTTTCCATAACTACTTATGCCTCCAATTCATAACTGGCCAGTAGACATCAACATCCTTCTAGATCCCTGTTTTCTTATTTGTATGAGAACACAAATCTGGGCCATGATGGAATTTTTTTTTTTTTTAGCCACCAACATAGTGACCTCTTTTCTTTGCCCTGGATTTTGGACATAAAAACATAAAATAGGGAAAGACAACAGAGAGAGGAAAGAACCCTTCTTTATTTCTAGAAGTAGGAAAGTAGTGAATACCTTGGTCCTTATAATTAAGTATTTGATTCATAATGATGTAGTTTCTTCAGGCAGATCACCAGAGTTGGCAGTAACTACCAGGGTTCATAGGGGTACCCCTTGGGCAGTTGAAGTATCTGGCAAAGGTTGGGGTATTGCTAAGGGGCCCATGGACTCGAAGAATAGGAGGGCTGTAGAGGTCTTGAGCATCCTGAAGGTTGGGACTGCCACACATAACCTGGGAGGAAGAAGTCAGCCAGGTCAAGATGGATCCAGGAAGCAGGCATAAGTTAAAAGATCAGATGGATACAGTGAATGGGTAGGGTGGTCCCTGGGATTGAAAATGAGGATTAGTGAGATAATGTTTCAGGGCAGAAAGCAGAAAAGAAGGCAGAGATATTGGAGTGGACCAGTAACCATAGTGGAATAGAAGAGGATGGTTATAGTTCAAGGTAGAATAAGATTAGATGAGAGGAGTGTGGCCATCTATGATAGTGTTAGAGGAATGTTGTAAGGAAACAAATTCATAAAGTGAGATCGATGGGATGAGTTTCGTAGAAATTAGTCTGCGCTAGTGTGTGGAATGTCTGTAAAGTGACAGACTGTGTTGATGTCATGCCCTACAGCATCTGAGGTGAGTAAGATATGGTTGTTGTGCATGCATGAGTGTGTGTGTGGCTAATACTGGAGGAAGAAGAAGAAATGGGAGATGTCTATTGTAGTGGAGAAGCGGTAGGGGTAGATTCTATAATGAAAGTGATAGTAGGGATCTGTGAGGAGGATTAACACTTGGAGGTAGTGAGGATCCTTGTCTGCAGAAGAAGGGTTATGGTAGGGGGAGTCGGGACAGAAATCTTGGGAAGAATCTATGTTAGGAACTCTGAGAAGCATCTATGAAGAGAGATTTCAGACATAGGAGGATCTGGAAAAGGGGTATTAAGAACTAGGGAATCTAATTGGGCACAGTAGGGAGAAGGGGGGACAGTTCCCTTACCTGGGCATAGCTTCGATAGAAGAGTTGATAGAGGTTGAGGCCCAAGCTAGGCAGGATGGTCTCCCCTTTATGCTTCTGTTGCCACTTCCTGTATGCCTGGGGTGGTGGTGATGGTGGGGAGAAAAATAGGATCATGAGATTTAGAGATGGTGCATCTCAGAGATAAAAGGGGACTCAGAAGCCATCTAGGTCATAGTCAAACAAGACTGCCCTCTCTAATGGTCAACCTAGACTTTGCTTGAAAAAGTCCAGTGAGGAGGAATCCACTACTTCCCAAGGCACCCTATTCTGCTTTTGAATAAACCCTTAACAGGAAGTTGTTTGTCACTTAAAACCTAGATTTGTCCAATTGTGCCTTTCCCCCCATCATTCTGATTAGCTCTTCCCAATTTAGACAAGCAGAAAAAGTGTAATTCCCACTTTCAAATTCATGAAAACAACTGTCATGTCCTCACCTCACCCCAGACTTTTCTCCAGTTTTACTATCCCCATTCTTTCAATTGATGATCATGTGGCATGATCTTATGACCCTTAACCATCCTCTCCAGATTATCAATGTCTTTCCTAACAAAAGAAAAAGAACAAATGTTACCCAGCACATAACACAATACTACCAGTTTGGTTGGACCAGAACAGAATATAGTCCTAGTTGTTATGTATCCCCAAATCACATTCAATTGTTTGACCACCATAGCACAGTTGATCCATATTACTCATTAGATTGTAGTTCATTAAAGCTCCCAAATAATTTTTCTTGTTATCTAACCATGCTTCTTCCTCCATCTTGTAATCTTGTATTTGTGAAGTAGGTCTTGATGAATCCAGATGTAAAAACTTATATTTGTCCTTATTAAATTTTGTCCTTTTAGTCTTAGCCCATTGTTCTATCTTGTTAAGAGATTTTTTGGTCCCAGTTACATCAAGTGTTAGCTATTCCATCTTTGTGTCATCTGTATATTAGATAAACATGCTATCCGGACCTTTGGCCAAGATATTGATTTAAAAAAATATTAGATGCCACAGTCAATACCCTTATTTAGGAAACTGAGGACCAGAGGTCATACAGCTAGTAAGTTAAGGAGCCAAGATTAAACTCAGGGTCATCAGACTCCAGACACAGTGAGCTTTTGACTACAAGCTTTCTACAGTGGTTTTTGACTTCCCCATACCTCAGCCTACATACACCTTGTGAAACTGTCCTTGGCTTCTGCAAGGCCCCTTTCCCTTTTACCCTACATTGATGTATAATCCATAGTTTCTTTGTTCTAGATCACTCTACATTCATGTACAACCCATAGCTTCTCTGTTCTAGATTCTGTTCTTACCTCTCCTGTTATCCTATATTACAGAGAGTAGAAATTGAGACATTGCTTAGGTCCGAGAAAGCTAGTTAACTTGGTTAACTTGGAAAGGAAGGATAGGGGTGGGGAGGTGTCACTGGAGGCTTGAGTGAATCTAGATGTTTCATGGAAATAAGATGCCCCAAGATGGTATTGAACTCAATGGGGGTGGGAAGGTTGTAGTAAAGAAGGGGTTTTGTAGACAGTGGTCAGTGTTCCTTGAGAGGTTCAAAGTATTTTCTCTTTCTTGTGGGGTAGGGGGTAGATGAAAATCTGAGGACAATGTGATGTACTGGAAAGAGAACAATCTCTGAAGTCAGAGCACCTAGGTCTAAACCTATCTCTTAGACTGTGTGACATTAGGTAAGTCACTCAAATTTCCTGGGTCTCAGTTTCCTCCTTGGAAAAATGGGCAGTTGAACTAGATAGCTTCTGAAGTCCCTTTCAGCTCTAGAGATTGAAATCTCTGGAATCCTGCGGGGAGCTCCCTTCCCAGGCATGAGAACACAATTACCTTCATTGCAATAACCAGTGCGCCAATATCAGCAGCATTCTCCAAAAGGGTGTGGGAGCTATTGAATGTACTCCCTGCTGGCAGTGAGAAGGATTCATAGTGTTGCTGTAAGCAGAGCAGCTCCCCATGCAAGGTAGGGATGTCACAGGCTGGGCAGCCCCCTGGGACCACTGTGGTAAATATAGGAAAGTATCAGTAAGTGTGTCTGAAAAGGAAGGGAGCAGGTAGAAAATATTCCAATCTGGACAATATCCAGGAGCAGAGATGTAACAAGCATTGAAAGAATGGGGGTTTGCCACAAGGTGCTGACAATCAAGGGACAGATTTCCTCATGGGATTAATTTTTGTCCCTAGACTGGACAGATTTTCTCTCCTTGATGACCTTGTCACTATGCCTCAGCTCATAGTCCTACTCTAGCCCTAACCACCATATGGTATCCCTGTCCTGTCTTGTCCCCAAACTCCATATATAAGAGAGTTGACTTCTTTTCTTTCCCATCCAAGGCTGAACTGTCATCCTCTGTCCTCCAATGCTGCATCTCCAACAATAAAGTATTCTCTGTGACACCATAGCCCCTCTTCAAAATACTCTAAGTTCCTTGAGAGCAGGGAAAATCTTCTTTCTTCGTATCTCCACTATTTAGTATGGTGCCTAGTAGGCACTTAATAAATGTTTCTTCACTGACTTATCCCCCCAATCCATGCACAACATTTTCTGCCTCCAGTTAAAACAGATATTGCCCTACTCAGGATATGGATGTATATGTGTGTGTGCTAGACGGGGAGTGTGACACACTCTCCTACCCACCTCCCAACCCCTTGCCAAAAGTATGACTCAGCATGTTGAACACATTAAAGTTCCCCACTGCTTCAGAGGCATACCAAACTTCCCAACTCATACCCAAAGCATCTATCCTCCCTCTTGTACCCATCTGTTACCCACAGTACTGGTTGAAGATGTGCATTAATTCATGGGCCATCACACTGCCTGCAGCTCCAAAGTTCACAGCACTAAGAGAGAAGGGGTGTGGTCAGGGAGAAAGAGGGAGCTCACCTACTGACCTCCTTCAAAGGTCCTCAATTTGATCTTCCCATTGGCTCCATACCCCACCAAAAGTTCTGTGCCTCTTGTCTACAACCCTCCTTCCCTCTTCTCTCAAGTGGTTCCTTCCCTCATTCCCTTCTCTTTCTTGAAGACTCCTATCCTTCCCAACAACCTTCCCTTTCCTTCTCGGCAAATATCTCCATACCTTGGGTAATCAGGAGAAAAGAATGGAGGCTGTAGGAGGCCAGCAGGAAAAACAGCCACATTATCAGACATGGAGTAATAGGCACTAACCTCCCAAGGGGACACCTTCCAACTGGAAGAAGAGGCGGAACAGAAGATGCAGAGATGCAACCCAAAGCCCTGTCATTTGTTACATCCCACCCTTAGTATCCAAGGTTCACAGAACCAATCTCAAACCATTCCTGGTCATCCCACCATGTCCTTGTTTCCATAAATGCCAAGTTTCCCTCCCCATGATCCAGAATAAAGGTTTCTCTGACTTCTCTATCTCTTGCTTATACCTGTGACTGGAAGGAGGTTCCAGAAAGCCTCTCATGGTCCTCTCTCGGAAGGCCTGGAAACAACTCAGAAACGTCTGAAGGAAACTGGGGCCAAAATTGATCTGGGAAGGTGGGACAAAATATACGCACTGATGCACCACACCTGCCTATAGAAACAACCCAACTGTAACAGATATACAACTGATGGCCTTCCAGGGATGAGGCAGCCTCTTCCATAGAGACAAAGGTTCAAAAAGACATGGAAACAGTGATGCAGAAATCAAATGTATGCATAGATCCAGTTAAAAAAAAGTACGTTCACAGCTAGATATAAAACCCAAATTTTGCCATAGTGTTCCATGGTATAGAGGAGGTATAGAGGAGGGTTCTTAATCTTTCCCCACCCTGTGGCATGGTCCCCTTTGACAGTCTGAAGAAACCTATGGACCTCTTCTTAGAAGATTGTTTTTAAATGCATAAAATACATAGAATAGAAAAGGAAACCATTTATATTTAAATACATACATGCATAATTAAATGCATATACACGTATGTGTATATACATATATTTGTGTAAATATATGATATATTTATATAAGCTATATTACTTATATAAATATATACATATGTGTGTATGTATATATGTGTATAGGTATATATATATATATATATATATATATATATATGTGTGTGTATATGTGTGTGTGTGTCTGTTTGTGTCTGTGTGTGTGTATATGTATACCTAGGCTTCCTTTAACAGTGTTTCGGCAACAGGGAGCGGTAGTAGGGATGTGTGAGAGTGTATAAGTGGAGTAGGGATGACATTCTCAGAAAAACCAGGGAAATTTAGGGTAAAGAGAAAGCTAGGAAAAGGAAGAAAAACCAAAAGGAGGGGCCAGGAAGGGACTGAGAGTTAATGGGAAGGCTTCTAGGGAAAGCATGGCAGTGGGGGGTGGGGATGGGGAAAGACAGGGATAAGGAACCAGAAAGAATTGGGGATAAGGGTAGGGGTCAGAGTTACTCACATCTTGATAATCTTGTTTGGCTGGATCAGGTTTCAATACCTCCTCTGGGGCCCCCATTTCTAACTTCAGCTGAGATAACTGGGAAAACATAGTAGGGTATCATGTAATGAATAATAAGGATCTGGGGAATTCAGTGCTATGAGGCAGAAACTTTTCCTAAGTTTTGTGTGTCTCTTTAATGACTGTATGTATATTGAACCCCCACTAGATTGTGAGCTCTCTAGGGGCAGGAAAAGTCTTTTGCCTTTCTTTATATCCAGAACTAAGCAAGTGCTTGGCACATAGTAGGCACTTAATATATCTGCTTGTGTGTCTGGGAATCATATCTGTACAACTTGTCCTCTCATCACTTTGTCCTTTTTGCACCAGTGCAATATCCCCATATTCAGTGATATTCTGTCCCCCATTCTCCAAGCTTCACTCCAACACCTTTCACTATCCTTCTCTATGACGTACTTTGGCCTGGGCTTCTCTCCGGCTCCCTTCATCCATCCAGTGAAGCCTCGTCAGGTGTCTGCTCAAGGCATTTTTGATTTCAGAGAAAAGTTGAGTGGCCTGGTAATTAGTGGAAAGGCATTGAAGGAGATGAGATAAGTATCAACCCCTAATTCCTGCTGCTGGGGTCTTTAAGTGGGGAAAGATCTCCTGGGGGGTTGAATGGTAATGGAGGCTGTGATGCTTGGGTTACTGGAGTTATCAGGATCATCTGGTAAGGAGAAGGGCCTTGGGGAAGAAGGTAGAAAATAAAGGAGGTGTATCAGTCTCCCAAAGGTTTTTACCCTTAGGTTCCCCTTGAGTGTCTATTTTCTATGATAGTGAAAAGGAGAAAGTGAGGTATACAATAGATGTCATCACTACCCTCAGGGACTGTGTTATCTGATAGAGGAGATAAGGTCCTTGCTATAAAGGAGTATCTTGTGTAATGGATGAGACACAATCATTAGAAAGTCCAATAAGACTGAGCACACAAAAGGAGATAGACGTAACAAAGATTGAGCACAGAAGCAGATAGACATAACCCAAAGAAATGGGGAAAATGCCAATAAATACAGTGGCATTTCCAAAGAGAAGTCATTCTTCTTCTCTAATGTGAATTATTTGACCAATTCTTTTTTTTTTCTTACTTCCTCACCACTCAATGGACCTAGCTCCCATACTCAGTTCTTTCTGTAGGCCATATTTTCATTCTCTCCAAACGTACCGTCCCTTTCCTTTTTACCTTCAGACATTCTGAAGTCTCTCCTATCTTAAAAACAACAGCGAGCTCTTTGCTTTTCCACTATTACCCCTTTCAATGACCATCTGATTGATTCAAATGTGTGTTGAGGGACTCATTGAAAAAGATTCCGGGTGAGTGTGGGCTGGGGAAAAAAGGAGAGGGATTGAATCAAGTGAACTGAGGAAGAATGCTGTCGTACAGCATCTCGGCTGCCATGGTTGAAGGTTTCCTGAACAAACATTGCTCCCAGTGTGGGCTCAAAGAAGGTTCCTGTCTCCTCAACACACTTCTTCCATCGAGGGATGCTGACTGACTGTGAAAGAAAGAGTGAGGTCAATGACTTCTTTTCGATAGTACCTTCCCATCTAAACCCCAGAGAATATGATAAACTTACATTTACCTAGTCCTCTATGGTCTATAAATTACTTTCCTTATAATAACCCTGTGAGGTAATTAGGTCGTCTTATCACTTGAGTTTTACAGATAAAGAGACTAAGATCCAGAGAAGTCAAAGGGTTTATTCAGAGTGATATTACTAACAAATGTCAGAATTTGAACCCAGGACTCCAGGTCTAGCATATACTACAGTGACTCTGTGAGATGATCCCTTCAATAGGTGATAACAGCAGTAGGTATAATAGTAAGTGCTTGCCGAGGTGGGGAACCTGAGTCTACGTGGCCACATGTGGCCTTGGAGTGAATGAATATAGACACTGACTCTTCATTAAAAACAAGAAGAAAAAAATAAAATGCTTTCCAAAACTGTGCTCCTTTTGAAGGACCAATAAGTAATTTTTAATGAATGCATTTCATGACTTGACTTGCATGGGAATCTAGCTCCTCTCTGAGGCAGTGGAGCCATATCTAGGCTACTGCTTTCTTTTGAGATCTGTTTATTTCTTTTGAGTTCTTTTTCACTGGGGGAATGGCTCTTAGTCTTAACATACCTATGTTACTTTCACCTAGTTTGTATTTTAGATCTTTATTGAAATTACTGATGCAATGATTCTCCCCACCCCAACCACATTTGATAGCCTCACTTCTTTTCCTGCTTGCAATGGTTTTCTTCATGTAAAAGCTTTTTGATTTCATATAATCAAAATTATTTGAGTTTTGTGATGACAAGGCACTAGATGAATTGTACCTTTAGCCAGGAATGTCAGAATAAGAGTATAGTTATAAAGACTCTGCAACTGTTCCTCACCAAACACAAATATCTGTTCTTTAGTAGCAGATATACAGGGCTTCTACAAGATGGGAGAATCCATGATATCTGAAGGAAATGCTTTCAGACAAATTGTAAAGCCTTCACTGACTTCAAGTTGGTCACAGTGACATGGTGGTGACCTTGATAACCATAAAACCTTGGAAATTCAATGATTTCAGGGAAGAAAGGTTCCCCCTTCCAATTTGCAGTAGAGATCACACTTCAATAACCCAAGTAAGCCTTCTTACGCATTTAGCACAAACTTCTACTTATTTCTCATATGGATCAGAATATCCACCATAAACATCTAGGAACTGGAAGCTAATGATAACTGACATTTATATAGCTTCTTAAGGTTTGCAAAGGGCTTTACAAATATCATCTCATTTGAGCCTTGCAGCCCTAATCTCCACCTCAGTAAGGTAGGTGCTATGTGTATTAACATCATTCCCATTTTGCAAATGAATAAACTGAGATTCAGAGAAGTTAAATGACTTGTTTATGGCCATAAACTTCAGAAGTGGAATTTGAAGCTGAACTTCCTAACTTTCGATTCAACCATTGATCCCATTCAAACATGCTTGCTGCCTCATAATATGGAGCAAATGAGCAAATTTATAAGTTGAGGTGCTCAAAGTGAATGATATATCCAACATGAAGCCCTATTTCCCTTTGGCCTTCTGGTCAAATAAGTAATGTCTAAGTCTGGATATCTAAAACTGACTAAACTTTGAGTCCAGTTTCATATGCCATGAAAATGATGTTCTGACAACTATAGGATCATAGAGAAAAGCTGGCTGATATCATTGGTTATAGTATCTAAAACCTAGACCATCAACACTGGACTGAAGAAGCACAGATTAACACAAGGGTGGGGAGAGAGTGTCTGGTTACTCTTAATAGGAGTCCACACCTAGTATTGTCTCCTCCTTCACGTGGCCCTCAGCTCTCAGGTGAATTCCATCATGCCTAGTAAACACCTGTTTGAAGGTGTGTATTTGTCCTTCATTGCCAAAGAAGATCATCAGAGAAATAATGACAAGACTTGCACTTGACTTTGTTTTGAAGGAGGGAGGGCTGTGCAGGTCACCAGCCTCACTTCTCCAGAGTTATCTGAATCTAGTGACCAGATATTCATCAGGATGACTGGAGATGACACAGGATGAGGCAATTGGGGTTAAGTGACTTGCCCAAGGTCACACAGCTAGTGAGTGTCAAGTGTCTGAGGTGAGATTTGAACTTAGGTCCTCCTGACTTCTGTACTGGTGCTCTATCCTCTGCACCACCTAGCTGCCCCTACCTGTTTGAAGGTAGTTCAAGATAAAGAGAAGAATACAGGACTAGGTTTGAGCCCTGGGTCCTCTGCTTACCACCAATGGAAAGATAGGGAAATCATTTGCCTTTTAAATGTCAATTTTCTAATTTGAAATATATATATAATGATACCTGCACTGCCTACTTCACACAGTTGTGGCAAGTCAAGAACATTGTAAAGTAGCAAGTCCTATGGAAGGGTATATACTATTTTTATTTATTGACTTGGTCATTTCCATTGATGTTGGTAATGAGAAACACAATCCTGACCCCTTTCTTTCAGGATCCTCCATTGCTGATGTGTTATGAAGGAGTGAGTCTGGTCTTGGATTAAGGGGGTTCAATCTCTAACATTTGGTGGCAAGAAAATGAAACCTTTTAATCGTTGTAGGATTATTGATAGGATCACATGCCATGACTAGAGGAACCCTACCTTCCCCAGGTGACATTTGCTTTTTTTCCCCAAGGCATTAGTTTTACCTTCAAATTTCATCACACTTCTCCTGGTAATTTACAAATCCCACCCTCACCAACCCAGACAAACGAGGTTATATCTAATGTTTCCTCACAATGGGAGACTGTCCTGCCAATTCCTGAAGCTTCTGGCTCAGATTCCTCTGTGCATTCTGGAAGTGACTGTCTAAAGCAGGGATGAGCACTGATACCAGCTGTAGGATCATGTGACTTTGAAGGTAGTCTCTGGAAAAAGAAAACATGTACACATGGAATATATGGGGCTGGTAGGTGGAACCATAGTGCACAAGAGCACCACTCCTAGAGTCAGGAAGAATAATCTCCCTGAGTTCAAATATGGCCTCAGAAACTTATTAGCTGTGTGACCCTGGGCAAGTCACTTAACCCTAGGTGCCTAGTTCTTCATCTGTAAAATGAGCTGGAGAAGGAAATGACAAACCTCTCAGGGGTCAGATAGAGTCAGACACAATTGAAACAACTGAACAACAACACTATACAACAGGCAAAAGCAGAATAAAAGGTGCATAAGGGGTAATCTAGTCTACTTCCCTCAGTTTTCAGATGATGAAACTGAGGTCCATAGAAAGAAGACTAGACTAAGGTGACACAAATAAGAATGACCCTGAAACAGAACTTAGAGTCAAAATTTTGAATTCAAATCCAGTACAAGAAAGATATTGGTAGGTAGGTAGGAGCAATCTAGTTATATGTCTTCTGATGTACCCCTGTGGCCAGGATGATTCTATGTAAAGGGCTGTCTTAAAATGGAAAACAAGAATTGCACTAACATTAGAATGATGGACTGGAGCAAAAAACAAATGCAAAAATAAATCAGAAACAAGGAGAAACCTAGATATCAAGGGAGGAAAGAAAGAACAGAAAGGAAAAGGAGTGATACTTCATTAGACTCATAGATTGTTAGAAGCCAAAGGGACTTTAGAGGCCATCTAATCAGACTCCTTTATTTTACAGTTGAGGAAAGTGAGACCCAGTGGGGTTAAAAGACTTTCCTCAGGACTGAAAGGTCATAAATATCAGAGATAAGACTTGAAGCAAAGTCTATCAGATAACTAATCCATATTTTCCCCACAATATCCTGGTGAGATTACAACTGGACTGTCCCTCCTACACTCAGCAAAATTAGGTTTAACTAGATCTATAGCTCAGCAAGAACCAGTGATCTGCTGCTTCCTGGATGGGCAGAGGAGTGGGGGCGGGGGTGTGTGGAATGGGGTGGAATTCAGCCTGGGAAAGTGGTAAAGAAAAAAAAAAGCAAGGCTAGGGTTGAATAGAGAAATACATATTCTTAGAGAGCCATGGAGAAAAGAGTCTAGGCAAGTAAGACATGGGCTGGAATGAATTAATGAATAAATAAACATGTTTCGAGATTATACTATGTGCCAAGGACTGTAGTAAGCAGGACATACAAAAACCAAAGCAAGAACAGTCTTGTCTTCTGATAAAGGAGACAACACCTTAGAAGAACAGTGACCAGAGGGACACTTTGGTTCCAAGTTTAATAGTTTGGCACATCCTTTCCAGGAGCAATGGTAGAATTAATTTCATCACATTCCAGGATAGGAGGTAATGAAGGAGAGAAGTATATAGGAATCAGCTAGGTTACTGATGATTTAATGCTAGAGTCAGGTGACAGATGTATCCAAAGACAAGGGTGGATGCTACAGTAGAAATAATGCTGGATTTCATCAGAAGACCTGAGTTTGAATTCCAGGGTGGATAAGAAAACCTCTCTGGGCCCCACTTTCCCAATCTCTAAAATGAAGGGATTGGATTAGATGACTCCTGAGGTTCCTTGCAGCATCAAGTCTGTGATCCTGTGGTATTTCTAAGTAATATTTCTTCATTCTTTCACAAGTTTTTGGTCCCCGCCTACCTGAGAAAAAAAAGTCTGCTAATATAATTTCAAACCTGGATTAAATTGTTTGGGTTGCCTTCAAGGCTAGCATAAGTGACATGTGTCACTGTAGATGGCTTACTAAAATGAGGGGTTATTGGATAGAGGACATAACTACTTCCCAGAGAGCACAGTGCCTGGAAGGAGCCCCAGAATCCTCAGGTAGTAGCAACAGAAAAGACAGTGAGGGCAGGATAGCCTGATTCTAGAATTTCTTAAGTCCTCCCCCCACATCATCACTCTCCCTGGCATATTCCCCTGTTATTCAGTTGTTTCAGTCATGATGGACTACTTGTGACCTCATTTGGAGTTTTCTTGAGAAATATACTGGAGTGGTTTGCCATTTCCTTCTCTAACTGATATTACAGATGAGGACACTGAGGCAAACAAGTTTAAGTAACCCACCCAGAGTCAGAGTCACACAGCTAGTGTATGAGACTGAATTTGAACTCAAATTTTCTTGACTCCAGGCGCAGATCTTGATCCATTTCACCATCTAGCTGCCCTTATATTCCCCATTAGCTCTGGACTGAAAAAAGTTGAACTTCCTAAAGATATTTACCCCTGTGTCCTCTCATCCAACCTTTTCACTCCACAATCTACCCCATCCCCATCTAAAAGGGTTGCATAAAGATCAAATGAGGTAATGTATGTGAAGCACTATTCAAACCTTAAAGCCTTCTATTAATGTTAGCTATTATTTTTATACCTAACACCTGAATGCTCACATCACTTGTGTTCCCCAAGTCCTCTTATGCTGCACTAATTCTACTTCCTCTTACCTCCTATGGGCTTCTGCATCCCTCATTCCTCCCCTAGATTCTTCACACCCTCCAGCACTTCATTCATCCTTCCCTGCACTTCCATGCTTCCTGCATTCCAAATTTTCTGCTGTACCTCCTGAATTTCTCCTTTCTGCCTAAGTCAGATATTTTTGCTCAACTCCACCAAGTACATACCTGTATCTATCCTTTGGTGGATGTCCTATCACTTGAGACATGACTCTTATGTATTCCAAATCATGAACCACGATGGGTTGAGAGGGACTGAGGGTCATTGGGGAGAAGATTGCCCGCAAACAAGACAGCCAGTCAATGGAAGGGGCCATTTCCTTGAGGGGCACACAGAAGGCATTAGGTATAGGAAGAGAAGGACTGATCATGGAGGGGATTTCTATTTAGGACTGGTATAATGGAGGAAAGGTACTATATCCAGGGTGGTGTAAGAGAACTTGGGAAACTAGGGAAGGAAGAGAGATAGATCAAGCAAGGGCAATGAATGGGTTGTTATGGGATACATTAGGTTAGGGAAAAAGACTAAGGGAAAGAGGGCAATGAAAGAAATTATAAATGACATTCAGAAGACCTTGGTGAAAGGGAGAGCCCCAAATGGAGGTGCACTCTGTTTCTCATATCCCTGTCCCAGGACCCAGGTACCTGCAGCTGGGCAATAGTGGTCTCTTGGAAGAGATTGCCCTCTCTTTTCCTCTGGTCCAGGGGCTTTGCAGCCAGAAGGAGATTTGAAGTAATGCTTATGGATATAGAGGCATGCTCCAATATAACCTTTTGGTCTCCCCCCAGCAAGGTTCCCAGTTGCTGCAGATATGACAGGTATGCTCTCAATATCTGAGGATGAGAAACAGCTTTAGGTATGGTTCCAGTCATCCCTCCACCTCTTTTTTTAGGCATTGAATTCCATGTGTATAAGCCAGTATTCCCTCTTCCCCCACATTTATTCCCAAGATACTTCCGTACCTCGGGGTAGTTCCTCTGATCAGGTCGAAAAGGTATCTGAAACTCCGGTTGGTCAATCTGGACACAAGAAACACTAGAGAGAAATGGGGTATATGGGGAGGGAGGAAAGGAAAGAGGTGATAGATATGGAAGAGACAATAGGGTACCAGGGAAAGAAAGTCGGTACAGGGAAGAGCCTATATTGGGGATTAAAATTCTGTGAGAAATATGTGAGAGAGAAGGGGAGATGAAAGCAGAGGAAAGAGACAAGACAATAACAGAGGAAATAAGGTTTGGGATCTAGTCTCTAAAATTGGGGAATTTGGAGAGGCAATTACAATGGGAAAGTTATGTTCCAATTCCTCTCAACATATAGTAATAGCAACTGGCATTCATATAAAACTGTAAGATTCACAGAGTGCTTTCCTCAGGACAACCCTGTAAAATAGGGTAACACAAGCATTGCTATGGTCACTTTATAGATGATGTACCTGAGGCCCACAGAGGTTGTAACTGGCCCAAGGTTATATAAGAAGTAACTCTTGGAGCTGGGATTTGAGCCCAAGTTTCCTGACTCCAAGTTCAATACTCTTTCCAACAGTTTATATTTCTCCTACCCGCTATGCCCTAGATTCCATTCTAAGGGACCTCATTTCCACATTTATATTCTGTCTCCAGAATCTTCAGCCCTCTCCACTGGCTCCTTCTTTAGCTTGAAACATACACAAGTCTTTCCATATCTTGAAAAAAAATACAAAGAAAAAAAACCCTCCTGCTACCTACCATACTATTTCTTTCACTTTCAAACTTTTCAATAATTTTTGTCTGTTGCCTTCATTTTCTTATTAGTTACTACTGATGACCTTGGGCAAGTCACTTAACATTCTCAGGTCTTAGTTTTATCAACTATAAAATGAGGGTATTGGAACAGATGGCCCCTGAAGTACCTTCTCGCCTTATATTTATGATTTAGCCTTACATCTTAATCTTATTAATGGGGAAACCATTTCATGTTGTTTCCTATTTTTTCACATTCATCTTGTAATGTTCATTGCTCTGGAAAATTCTTGAGGCTCCAGATAAATTATTATTTTTCTTTCACATTGCATGAATACTTTGTGTTTTATCAAAGTGCTAAAAACACAGTGTTCATCAGTACTCATTGACTGATTAATAACTAAGGTCACTAGAGAAGCTTATACCATGAGAATAATCCTGTATAATTGCCTTTCCTATTTCCTATCCTTAGGATTCTCTGGGTTCCAAAATCCTTCAGATGGTGCTCCTCCCATTACTCATTTATTCTGTGGTCCCCCTCCCACTAGTATCCCCTTCCCATTCCTCCTAGATGACAGATAGGGAGTGAACACAGGCAAGCCTGAGGTAACCATGTAGACATCTACATGTGTGAGACTCACCTGAATGACAGGCATGTATGGAGGACTTGGCTCGGGCCTCAAGTAAGCTTTGAAGAATGGGAAACTGCCATACTGACTCATTAACAGCTTCAAAGTATGGTTAAAATCAGGAAGTGTCCAGTTACCTGAGATAGACCAGCCCCCCAGCTGTGGCAAAGGGAGACAGAACTCAGTGTGATCAACATCAAATGTCCAAATTCTCTCTGACTCCTCCAATGTTCAATCCCTGGACTTTTTTCCTTATTGCTCTTTCAAGGTTCTGATAACTTCATAGGCCCCTGCCACCTTCATCTCCCTCCTGGGGCCTCAAGGTATACACATACACATACACACACATACACACACACACACACACACGCACACACACACACAGCTATTTATGTCCTTTGTGTCCTGGATCTTTCATAAGCACCCACTGCCTTGAGGTCTTACCTCCTCAATGACCTGTGTGAGAGGCTCTGTCCCTAAAGCATCAATGGCCTCTGTATCCATGCAGTCTTTATAGAACCTCACAGTCTTTTCCTCTGCAGAGTCAGGAGGCCAGAGGACTGAGGCTTCTAAGGAGAGGAAGACATGAGGGAGTAAAGATACAAGACAAAATGAAAGAGATGGGTGAGTACAGAGGCTAAGGACAGAAACAGATGATATAAAGAAAAAAAAGTGAAGTGGCAGAGAACGGAGAAAATGAAGTCCTGGTATAACTGGTATGTGCAATAGGAATGGAGAAGTTTTAAAAAGAGGATCTATGGGAGAGGGAGATGACATAGACTGGCAATCTGGAAAGTGGAGCAAGGAGGGGAAGCAGGAGGGGATGGAAAAGGAGAGAAAAGATGGAGATGGGATAAATAAGACATTAACGAGATTGAGGGGATACGGGAAAGAGGTAGGTGATGAGACATGAAAGAAGAGGAAAGAAGTCAAAACTATTCCTCACCACTATCTTTAGCTGGATTCTTCTAATTACCATGTTGTAATAGAAGGTAGCTTTTAAGTTTGCAAAGCACTGGATATGTGTCATTTCATTTACGGAAAAAAGCACTGCTTTTGCTTAACAGTTCTCATTGCTAATTGAGTCCATTAATTGATCCTTCTAAATGTTATCATCCACTAACCTTCTCTGCCCAGCATAAAGGATGTGTTCAGTTGGCAGAAAAGGAAGAGTTGAAAGAGGGGATAATTGGGGGATAAAAAGGAGTTTTGGGAAGGAATAAGTAGGGATAGGCAGAATCACTAAAGAGTAGATGAGTTGGGAAAGCTAAGACAGCTGAAAGAGTGGAGAGGGAAACAAGGTGATAGAAGGGAACTGGAGACTAAAGACATGGAGAGATTAGAAATACACAGGCCAAAGGTGAGAGATAGAAATTGGTTGAGCTGGACATCTGGTAGGGATCAGAGGACTGAGAGGAGGCAAGAAGAGAAATGGAGTAAGTGCGAGACTTGAGACTTGAATGGTAGAAAAGTAGGGCAGGAGTCTCCCAGCGATAAAACATTCACATGGTCACTTATATTTATGTTCTTATGCATAGTGTGAGGCAATTACCTATGATTACCCAATCACACAGATGTATCCCCAAACTGGCATACATATATCCTGTTCCTCGCTCCACTTACCTAATATCCTCCGGAGTTGATTCTGGTTCTTCTCTTTTAGAACTTGAAGTATGTTCCTGGACTCCTTGGCCCACCCCGATGTCAAGTTCCCACAGACAAAGTTAAAGAAGTCTATGCAGGGCAGGGCACTGGCATTTCCAGTGGTCAGATAACTAGCCACGAGCTCCAAACACACAGGGCTCTCACAGGGACCTGTGGGTATAGGATGACTGCTGGAGGGATGACTACAGAGGGGATAGGAACTTGAAGAAGCAGATACAAAATCCCAGGCTATGAGAAAAATTATACGGGACACTAGATGGACTCGAAGCAGATGGCTAATAGCTGGGGTTGGGGGTTTGGACAAGCTTAGGGGACAAGTAGAGGGACAAGGGTTAGGAATTCTATCCATGAGGGATGCATTGAGGCATTGCAATGGAAGTCAGGAGAATTGGGCAGAGGAAGAAGTTAGAGGACTGGGGGTGAGTGGAGGGCTAAAGGATTCAGAATCTTGCATACGGGGTCCACAGCTGTGAAAGATATAGAACAGGAGCCCAGAAAAGGCCAAGGTCAGGCTGAGTAGCAGAATGCTCATCAGTCCCCATCTCAGCCAGGTCCTGCGAGAACTCCACTCTTCTCTGGATCCCTATGAGGGAGAGGGGAACAAAATGAAGAGACACCAAGACCAAGTGAGAAACATCCAAAGACAATGTAGAATAAAGGATGGGACTAGGAGGGAGGGAAGAGACAGAGAAGATGCAAGTGGAAACGTTCGGTAAGTTATAGGCACTTAAGAAACGACTGTTGGATAGAACTACTCATCAGGGAGACAGAGACAGAGAAAAGGTCGGGAAGTATTAGTGTTAGGACAACTTTGGGTGGGTAGGGTAACTCTCCCTACCTTCCCACCCAGCAAAATCCATATGGCTTGAAACTTAAATTGGGAAATTTAATTTAATGCTAAAGAGAATGGGAGATTCACTTGTTCTGGGAAGGAGAAAAGGGAAAGGAGGGTGGTGAATATGAGATCATCTAATACAATCCTTTCATTTATAGGTAAAGCAATAGAGAATAAAAGAGAGGAGGTTATTTGCCTCAGTATCCTGACTCCTACTCCAATACACTCTTCATTATACCAAGCTGCTTTTATTTCTTCTCACCAACAGCCCCATGGGACAGACAGGATTTGGTTAGGATTCAGAGTCATCTTAGACCCAGGCCTAGGTGAACCCAAAGAGAAGTTCAAAGAGACCAGTCTTTCTCTTGTCTTGGGAAATTGGGCGGGGGATTGGAAGATGGTGAAGTATGGAAAGAGAAGGACCTCTGGATCAAGGGAGATTGTAAGAGGAAAGCAAGGGAAAGGGGGGAAGAGAAGAAGTCAATGGGAAAAAATCCAGAATGAGAAATGGAAGAGAAGAAGGTAAAGGGGCAGTCCCTTACCTGCTGGGTCCCCACGGACTCCATTCTGCTTCTAGTTTGTCCCAAAGTAGTGTTAGCTTCTACTTTCTTCTGGTCTCCACCCTCCCTGACTGGGTGTGGAAGGAGGGAGGAGCTGACTTAGGAAATGAGGGAGAAAAACAAGGGTTCTCTTAGGACACAAATTCTCTTCTCCTCCCCACACAGCTACCCTGAGCCCTCCAACAATGCCTTTCCACAGTGTTTCAGTATTTTTTCCACTAAATATTCTTGTGTGATCTCTCTCCATTTATGATACTTCAGTCCATATTTCCCTCTCCCACGACCATCCTTCTCCTGATCCCACCAATCTCCTAGTTCAAGGATCTTTCTTTCATTTTTCAATGCCTTGGATTTTTTCTCCTCTGGGCCAAGTGTCTCTGTCCCCTGATTCTGAAGTCCTGAAATAAACAGCTGGCCTTTTCCCTTTCCTCATTTGTCTTTTCTCTATTTCATAGTCCCTATGTCTGGGTCTTTGTCTCCTATTCTTGTCTCTTTTTCTCCATTTTGCTGAATTTCTGATCTGATATTGAGGAAACAACCCCTTACAACTTTTGTTTCCCTTGAAACTTCTCTTTCCAGAAAGGGACACCCCTGCCCTTCCCCCATCTCCACTCCTAGGCTCCCTTTTCGTCTGTTTATCTGTGGGCCTCCTTCTTCCTTATCTCAGGTTCCCAGGGAGAAGCGAATTCAAGCTCCCCCCCAAAACTCTTGTCATTTCAACTGTTTTTCTTTCCTCTCTCCCACCAGCGCTTCTCATTTCTCTGTTCTTCGGCTTAGGCCTGTGAGGTTCTTCAGAAAGTTTGCTTTCCCCTGCTCTCCTACCCCATGTGAAAAAAGAATCTATTTAAGCTAGGAGAGAAAACTGTGACTAGAAAGACTATTGAAGTTAGAATTAGCAGCCTCAAACTCAAAGCCTACTTTGGCTGTTTGCTACTGGTATCACCTTGCATGAGTCAGTTCCCTATTCTGGGCCTCAGCTTTTGCAAGAAATAAATGAACTTGATGTTTTTTTGGGGGGGGTTGTTTCATTTTTTTATGAATCTAATCTAGTGAGTTCTAAGTCCCATAACAATAAATCATCAAATATTCACTGAACACCCATTACACACTACCCAAAGTTCATTTGCATCATAGCATGGAGGTGATTCTGGATTTTCCAGTGGAGTCCTCCAAGCTCTGAAAAGTCCTCCCATAGTAGGAAAAAAATAAAGGCTGGAGGCATTTCTCTCCACCAAAGCTTTAGTCTTTGCCTCCTTCCTTGAACACAGAACCAGGAAGATAAGAGCTAGAGCCAGAAACTCCCTTTGGTCAGTCAGTGTCTTTTGAATTCCCCTCAATTCTGACTCTATAGCCAGTCAAAGAGACTTGTCTTTACTATATTGTTAATAGGCCAGAATGAGTTAAAAATATGCATACTCCAATGTCCACTTAGGGGATTATACCAGTCAAGCATGCCGCACATGCTCCTAAGGACTGCACTCATTGGCCAGTCTCCTATAGCATGTATGTATCAGTCAGTTTTTTCCTTGATAGTCCCTTGGATAGCAAGGGTGTCAAATCAATCAAAAAATACTAAGGCTATTCTTTGGAAGGTCAAATAGTGAAACTGAGACTTAAACTACTTTGGACCCCATTGAAAAGATGACTCATTGGAAAAGACCCTGATGTTGGGAGAGATTGAAGGCAAAAGGAAAAGGGGATGGTAGAGGATGAGATGGGGAGAGTGTCATGGAAACAATAAACGTGAACATGGACAGACTTAAGAGATGGTGGAGGATTGAAGGGCTTGGCATACCATGGTCCATAGAGACACAAAGAATTGGACACAACTAAATGACTGAGCAACAGCTATAATAACAAAAAACTGCATCAGACACTTTTTCTAGTCATCAAACAACAAAGTGGACCCATCTGAACTCAGATCTTCCTGGATCTTGGTCCAGGACTCCTTCTACTGCTCCACCTACCAACCTATTTAAAGCCCTTTGTGTTTGTACAACACTATATGTATGTCATCTTTGATGAGATTGCAGATATATGTAGTATTTTAAGGTTCCTAAAGTGTTATCCTCTCAAATATTCTGTAAGGTAGGCAGTAAATATGTTGTTGTGACCCTTTTCTAGATGAGAAAACTAAGATTCAGTAAGCTTAAGGGAATCTTCATGTGACAATTTGCACCATGTGACAGAACCATGATTTGAATGTAGGTTTCTTGCACCATCTGGTTGCCTACCAAAAAAGTGAAGAACACCAGTATATTGGAGGACCAGAAAAAAAATAACCTCATACAGAAGATAGCACAAGCTGAGCTCTGAAGAAAAATAAGGATTGTAAGCAGAAGTGAGAAGGGAGGGCATTCTAGGCATAGGGTTCAGCTAATGCAAAAACAAGGAAGATGGGAATGAGAATGAAGAAACAAAAAGAAAGAAAAATATCAAGGGCCAAAAGGAAAAAAAAAACCAAAGATACCAGAAGGAAATTCTAACCACAGAAAACCAGCTGGTACTTTTGTATCAGCAGAGAAATAAGACTTCTTTTGAGACAAAAAGCAAGATAGCAAACACAATACATTAATTAAAAGAAATTAAATTAGTAAAAGCTGTTATGAGATTTAAAAAAAGATTTGAGTCTAAGTAATCTCAAGATTATAATAAAACTCAATAGTCTAAAAATATCCATGGGAAATAGAAACAAAATAACAGAAATTGTTTTTAAAAAACAGAATTATTTTCACTGGAAAACAGATTGGTGAGGAAAAAAAGAAATGGCAAAAAAAGCTCAGAAATTGGAGAGAGTGTTTTAAACATATCATATTAGTCATCACAACAACAGTGAGGTAGGCAGTGCAAGTGTTAGGACTCATAGTTTATATGAATTATATTGCAGAACTTGAATTCAGTCAAAGGGTGGCACTTGAGGACCTAGAGTGCCACCTCTGGCATTGAGGCTGTAGATTTCCCACTCCTGGTACAGAACAATCAACAAGTGTTTATTAGGCACCTACTATGAGCCAGGCTATACCTATATACCTATGGGCTATACCCTGAGGATACAAAGAAAGTTAAAAAGGAAAAAAAATTTCTTGATTTCAATGAGCTCAGAGTCTGATAGTCAGATAATATGAAAACAATTATATATAAATATTATACATAAACAAGATATATACATATATGATAAATTGAATGTCATCTCTGAACAAAGGCACTAAGATTAAGAAGGACCAGGAAAGTTTCTTGCAGGTGGGACTTTAGCTGAGAATTGAAAGAACTCAGGGAAAGTTGGAGGGGAAGACGACAAGTCAGTTAAAACACTGATGAATGGTCCTGTATGAATATCAAGAAACAGCAAGGAGGCCAATGCCCCTGGATCACAAAGTACATGGTAAGGAGTCATGAAGGCTGGAAAGACAGGAAGGTCTAGGTTATGAAAGACTTTACAAACCAAAAGGTGGATTTTACATTTGATCCAGGAGGTAATAGGAGGACACTGGAGCTTACTGAATTGGGGTATTGGGGTAGGGGAGTGATATGATTAGATGTGTATTTTAGGAAGGTCAAGTTGACAGTTGGATGGAAGATGAACTGGAATAGACTGGGAGACCAATCAGTAGTCTATTATAATAGTCCAGTGTGAAGTAATAAGGGCCAGCACCAAGGTGGTGACAATGTCAGAGGAGTTAAAGGAGCTTATAGTAGATGTGTGTGTTTGTCCTTCATTGCCGAAGAAGACCTTGCCATCAAGAAATGATGACATGACTTGCACTTGACTTTGTTTTGAGTGAGGAAGGGCTGTGTAGGTCACAAGTAGAGACACTGTTTCAATGAAAGTAGAAACAATAGGACTTCACAACTGATTGATTATGGGGGCTGAGGCCAAGTGATAAGTCCTCATTTTACAGTTGAGGAAACTGAGGTCCAATGAGATTAGTTGGCTTATCCAAAGTCATAATACTCAAACCAAAGGTCTTCTGACTCCTAGTAAATTGCAAGCTTCTTGAAGGCAGGGACTTGTCACTTTTCATTGTTTTATCCCCAGCACCCATCCCTAGGGCCTTGTGCATAGTATATGTTTAAATATTTTTTAACTAAGCTGAAAGACTTTTCCTAACCATCATTGAAATGGTTTCCTTTGTGATTCAAGAGCTCCCTGTCACTCGAAATGCTCAAACAGAAGTTAAGTTTCAATTTGCAGAAAGAGTGACATCAGAAAGGATTTCCATACTGGAGAGGAAGCTAGATTTAACAATGGCTAAAGTCCTTTTGCAGCTTTATAAATATGTTTGTAAGACTGAATCCCTAGAAGGGGAACTCTGGGATAAGAACAGAGATGTAGATACATCGGCTATCTTCCTATTTATTCGGAGCCAATAGCTGACATTTATTAGGAATTTACAGTTTAGAAAGCACTCTACCTACTAACTACAGTATTTAAAAAAGGTGGAATGACACAAATCTGGGAAACATAGCTAAGATGTTTTAATAATGATATTTTGTAACTATTTAACATTTAATAATAATTCACATCTGTGTAGTACATGTGGAATCACAACTCAGTATGAATATCATTATCTTCATTTCATAGATGAGGAAATTGAAGCTATGAGAGGTTAATTAAACTGATCATGATACTGATGAATATCTGACCACTGGACCCAGATGGCTCTGGAGGAGAAAGTGAGGCTGGTAAGCTCACACAGCAGTCCTTCACTTAAATCAAAGTCAAGTGCAAGTCATGTCATCATCTCTCTGATGTCAAGGTCTCTTCTGAGAATGAAAGACAAGCACGATCAGGAGCACAAAATTTATAATTGTCCGAGACAGGATTCAATCCCAAGTTTCTCCATTCTAAGGGCATTACTCTCTCTGTTATACAATATAGACTCTCCATTTTTAGCAAAGTATTTGATGAAATCTAATATGTGGACAAGTTGGATAGATAATGACTACATAATAATGAAATTAAGTAGATTTAGGACTGAGTGATCACACCTAATGTAGTTATTAATGGGTCTATGACAACTTAGAAGGAGTTCTCAAAATGGTACAGCAGAAAGAGAAGTGAAATTGAAGATAATTTCTGAATGACACTGAATGACAGTTACAATTAAAAAAAATCTTCATAGGCTAGAAGGAGAGTTCAAATCCAATAATATGACTTCAATAAGGGTAAATTAGATTTCCTTTGGCCATGGGAGGGGGCTGGAGAAGAAGGAGGAAAAGAAAAAAACCTCTTGAGCTAAATAAGGATAAGAAAAAAATGTAGGTGATTTAGAGGGAATTGAATTAGTAAATTAGGTTAAATGTTAAAATTAGGGAGGAAAAAATTGGAAGAAACTAAGGAATATTTGAAGAGGAATTTCCATGCTTAGATATTGATCCAGATACTACTGGGTTTTAAGAGAATCTAGGAAAAGTATAATTAATGAGCATAAAAAATGATTGAAGAGGATCCCAAAGGACTAGTCAGTAGAACCTAAATAGACTTAAGAAGGATAGAAGGTACCAGTAAGACAAGTCAATTTGAGTAAGAATAAGTGGGACAGTTGAAAGGATAAGGAAATCAAGTGAAATGGTGAGTGGTGCAAAATCACGAAAAAGACAGGAGATTAGTAGAAGGTTGAAGAGAGGATGGGTGTAGTTGTGGCTATGGAGATGTTAAGAAAAAGGAAGAGAATTTAAGAGCAGTTGTCAAGATACTTTAAAAAGTGCTAATTGGTTAAAACCAAGCACTTTAGCAGGTACTTAGGGTGGAGATGTAAAGCCCCACAATTAGTTTCAAGTAGTAAGGCCTAAAATGACCATCATGAAAAGTAAGAGAAATTGTTCAGTGAGTTGGACTGTTGCGTGATGTCTGCAGTTCTATCCTTTCTGGGTGACTTTTCTGCATTCTACGAACAGAGTGATCTTCTTGGAAGGGATGAAGAGATTTAAAGAATACATCTCTACATTCCAGAAGGTTGGGAAGAAGAAAGAGTGATGAAGGAATGAGAAACAAGGCTTTCATTGGTGGCAGGGGGAGGCAAAGTGTGGAATCTAAAAGACATGAGAGGAGACTCAACAGTTTTCGGCATGACTGAGAATGGTTCAAGGAAAGAAAAAGGATTGCTGTACAATTAGAGCTAATAAATAGAATTGCAGTTTCTTCTGAAGAAGAGAGAGTTGGATTCTCTAAGGAGGAAGAAGTTGATTATTTTTCTAATAATATGGCAGAGCTGCAGAAGCTATCCTAGGAGAGATATCATCCAATAACGGGCAGAGGAAGAAGAAAAGAGTGATTCTTTGCTCAGGATTACTTAGGAAGCTACTTGTTGACCTGATGATGAAAAGAGAATGATCTGTCACTTCCATAGGGCATGTATGCAAAACATGTCAGAGAACTTCTCAATACTTATCAAAATGCATGACAACTGGCCACTTCTGGTGATTCATGAGGGAATAAATGACATTTTCAGAAAGAACAGCAAAATATTGCCAATGATTACAAAACCTTAAGTAAGAAATTGAATACCAGGGGGAAGAGGCTGTGTTTTCATCGCTATTGCCCATTGAAAGCATGAGACGTAGAAGAGAAAAATTAATTTGGAATATGAGCAGCTGGCTAAGAGTGTGATGTCTGAGAATGGGATTTGGATTTCAGGATCACAGATTGCAATATATGGATGACAGATTCCTGGCCAGAGATGGAGTATGCCTAACAAAGACCAGAATGAATACATTTGCCAAGTGTCTTGCAAATCTAATAAAAAAAGACTTCAACTAAAAAAAAATGATGGAGGAAAGATTGTCTCTGTCTATTCCCAAAGTCACATACTATAAAAAGTAGCTGCAAAGAATAAAAAATGAAGAATAGCAGAAGACAGCCAAAAATTCACAGAGAACAAAATTCAAGAAACGTCAGTAGTAAAGCATAAGACCTTAGATGTCAATACAAAAATTCTCAAAATTTAGGCAATAAATAAGAGGAACTAGAATTAATATAGGAGGCAAATTTAATCTCATAGATATCTCCAAGACTTGATAGTATGAAATCCAGGACTGAATTGTGACTGGGGATACCTTATTCCAAAGAAACAAGGTAAGTAAAGCAGGGGAGGATATAAAAGAAAGATAGAGAGAAAAAGCCAGATGAAAGCCAGAGAGAAGTCAGAGAGAGAAAGTATGATGGAGAGAAATTAGATGAAATTTGAAGGAGGGAGAAACAAAAATATTTTTTGATTGGATATGCTACAGATGACTTAAACAGAAAGAAGAAATAGACAAGATGTTTGGGAAGCAGATCACAAGCTTGGCACAAAGCATAAGTTCTGCAAGGGGGAGCTCTCTCTCTCTCTCTCTACCCAAAACAGAGCAACTAATAACTTATAGACTTGCATTAGTGATAATTTCATTCTTTAGATGTGAAGGAACCCATATGGGTTAGTAAGAATGGGATTCTCACTAACAGGGAGGAACTGGTTTCTGTGGCAGAAATAATGGGAACCTTGGAGGGAAGTGATCACTTTATCCTAGAGGTCCTGATAAAGGTGAGGAAATCTGACAATAGTCTACTATGCCTAGATTCTGGCAGATTTCAAAGAGGTCAGAGGAAAGTTAAAAGTTAGGTAGATTCTATAGAGTAAAATGCTTCAAGAGAAATCAGTCCAGGAAGAATGGTAGATACTTAAAGAAAGAAATTTTGATGACCAAAATGAAAATAATTACAGAAAGGGGCGGAGGGAGGGAATGGTATTTATCTAAAGATACTCAGGTGGATAAATTAGATTTTAGATTTTAATAAGAAATGTAGACAGTACTTTCAAGTGACATGACCAACAAAATGGAAGACTAGACATTTTCATTTTTCTTCATGACTTCTCAAACCCTCAAAAATTAAAATTACATGCAAGAGATCATAGGGTCATAGACATATCCACTAGAGACAAATTACATAAATTTTGTTAACTAGTTTTGTTATATTTTGAAGATGTATTATGGAAAGAGAAAAGAAGAGAGGAAAGGAACATTAAGGACAAATGGGAAAAAAGGACAAGGGAACTTGTTAAGACATATAACTGAGTTATACAAGTAGAATTGTATGCAAATGAAAGAGATGAGGGGAGTAGGCATCAGTTTCCCCTTTGTTTTCATCTACATTGGTCAAAAGAGGATAGAACACACACAGAGAATGTGGTGTAGAAATTTGGACAGTTCAACAGGCTATATAGACAGAAACAGGTAGAGGGAAAAGTTGAATATATTTTCATTTTAAAATATATTTTTATTTATTTTATTAAATATTTCCAAATTATATTTCAAAACAAATTAACAAAAATTTTTTAAGAGTTTGAGTTCCAAATTTTCTTCTTTCCTTCTGTTCCCTTCCTATCTTTTGAGAAATTGAGAAACATTATATAAATTATATATGTGAAATCATGAAAAACTTATTTCTATATTAGCCATGTGGTAAAAGAAAACAGGTCCAGAAATTAAAAAAAGAAAAAAGGAAAACAAAGAAATTTTAAAAAGTATGCTTCAATCTATATCCAGTCTTCATCAGTTCTCTCTCTGGAGGTGGATGGCATTTTTTATCTTGGGTACTTTGAAATTGTTTTGGATCATTGTCTAGAACAGAGTAGTTAAGGCTTTCACAGTTGATCATCATTATAATACTGCTATTACAGTGTATCATGTTCTCCTGTTTCTGCTCACTTCATTTTACATCAGTTCATATATGACTTCCCAGGCTTTTCTAACACCATCCTGTTCACCATAGCACAATAGCACAATAATCCCCTCACAATCGTTATACTATGACTTGTGTAACTATTCCCCAATTGATGGGCATCCATTGATTTTCAATTCTTTGCCAACACAAAAAGAGCTGCTAAGAATATGTATGTGTGTATACACACACACACACACACACACAATTTACAAATAGGTCATAGGAAAATGAAGAAAAAATAAATAAAAACAGGAGGAGATTCATGGAGAGATTAATCACAAGTAAAATAAAAGTTAAGCTTATAGGGAGGAGAGTGAAGAAAAGGTTAAAAGGGAAAAAAGAAAAAGTAATAATTTAGAATCAATAGGAATGGAGGATTATGAAGAAGGAAAAATGGAGAGAAAATAAAAAAGTTACCTATTACTATGGATGGGATGAATTAATCTATGAGATAGAAGAGGTTAGCCGAACAGATTAGAAAGCAAAATCCAACAAAATCCCATTTACAAGGAATGTATTTGAAACATAAAGACTCACATAGTTTAAAAAAAAAGGTGGGAGCAAGTTGGTACAAAGTCTATTATGCCTCAGCTGAATATGAATAAAGCAGAGGTAGCAATTATGATTTCAGATAGAGCAGCAGCAAAAAATAGACTTAATTAAAAGATATAAGTAACTACATTTTGCTGAAAAGTAACAGAAAATGAATTGCTTTCAATACTCAACACTTATGCAACCAGTGATTTAGCTTCTAAATACTTAAAGGAAAAAACTAAATCATAAAGCAAAATAGACAATAAAATTGTAAAAATCGTGGGACTCATTTTACCCCTATTGGTCCTAGATAAATTCAACCAAAAATATGCATGGAAGAAGTTAAGGACTTAAAATGAATTTTAGAAAAATTGGATATGATAGCTCTCTGGTGATGATTGAATGGAAACAGAAAAGCGCGCGCACACACACATACATATATATCTATATTTTTTTTTTCAGCTGTGCATGGCATCTTTACAAAAATCAATCATATCTTAGGGCTTAAAAACCTCAAAAACAAATGCAGAAAAGCAGTAATACTATAACTTTACTATTATTGACAATATACTGATTATATATTACTGATCACACAGCAATTAAATTACATTAATAGGTCTAAAAGATTTTAAAATCTCCTGGAGACTAAATAACAATCCTATGTCAAATGATGGAAGTAATTTATAACTTCATTAAATATAATAACAACAAAGAGATCACATTACACAAGTTTGGGGATTCAGTCAAAGTAGTTCTTAGGGAGAAATTTATATCTTTAAATCTTTTTATTACCAAAAGAAGATAAAGAACAGATTGCTAATTGGGAATGCAACTAAGAATACTAGAGAAACAACAAATTAAAAGTTCCACTTACACACCAAAATAGAAATTATGAAAAATACAAGAAATTAATGCAATTAAAAACCTATTCCCAAGGAAATAATAAATAAGATTAGGATCTTAAAAATAATTAAAGAAATAACTTAGTAGCTAATTTTATTAAAAAGAAGAGAAAAGAGAAAAATCAAGTTACCAACATAAAAAAAAAATTATCAGTGTCAAAAATTTAAAAGTATTCCTGACAAATGAAGAAATGAAGGATATTATCACAAAATTCATACCACAAAATCAACAACTTAAATGAAATAAATTAATATTTGCAAAAATATAAAATACTCAAATTAACAGAAAAAGAGAGAATTTAAAAAACTTAATTTCAGAAGAAACTGAACAAGCCATAAAGGAACTTAAAAGAATTCACAAGTGACTTCTTTAAAACATTTACAGAATAATAAATTCCAAATTTGGATAAATTGTTTGCAAAAATAACAAAAAATAGCAGTCCTACCAGATTCTTTCTTAGACACAAATGTGATCTACTTATTTATTCATGGGGAATAAAAACAGAAAAAAAAATGAAATGTAGACCAACATTCCTAATGAACAAAGACACCAAAATTTTCAACAAAATATCAGGAAAGAGGCTAAAACAACATATCACAAAGATTATTCATGATGACCAGGTTGAAATTGTAGAGTTAATTTAATATCAGGAAAGCTATAAACTTAATTAACTATATAACAGAATCAGCAAAAATCGACAAATGTAGGAAAAAGCTTTTGAGAAAATATAATATCCATTGCTCTTTAAAAATACTAGAAAACATAGAAATAAATGGACCTTTCCTTATAACAACACTATATGTCTAAAACCACGATCTACCATTATTTTTAATAATGATTTCTAATAAATTCAGGGGTGAAACAAGGATGTCCAACATCACTACATCTATTTAACATATTCCTACAACTACTGGCTATGGCAATAAAACAAGAAAATAGAAATTGAGGGAATAGACATAAGTAAAGAAGAAAGAAAATGATTAGTTTTATATGACAGTGTACTTTAAAAAAGCCCTGAAGAGTTAACTAAAAAATTTATTAGTTTTTAATTAATTGAAACAATAACTTTAATATGCAGGATATAAAATAAATCCACACAGATCATCAGCATTTCAACATAATACCAGGAAAATATAGAAATTACATTTAATATTACCACAGAACATATATAATACTGGGCACTCTGTTTTCCAAGATAGGCACAATAACTGCTTAAATACAACTCCAAACAACTCTTTATAGAAATAAAGATAGACATAGTTGGGAAAATATTAACTTTTCAGAGGTCCGATTTAATAAACATGACAATACTACCCAAAGTGTTTTATTTATTCAATGTCATACTAATCAAACTTCAGAAATATCACTTTAAAGAAATAAAAAATGTGATAATGAAATTTATATGGAAGGAAAAAAAGTCAGGAACCTCAAGAAAAGTAATAAGAAAGAAATGGGAATGGAAGAGGACTAGTAAGGAATAGAGAAAACCCCAGAAGATTGGATGTTTTGATTACATAAAGTTAAAGTTTGCAGAAAAAATTTTTTAATAAAGCTAACATTAAGAACCTCAAAGCCCCTAGGTGTGGGTTGTCCTTAACTAATCACTGTAGTACCATGTTGGCCTTTACCACATTGGTGACTGCCTACTGCCTGGGACTTCCAGTTTTCCTACCCTAGGACTTTCTGACACTGGGGATTTTTCAGGAAAACTCCTTGCTCTTGCTGACTCAGGACACAGTCAGGCTATACATCTCTGGCTATCTCGGTTATTTTGGGTACTCTTTTCCTTGGGTTTCTGGCTAACTTTTTATGCAATTCTGAGTTGGAAGATGTCACTTCAGTTCTCCTTTGGGTTTCTGAATCTTTCTTTGATCTAGTAAGAGTTTCAGAAATTTGCTGATGCAGGTATATGGGAACTAGAAATCTTGACTTTCATTCAGGTAGCCATCTTGTCAAGAAGTCACTGTTTAATGATTTTAGCAATTATTTGGAGAAATCTATAGATGATTTTCTTGTCCAATTAATTTGTAAATGACAGAAAGATGGGAGGAATAGGTAACACACTGGATGACAGAGTTAAGATCTAAAAAGATTTCAACTATTGAGCCAAATCTGGCCTATTGCTTACTTTTGTATGATCTATGAGTTAAGAATGGTTTTTGCATTTTCAACATAATACTTTATGTATTTAAAAATGTAAGAACCATTCTTAATTCATGGGCAGTACAAAAACAGACTGTAGTAGTAGAATTTGACTTCCAGGATGTAATTTGATAACCCCTAGATTAGAGTAATTGTGCTGAATCTGATAACACCTTCTACAAGGAAAAAACACAAAGTTTTACATTTGAGTACAAAAAAATTAACTTCACAAATATAAGATGAAGGCGGTACAGTTACACAGGGGTTGCTTTGTGAAAAAAAGATTTAGGGATTCTAGTGAACTGGAAACACAATGGGAGTCATCAGTGTAATGTGATGCTAATGCAATCTTGAGCTGCTTAACAATACAAAAGTTCTAGAGTACTCAACCATCAGAAGACCTTAAACTGGAGTACTGTCTTCAATTTTGGACAATGAGTGGAAGAGGCAGAAAATGAACTTTGGTTCAACATAAGTTAAAAAAAAATCATAACAGTGGGTGCTACCAACAAATAGAATGGGCTACCTCAGGAGGTAGTGAGTCGTCAAGCAAAGAGAGGATGACCACTTTGGGGGACCTTTGTAGAAGGAATTCTTGTTCAGGGATAGGCTGGATTCCTTTTTTTTTTTTTTTTTTTTTTTTAGTCTCCCTTGCAATGCTAAGATTCTGTGATATCATTTCATTCTTGTTAATCCTGTAAGGTTATGAAGGTAACATTATCTTTGTCTTACAGATGGAGAAACTGGAGTAAGAGAGTTTAAATGACTTTTCAAATATCACAGTGAGTGCTCAAACTCAAGGGTACCGATTCTAGATTCAGGGCTCTTATCTTTACATGATAGTTACTTCCACTAGCCCAGAGATTTCACCACCTGAGGTCTTAGGAGTTCTCTCTTGTGGCAGCTGCCTTAGGAACTTAGCTTTCTCCTTATCTCCTTTACTTTGCTTACATTGTGGTGAGTCATTACAGTAGCAACATTATACTCTAACCTCTTCTTGAGTGGAATGATAATTCATTCCTAGAGGCAGTGATGATGTTATGGGTATAAATTAGGCAATCACAGGTCCTTAAAGCAGATAATATCCCTTGCCTGAGAGATAGCCTCTGATGTTTCTTCTCCTTTATTGGAATACATCTTTCTAGCTCTCCAGTCCTTTGTGTAGTCCTTGTAGAGTTATTCCTAGGAATTTGAACATCTGAGTCAAGGCACATAAAGCACCTGAGACAAGTATCATAAATCTCTTCCTCAAAGCAACTATTTTTTAAAATTAAGTGATTTGTTTTCAGTTTTCAACAATCACTTCCATAAGTCTTAAATTTCCCCCCTTACTCCCCCCTATCTTCCACCTTCTCTCTCCCTTCCTCCCCAAGATGGCATACAATCTTATTTGTGTTCTACACGTGCATTCTTATTAAACACATTTTCACATTAATCATGTCGCATAGAAGAATTAAAATGATTGGGAGAAACCATGAGAAAAACCAAACCAAAACAAAACATAATACAAGAAAAAATAGTCTGCTTCATTCTGTGTTCCTATTCCATAGCTTTCTCTGCATGTGGATGGCATTTTACCCCAGGAGTCCTTTGGGAATGTTTTAGGTCCTTGCATTGCTGTGAAGGGCTAAGTCTACCAGAAAGAGTTTTCTCACACTGTGGCTGTTACTGTGTACAATGTTCTCCTGGTTCTGCTCCTTTCACTCAGCATCAGTTCATATAAGTCTTTCCAGGCCTCTTTGAAATCTTCCTGTTCATCATGTCTTATAGCACTATAGTATTCCATTACATTCAAATACCACAACTTGTTCAGTCATTCCTCAATTGATGGGTATCCCCTCAGTTTCCAGTTCTTGGTCACCACAAAGAGAGCTGCTATAAATATTTTTATATAAGTGGGACACTTTCCCATTTTTATGATCTCTTGGGGGTACAGTCCTAGAAGCAATATTGCTGGGTCAAAAGATGCATATTTTTTAGCCCTTTGGGCATAATTCCAAATTCCAGAATGGTTGGATCAGTTCACAGCTCCACCAACAATGAATTAGTGTTCCAATTCTCCCACATCTTCCCCAACATTTATCATCTTCCTATTTTGTCATGTTAGCCAATCTGATAGGTGTGATGTTCCTCAGAGGTGGTTTGATTTGCATCTCTGTAATCAGTAGTGATTTAGAGCATTTTTTCCATATGACTATAGATAACTTGAATGTCTTCCTCTGAAAACTGCCTGTTCATATCCTTTGACCATTTATGAATTGGGGAATAACTTGTATTCTTGTAAATTTGACTTAGTTCTCTCTATATTTTAGAAATGAGGCCTTTATGTAGACACTAATTGTAAACATTCTTTCTCAGTTTTCTGCTTCCCTCCTAATCTTGGTTGTATTTTGCGTTTGTCAGATTTATGGAGAATGGAGAAATTTATGACCAAACAAGACACAGAGAACATTATGAAGTACAAAATAGATAATTTTGAGTACAGTAAATTGAAAAGTTTTGCACAATCAAATCAACTATTAAAAATTAAATAAGTTGTGTGTATATCTGTGTGTGAGAGGGGGTAACCTAAAGGAAGAAAGAATCTTGTAACTTCTTATTTTACATAATTACACTTGCTAATTAGATGCTGAATTCAGTTGTTTTTGTATTATTAAAGGCATTCTCCACCCTCTAAATTTCAGCACCTCAGAAAGAAGTTCTAGTCATCCTTCCTTAATTATTTCTCTGAATTCAGGATCTTTTGGGCTGACTCCCCGAAGAGTTTAGATTCTTCTGGCTTCCTGGTTACTTTTTTTTTAAAAAAAAATATTATTCAGTTATTTTTAACTTTCATTTTTTAAAAATTGAGGTGTGACTTCTCTACCTATCACCCATCTCTACCTATTGTGAAGCCAAGAAATGTGATATCAATTATGCATATGAAATCATGCAAAATGTATTTCCATGTTAGTCATATGGCAAAAAGCAAGAAAAATAATAAAAGTGAAAAAATATGCTTCAATTCACATTCAGACTCCATCAGTTTTTCTTTGGAAGTTGATAGCATTTTTCATCATAAGTCCTTCAAAAATTTCTTGGATCATTGTGTTGATCAGAATAGCTAAGTCATTCACAGTTGATAATCATGCAAAATTGCTGTTACTGTGCAATGTTCTCAATAAGTCAATAGTGATTTAGAGCATTTTTATATGACTATAGGTTGCTTTGATTTCTTTATCTGAAAACTGCCTGTTCATCTCCTTTGACCATTTTTCAATTGGGGAATGACTCACATTCACATGAATTTGACTCAGTTATCTATATATTTGAGCAATGAGGCTTTTATCAGAGAAACTTGCTATAAAAATGTTTTTGCCACTTTTCTGTTTTCCTTCCAATCTTGGCTACTTTGGATTTGTATGTGCAAAAACTTTTTAATTTGATGTAATTAAAATTATCCATTTCACTTCCTTTGATCTTCTTTATCTTCTATTTTGTTCTAATTTCTCCCTTTCCCATAGATCTGACAGGAAAAATTTTCCATGCTCTCCTAATTTTCTTATATCACCCTTTATGTCTAAATCATACACTCATTTTGACCTTATCTTTGTATATATTGTGAGATGTTGGTCTATACCTCGTTTCTGTCTGAGTTTTCCAAGTTTTCCCAGCAATTTTTTTTTCAGATAGTGAGTTTTTTTCCTAAAAGCTTAGATCTTTGGGTTTATCAAATACTAGATTACGATGGTATTTACTACTGCTCATTGTGTACCTAATCTATTCTAGTGATCCACTACTCTGTTTTTTAGCCAGTACCAGATTATTTTGATGATGACCAGTTTGTAATACAGTTTGAAATATGATATTGTTAGGCCACCTTCCTTCACAATTTTTTCATTGATTCCCTTAATATTTTTGACCTCTTGTTCCTCCAAATGAATTTTATTGTTTTTTCTAACTGTATAAAATAATTTTTGATAACTTGACATAGCACTGAATAATTAATTTAGGTAGAATTGTCATTTTTATTGTATTGTTTTGGCCTCCCCCTAAGCAATTAATATTTTTTCTAATTGTTTAGGTCTGTCTTTAACTGTATGAAAAATGTTCTGTAATTATGTTCATGTAGTTTCTGGGTTTCAGGTAGACTCGCAAGCATTTTATATTGTCTGCTGTTATTTTCATTGAAATTTCTATTTCTGGCATTCAGTTTGAGCTTATCCCTTCATTTCTGAGGGGGTTCAAACCAGCTTTAATTAAATTCTTCTATCAATTATTAAATTTTTCTTTCAAGTCCTGGACATCTGGATGCCTTTTCTTATAATTATTTTATATGCTTATAGCTATCAAGTTTGACTTTTGAAAATGGAGGATTGTTTCCCCTTGCCTATATATAATCAGCTCCCAATTTCTGTCCTTAATGTATCAGCTCTAATGTATCAATATTACTATTATCAAGTTATCACAGCATCAGGCTGATAAAATCAGAGGTAATTCCTCAAAAAATTTAAATTCCCCCTATTAGCACATATCAATAACTGTTCTGTAACATACAGTCTTAGAGAGGTGCCCTGGGGCACTGAGCCAGTTAAGTGGTTTACACAGTCACTATGTGTCAGAGGTAAGACTTGATCTCAGAGTTTTACTGATTCCATGGCTAGGTCATACTGCCTATTCAGTTATTATTATGTCAGCTATATATTTAATTGCTTATATTATACTATCAGGGCTACAACCTTATTCAGATAGCCTGTTTCCTATTCTACAACTCCCTCTGCTGGAATCAACTCTTCATCATTCCTCATCACCCCTTTGTACCTCCCTATACTCAACACACACACACAAACACACACACACACATACACATACACACACAGGAGGACACCCACACATACAACTGTCTATATCTGTAACAGACTTCTCCCTTAATCATTGTTCTTTCAGGTCTTCTTCCCTCCTGAAAGCTCCTATAATTGGTCTTTATGATGGTCCCTCTCCCTTTAATCCAGACATTCCCTTTTTACCACTTCCCACCTCCTAACCAAGGAAAGATCAT
>JAJHZJ010000839.1:0-80390 GCA_023548195.1 Bettongia penicillata ogilbyi | reverse complement strand
CTTGGTACCTATTGACTTTGTCTGATCACTTACCTGTTCAATATCCCAAATAACCCTCCAAAGTATAAGTCACAGACAAGGTATTCATCTGCACTGACAGAAGTTCCTTCGTTAGGAACTCCCTATATTGGTGAAATCAATAATCATCTTTTTATTGTACTATGTCATGGAAATGCTTGGTTTATTCCATAAATTAAAAATAAAATTTAATAATGAAAAGAAAAAAGAAGAAATCATAGAATACTTACACTTCTTGACTCAACTGAGTCATTGCGAGGATCAAATTAGAAATTGTATGCAAAGTGTAATATGAATATTTGTTATTGCTGTTGTTATATATCAATCCCAAAACATCCATTTAGTATCTCTATGGAATCTATTCCTGCCCAGAGTCTCTCCTGCCTTTTCCCTTGATACTGACTTCCTTCTCTTCCAATCTCACTAAGGCACATCATTAACAGCAATCTGGCTCCTCCGTCCTCCTTCTTCTTATAGCTACTGTTCAAACACTGAGGGCATTCCAAGTCCAGAGGATATGGATCCAGTGCCAGACCACCCCAAGGCTTTAATGCATTCAGCACAGTTGAATAGAAAAGTTTTTTAAAAGAAAGTCACTGAGCTCAACTCAACAAACATTTATTGAGTGCCTATTGGTGAACAATCTTGCCTAAGATACTGATAATACAAAAATGAAATAAAAAAAATAGAATCTAATGGGGAGTGAGATATATGCACCAATAAAAATTCACATTCTATATAGTCCTTCCCTTACAGATTCCTTATGTAAGGGAAATTGGAAAGGAAAGTATTTATGAAGTTGTTACCTTACACAGATACCTAGCATGGTACTTGTTTCTAGAGATTACCTAGTCTAATTCTGTCTTTTTAAAAGGCCTGTAGCCCAAGTCTTTTGAATTCTACTTCACCAAAAAAAAACCATACTGACATTAATGTTGCCATAAGAAAAAAATTAAAAAATATTCAATGAAACCACTTGGGATTATGAAACAAATAATATTAGCTAGCTAGGATGATATAGTCATCCGCAAAACTCTTTGGTGGGCTAAGAGAGTTTTTTGTTTAGTGGTTTCTACAAAAACATGCATCTCCAGCCCCACAGGGAGGTATCTGCATATGTCTGCCTAAAAGGCATGCTCTCTTTTTGCCAGTTAGCTCTATTTGTGCCTTCTATAACTTCTTCTCTTATCCCCCTGAAATAAGAGGCTATTGACTACTCACTCTTAATTTCTCAATCTTTTTAAAAAAATAAAATTAAAACCCTCAAACAAACCTTAAAAAAATTCCCTAAGTGGGAGGTGGTGCAAGTATTTATATTCCCACTTTATGAGTGAGGAATTTTAATTTGCCCATGGACACAGCTCATAGGTGGCAAAGTTAGGACTCAAATTAGCTGCTCTTTTCAGTCTCTTCTATCCCAGGTGGATAACTCGGAGAACCTTGATTATATCATCTGTTTCTACTCCCATGTTCTAGAGTAGCGCTTCTTAAACTGTGGGTCATGACTTCATATTGAGTGGCGAAAAATTTGGCAACAGTGAAAGGTTTCTGAACACTCAATAACCAAAAATTAATTACAAGTCGAATGTATAATGAATCCAAGGTGTTTCTGGCAGCACTTTCCTGTGTTGCATCACACAGCTTTTCAGCAGCCTAGGTCCTAAAGACAAAGAATGCACACTTTGAACTGCATATGCCCTCAGGCCACACAACAGTAAGGAATGCTGCCAAAACTGGAAAGATAGTGAGAATGGAAAAAGTTTAAAAAGCCCTGTGTAGAGGGAGGAGCCAAGATGGTGGAGTAGAAAGATTCACGTATACTAGCTCCGAACCCACAGCCCATATATTTTCTGTAAAAAGAACTCCCCACAAATTCTGGATCAGCACAAGCTGCGCAGAAACACAGTGGAAGAGATTTCCGTTCCAGAGAGCCCTGGAAAGCCATCCTCAGGGGTCCCTGGGGGTCGCTCGGGACAGTGGAGCCCACCCCTGCGCTGCCCTGGCCGTGGGGCCCCAGAGGAGCAGATCCGAGCAGGCTTCAGGGACGGAATCTCTGGTGGCTGGCGAAGGTCCCTGTGCCCACAGACGCTCCAGGTCAGTGACAGAGACTTCTGGGCTGGCCAAGAGGGGAGTGGGGTATCTCCATGACTCGGGGCCCCTCGGGAGGTGGTGGTGGCGGCAGTGGCAGAGGTAGTGGCAGGTGGGACCCCTGGAGCAGACAGGGGCTCAGGGCCATTACCTAAGGTCTCCACATAAAACCCCTGAGGGAACTGAGCCTGGGAGGAGGCCCTGCCCCCACCTGAGCAACAGAACTTAAGCTCACATTGAACAGCAGCCACTCCCACCACGGAAAGCCCTGAGGCTGGGGAGCAGCATTTGAATCTCAGACACCAAGCACTAGCTGGGGAGATCTAGGTGGGGGAGGAGAGGAATCTCAGAAGTCAAGTAACTGGCTGGAAAAATGCCCAGAAAAGGGAAGAAAAATAAGACCATAGAGAGCTACTTTCTTGGGGGACAGATGTTCCCGCCTGGCATTTCTGATGACGAGGAACAATTCTTACCATCAGGGAAAGACGTGGAGGTCGGGGCCTCTGTATCCCAGACATCCCAGGTGGATGTCTGGTGGGCTCAGGCCATGGAAGAGCTCAAAAAGGATTTTGAAAATCAAGTTAGACAGGTGGAGGAAAAACTGGGAAGAGAAATGAGAGAGATGCGAGAAAAGCATGAAAAACGGGTCAATACCTTGCTAAAGGAGACCCAAAAAAATGCTGAAGAAAATATCACCTTGAAAAATAGGCTCACTCAATTGGCAAAAGAGGTTCAAAAACCAATGAGGACAAGAATGCTTTCAAAAGCAGAATTAGCCAAATGGAAAAAGAGGTTCAAAAGCTCACTGAAGATAATAATTCTCTCAAAATTAGAATGGAACAGATGGAGGTTAATGACTTTCTGAGAAACCAAGAAATCACCAAACAAAACCAAAAGAATGAAAAAATAGAAGATAATGTGAAATATCTCATTGGAAAAACAATTGATCTGGAAAATAGATCCAGGAGAGACAATTTAAAAATTATGGGACTACTTGAAAGCCATGATCAAAAAAAGAGCCTAGACATCATATTTCATGAAATTATCAAGGAAAACTGCCCTGGTATTCTAGAACCAGAGGGCAAAATAAGTATTGAAGGAATCCATCGATCACCGCCTGAAAGAGATCCAAAAAGAGAAACTCCTAGGAACATTGTGGCCAAATTCCAGAATTCCCAGGTCCAGGAGAAAATATTGCAAGCAGCTAGAAATAAACAATTCCAGTATTGTGGAAATGCAATCAGGATAACACAAGATCTAGCAGCTTCTACATTAAGGGATCAAAGGGCGTGGAATAGGATATTCCAGAAGTCAAAGGAACTAGGACTCAAACCAAGAATCACCTACCCAGCAAAACTGAGTATAATACTTCAGGGGAAAATATGGTCTTTCAATGAAACAGAGGACTTTCAAGCATTCTTGATGAAAAGACCAGAGTTGAAAGGAAAATTTGACTTTCAAACACAACAATGAGAAGAAGCATGAAAAAGTAAACAGCAAAGAGAAGTCATAAGGGACTTACCAAAGGTGAACTGTTTACATTCCTACATGGAAAGACAATATTTGTAACTCTTAAACTTTTCAGTATCTGGCTAGTTGGTGGGACCACACACACACACACACACACACAACACAACACACACACACACACATACACGCGTGCGTACATACACATACAGAGACAGAGAGCACACAGTGAATTGAATAGGATTGGACCATAAAGAAATTAACGTAAACGGTGAGAGAGAAATGTAGTGGGAGGAGAGAGGGTGAATTGGAATGGGGTAAATTATCTCTCATTCAGGAGGCAAGCAGGAGACTTTTTTAGTGGAGGGAAAAAGAGGAGAGCTGAGACAAAAACATGAAGTTTACCCTCATCACATTCGATTAAAGGAAGGAATAAAATGCACACTCATTTTGTTATGAAAACCTATCTTACAATACAGGAAAGTGGGGGAGAAGGAGATAAGCAGGGTGGGGGGGATGATGGAAGGGAGGGCAATGGGAGGAGGGAGCAATTTGGAGTCAACACTCTTGGGGAGGGACAGGATCAAAAGACAGAATAGAAACAATGGTGGGCAGGATAGAATGGAGGGAAATATAGTTAGTCTTACACAACACGACTATTATGGAAGTCATTTGCAAAACTACACAGATATGGCCTATATTGAATTGCCTGCCTTCCCAAAGGGAATGGGTGGGGAGGGAGGGATGGGGAGAATTTGGAACTTAAAGTTTTAGGAGCATCTGTTTAGTATTGTTCTTGCTACTAGGAAATAAGAAATACAGTTAATGGGGAATAGAAAGTCATGTGGCCCTAAAGGACAAAAGAGAAGATAGGGACAAGAGATGGGAGGTATGATAGAAGAGAGGGCAGATTGGTGATAGGGAAAATTAGAATGCTTGGTGTATTGGGGTGGGGGGGGTATAAATGGGGAGAAAATTTGGAACCCAAAATTTTGTGAAAATGAATGTAAAAAGTTAAACAAATTAATTTCAAAAAAAAGCCCTCTGTAGAGGTTTGGACGCAGTATCTCACAGTCCCCTTGCCCTCTCTCCCCATTCCATTGCAAAGGCAAACACCAAAGAAAATGCTCACCTTTCACAGAAGAATCTACAAATGAACTCAGTTTCCCTACAAAGTGTTGGGCCTCTGTTTAAAATATTTCCTAGAACTGAGGCAAGTCAAGCTCTCTCAGGAGAGTACCTGCTATTGATGTTGTCCTCTCAACTCACAATGCAGAAGGGAATGGACCTCACCAAGGACCTTAAGCAAAAGTTCAGAAAGAAGCATGCTAAGGACAGTCTATTTGTCTGTCTGACTCTCTCTCTCTCTCTCTTTCTCTCTCTCTCTCTCTCTCTCTCTCTCTCTCTCTCTCTCTCTTTCCTTTCTTTATCTATCCACCCTGGAGGATTCACTGCTAAAAATTCTTGTTTTTAATAAGCCCAGGAGCAGGGATCCCCTCAGGACCTAGTCTAGGGGAATCCAAACAGACTTGAACTTCTCTTCTGGCCAATCAGAACCAGGGTTGTGAAAAGTCTTGTTTAAAGAGAAAAAGAATCTATTTCAGTAGTTCCCCTCCAGTAATCTACAAAGGTGGAGTCTCTTCAATGCTAGGCCCAAAGTTGGGTCCCTAGAGGGAAAATACCAGGGAAATAGATACAGGAAGTGTGGCATTTGTTGATCTTAAGAACAGCTTACTCTCTCTGCAGGGCTCCCTAAATGAAATAGTTTAAGAAATTCAGAGAAGTTGTTCACTGGATTTTAAATATCAGAAGAGATGCCAGATTGTCACTCTACCCAAATCACAGACTACTTCCAACATGTATGAAAAAATGATCATTCTATCTCTGTATGAAGCATCTCATTATTTCACCACAATGTGTTCCATTATGGTTATTCTGTAATAGCAAGGAATGTTTTTGTTTTTAATTTTGTTGGACTGAAAACTGCCTCCCTAAATATTTCCTACATTGTTTCTCATTCTATTATTAGGGATTTAAAAAAGAAAACTAATTCAATCTTTGGCATGGACTGAAAAATTTGAAGAAAATGGAGATCATGTCCCTTCCAAGTCTTCAAGCTGAATATCCCCAGTTCCTTCCATAGAACTCCATGGGATGTGGTTTTCAGAGGCAATTATGTGGAAAGCACACTGGGCCATTTAGACACATAGAGATGTTTGTTTTTATGCTGGAGAATCTTGAGACACAAACTACATTCTAAATAGGTTTGTTAAAGAGATGGAGCTGGACATTACTCAAAGAGGTTGACTTGAGTTAAAATAATAATCAGAGTTTATCCTATAACTCAATCCTTCACACTTCCTTAGAAGTCCATTCTTATTTTCTAGATCAATTTTTAGACTGAGCCAATTCTTTCAACTTTCTTTGTCCACTAGAGAAATGAAATTCAATTTTGTACTTATTTTATTCTGCATTTTGAGCTCCTACTGACTTCATGTTGAATAAGCCTATAGTAAATTCAACAAAAGACCGATTGAATAAAGTTTTGAAGTTTTTAATTAAGCTAGTAATTTTCAGATTTATCTCTCTAGCCCTTAGCACAATGTCTGGCACATAATGGCCCCTCAGTAAATGCTGATTGACCATGAATTAACCACTCAAAGTTCACAGCATATAGCATACAGCATATTGTCTACATTATTAAGTCATGTTTCCCTCAACTATTCATCTAGACTGTGTGAGATCCTTGAGAGTATGTAAAGTTCTGTTGGATTTTTTTGTTTTGTTTCTTTTTTCTTTTTTTTGTACTTTCCTTATATTACCAGTGCTTAACACAGTGCCTTATAGATAGCAGGTATTTCAATCACTCTTGAAACATTCCCTGACACCTTGGCTTCAGACATTACCAGAAAAGTGGAATTAGAATTGAGTTTAAAATGTCAAATTCTTATTAACTTGACCTGACTTGATAAACATTTTTCTAATAAGACTGGTTTTTAACAATGTTGGAAGTAATGAAATCTACAAAAGTAAACTGAAGAAAACAAAAGAAGTGAATCAAATATTATGTTACCAATAAATGTTAAAAAATTGTTACCAATAAATTTCTGTTGTCATCGTGTTAAAATTAATACAGACCTTCTAAAAAGACTGTAAATAAATTTTATGACTTTAAGGATATTTTATATGTGTTTATATAATTGAGTTCTTTTATTAGGGGGTTACTAAACTTGTATGTTTATTTAGTAACCATTAAAAAAAGTACTGAAGTACATAAACACACAAAAATATAGATCATGATATAAACTTGTTAGACTGCTAATACGGTCACACGTGTATATACATATGCATATATAAAGTATTTGCATCTTCCTCTAGTAGATTGCCTCCCCTGCCCCTAAATCTTCAATCCCTTCCTATCTATTTGTCCCTTCTTTGTTGTCTATAAACATACCCCTCTCCTCCAGCCTTTCAAAACTCGTTATAAGACTTTATCAAATTCTCATCCTTTATCTCTCCTCCCTTTCTCAGTCAAACTCCCCAAGGGGGAAAAAAAGCTGTCTATGCTTATTACTTTCACTTCTGGCTAGTACAAAAACACAGAGGTAGGAGAACAAGGGTTCCCTGTCAGGAATAACAACAGTCAGTTTGGTGGAACCACGGAGGCATGGAGGTAAGTGTGTGTGTATATGTATATATGAATGAATATGTATATACATGCATGTGTATATATACATACATATGGTATCTACATATATGGAATAGAGATAGGGGTTGTACAAGAATTGTTATTCTAGTCAAATTGTATATGATTTTAAATGTCAAACAGAGGCATTGGTATTTTACCCCAGAAGTATTAGGGAGTGGATGGAATTTATTGAGAACAAAAGTGACATGAACTTTAAGGCCATCACTTCGGAAAGAGAGTGGTCAATGAATTGGAGAGGGGAAAATCTTAAGAAAGATTGCCCAGTGAGGAGTAGGTGAGAGGTGATGAGTGACTAAGTAGAAAGAAAAGAATTGATGGGAACAATGTTGTGGAAGTAGAACTGGTAAGGTTTGACAACTGGTTGAATTTGGTGAGAGAGAATGGTCAAAAATGATTTCAAAATCCAAACATGGATGACTGACCCAAGCTTTTTAAAAACACATCATATTTATTCTTCTCTCCACAGGTATTCCTTCTCTCCCTCATTGCTCTCAACAGTAAATAAAATTAGTTGTGTGAGAAGATACGTAAGTATTCTGTGATGATCTTCTGGGTACTGATAAATTCTATAGACTTCAAAGGCCTTTTGCAACGAGACTACTATATTTGTAAGAGGGGATAGTTTCTTGAGAGGCTGACAGTTTCACAGTGTTTCTGGAGAGTTACCTGTCATGGGTTATAGATTTAGAGCTAGAAAATACCTCAGAGGCCACCCAGTCCAAACTTTCAATTTTTTACATGAGTAAACTAAAGCACAGAAAGGTTCAGTACATGCCCAGGATTGTTAATATCGTGGTTTAGTCATTTTATATGAGTCTGACTCTTTGCGACCCCATGACTCATTGGCAAAGATCTCAGAGTCATTTGTCATTTCCTTCTCCAATTCATTTTATAAATGAGAAAATTGAGACAGAGTTAGGTGACTTGCCCAGGGTCACACAACTAGTAAATGTCCAAGGCCAGATTTGAATTCAGGAAGATGAGTCTTTCTGACCCCAGACCCAGCACTGTAAGCACTGAGCCCCCTAGGGTTACACAGCTAATAGAGGTCTGAGGTTGGATTTAAACTCAATTCTTCCTGTTAGGACTGAAGAGAGACTCTAAGAAGACAAAGAAGAAAGAGAATTTCTTTCCTGATGATAAAACTTTTAAGTCTTTGTCTTGAAAAGAAGTATGAAGAGAATTTTCAGAAGAAATGTTGACAACTTGATAGCTGAATGGTAGGACTCTTGAACTAATTCATAGTGGTGGTTAGAAGTGACTGTTCTTTTTCTCAGTTTTAATAGTTATTTACATATGATTGTTTCTGTTGCTATTTTCTTTTGTTTCATTTTGTTTGAGACTGGGTGTTCCAACCTCACCCGGACAAGAAGTGCAATGGATGCTTAACTAGCTCAGTTCCAGCACTGAATGGCACAAAAGCTTTAGGCTAATACATTTTTCTGACCTGGGCCACCTCTCCCAACTTGTTACACCATTAATAAATTGTATCACCAGATATCTTGATGTTTATTTAAACCTAGTAGATAAAGATTTATATAGATGTGCCAGTGAAAGTTTTTGAGAAAGGAAATTTCTCCATTTTATTTAATAAATTGTTTTTTATAAGCTGGGTGGAGTCTCAGAGTCAATTAATTATATTAAAGATATATTGCTCCTTCAATAATCTATGAGAAAATATAAAAACATACCTCTTGGTTGTTTAAGAATCAGGGTTAGAAATTAATAAAAGAATAATAGAGAGAGGCATGATCTCTCTGCACAGGAAACATGTGAGTGTCAACCATTAACCTTGTTTCATACAGAAGAAATAAATATTTGTAAGGCCAGACTAAAATAGAAAAAGATGCAATTACTGGATACCTCCATGTGTTAGGAAGTAAGAAGCAATGGTAATTGACATGTACTCTGAAGTTTGAATGGATATGTAACTTACTGAAGAGTAGTCACATTTCCCCCCATCTCTCTCATTTTCTCTTGAACTTCCCCAGAAAGTGCGATTTTTGTATTTTTTTTTCTTTCTTTCCTCTGCTTCCACAGGAGCTCAGAAGGAATTCCCTCTCCTATCATTTGTCAGAACTTTCTCCCTTTTTCTGAGGACTAAGAAGTTCATAAATTTCCTTAATTTTTTTTATTTTTATTGACTATCCAGGTGCTACTTATGCATTGCAGTCAGAATCTAACATGATCCAACAGGAGGAAGGGAAAATATCTTCAATCCTCTGCTGTTTCTATCCAAAGTAACTTAGCAAGTTACAATCTTGACTTCTCTATCATTTGTCTGTCTTTTTCCTTTTATGAAACCTAGCCATGTCCATCTCTCTTCTGTGTATTTTATCCCATATCCCATATTCCACCCTAGTCTCTAATGAACAGGAAAAAAAGTTATCTTTTTAAGGCAAGGAAAAAGAAGTGACTTCATTTCATCACAAATACAGCTAGTTTGCCTGCATCAGCCTGGTTGCAGGCACATGTGGCCAAGTTCTACTGTATTCATACTACACTAATATTGGTTGAATTCACAGAAGATATCATTTTATAGCTGGAAGGGAAATTGATGATTATGTAGTCTAACCAACTCATTTTATAAGTGCAAACAGGAAAAAGTAACTGCACAGTTATACAACTAAACAGAAATGGGGAGAGGGAGGTTTAGAAATTTGACTTTAAGACTGTATAACTCTTCCCACTCTGTCCTATTGAAAGCTGAATAGAACTGAGAAATAGGAGCCTGTTCCTCTTATTTAGAGTTAACTTTTACAAGGCTTATGTTCAGAGAGTTCCCTGTATCAGGTACATCCCTGAAGAAATTTTTTTAAAAAATTATGGATATGTTTTAGATTTGGATTCAGTCAAAGGGCTGCACTTGAGGACTTTGAGAGCCAAATATGGCCTCGAGGCAGGAGGTTTCCAACCCCTGGACTAGCCTATATTGACTTTTTCTCTGTTGGATGAGGCTATAAGTAATGCTGAGAATGATCTACTCTCTAATCAGTGATGAATAAGAACATAGTCAATTCCTCTCACTTTTTCTACCCTACTCTTCCTGTCCTCCAAAGATCACCAAGACAAATAACCATGGAGTTAGTGCAAGTGATGACAAACAGCTGTCCCCAAGGTCCCAAGGGACTCTTTGATCCCATTTTCTTTTCCCATCGGAAATCTACTAAGAAAGATACTATATTTCCAGCTAGCCCAGATTCTTATTAAGTGGTACTAAGTAATCAGAGACTTCCAAACAAAAATGAAAGAAAAATAACCAGGCGCCTAGGGAGAAAAAATAAAGCAGTGAACAAAGGGCAGAGTTCAAACAGAAGCATCATTTGTCTCAGTAGGAGCCCTTTCCATTTGGCCTCTTCCAATTTCACACTCTCTCCTTCTATGCCTAGATGGATGCTGCCACTGGACATTGCTGTGAGGGATAGCGAGGATCTTAGCAGAGCCCACGCTAAGGAGTTGGGTCACTCTGGTTTGTTGGTGTATTGTATTTTAGTGCACCTCTGCCTTTCTTCATTCAGTCAGGGGAACTTCTGCTCAGGTTGATCTGATTCTACCTGAGTCAGATTTCACTTCTCCAACCTTCATTCACTGAAGAATTCTATCTAGGACAAGAATCCTCATATCTCAGCCAGAGGAATTGTGATGTGCCAGTTAGGAGACACCAGAGGTAAGTGAAAGGGAAGTTTATTTAGGGAACACTGAGCTAACTGAGAGACTCAACAGGATAAAATTCATATAGGTTCAATTTCTTCAAATGGATGAACTGTGAAATAGTTTCCTGCTATGCAGTACTATGAAGTCAAGAGCTTTTACTGAAATTTGGCTTAATGTTACCCAAATTCAAGGTTAGCATTGGGCACAATGGGCATTGAGGCTACTCAGGGGTCACTTAAGACAGTCATTCATCTCTAAATCTGGACCCTTTGACTCTAAGTTATAGAGCTCCACAAAAGGAAGACTGGAAAGTCTAATGTGCTCCTCTCTACCATGCTATTTCACTGTAGAAAATGAAATGATCCCATTCAGCTTCAGTTAATTCCATTTTAAGTTTTATTTCAAGAATTCTAGAGCCTCTAAGTGCCTTTTTGGGAAATGCGAACATTTACTCTCCTCAAAATCTAACCTTGTACCTGAGAAATTCCATGGATGAGTGATAAACTCAGAAATAGGTGCAAGAATTTCATATTCATTATCTCATTTTATGATCACAACTGTTCTGTGATGCACACAGGGTAGGTATTTTTCTCCCTATTTTACAAAAGAAGAAACTAAGGTTCTGCAAAGGTTGGGTGAACTACACTGATTGAATTCGAAACCTTAAATAAACTTCAAGTAACATCTAAATTACTCATTTAATAGAGGAATAAATTTTGGTGAAGTGATTTGCCCAAAATCCCAGAGCTAGTAAGTGGAATACTGATAGCTTAGCCCAAATCCACTGACTTCAAATCTGGTTCTCTTGCCACTAGACAATCTTCCTTATCTAAAGCATTGTGGGAACATATATGTATATCAAAGTAGTAATCTTTTAGCAGTGGTCTTTCCTCAGATCAACATAACCTGCTATTGTGCTTATTTGAGCAGCTGAACTCCCACAATTAGAAACACTGTCCCCTACATTATCAGGACTGTGGATGCCTTCTTTGCAACAACTACTGTCTAATAAAAGTTCTGATATGGGCAAGGTTGAGCATCCATGGATCACTCAGAGCTCAAGAGTTCAAATAAATCATCCTTTAACTAAAAACATATTCCCCTATTCTCAAATGGAAACAAATTCCCAAGGTGGTTAAAAGCAGTTTAGGAAGATAAAAACAGATAAGTCATTGACAAAGAGATAGTGAGATAGATCTTTCTTTGATTCTTCAAAAATACAGAAAATGTCAATCAATCAGCAAGCATTCATTATGCACATACTACGTGCAAGGCACCAGGCTTGGGTATAGAAAGGCAAACATTAAATACTCCTCCTGAGTAAACTTACATTCTGAATATATGTGAGTGCAAATGACGAGGAAAGGTGCCATGGAGGAAGGTAGTATTTAATAATTGCTTTGCAAGAATCTAGAAATCCTAAGAGGTTAGAGGAGAGTCCCTTCAAAGCATGAGTAATAGACTGTGCAAAGGCATGGAGATGGGAGATGGAATATTATGTCCAGTATCAAGTAAGCAGTCTTTATTGACTGGAATGTAGAATATGTGAAGGGTATGAATACATAACCCTGGAAAAGTGGGCTGAAGCTAGATTTCTAAGGGAATAAATGGCAAATAGAGGAGTTTGCATTTTGTACTAAAAGCCAAAGAGAGTCATTGGTACTTCTTGAGCATAACAGTGACATGGTCAGACTGCTTCAGTGATGTCATTTTGGCATTTTCTGGAAGAGGAATTGGAGAGGAGACAGGCTGGATGTAGGGAGAAAAATTAGGAAGCTATTACAAAAGTAGGACAAAAGTAACAAAACACTGAACTATTGGGTATGTGATGGAGGATGAGAGAAAATAAAGAGTTACAGTGAACTCTGAGCTGGTGAAACTGGATGCCTAGTAAAATTGTTATACTTTGTATAGAGACTGGTAAGTCAGTAAGAGGGGTAGTTTTTGGAGAAAAGGTAATGATATTTGTTTTACACATGCTGAGTTCATTACGTCTATAGGAATTCGGTTGGCAATGTCCAGTAGGGAGGTGGCAATGGACAACTAGACCTTGGGAGATAGCCTACAGCTGGATCTTAGAGTTTTCTGAAAAGGGATGGTAATTGAAACAATGAAAGTTGATGAGATCACTGAGAAAGTCTAAGGAGAGAAAAAAAGCACTCATGAAATAGTCTTGGGATACATGCACAATTGGTTAGGGAGCAGGCTATGAATGGTGTTCTATCAAAGAAGTTTAAAAGGGAGTGTCTGGACAGATGATGAGGATGATAGTAGCTACCATTTATATAGCACATTAAGGTTTTTAAAGTTCCTTATGAGTATTATCTCATTTTATCTTCAAAACAACACAGGGAGGTAAGTATCCTCATTTTACAGTGAGGAAACTGAGGCAGAAAGGTTTCTTGCGCACCACCACACATTTAGTAAATGTTTGAGGCTGGATTTGAACTCCAATTTTTCTAATTCCAAATCCAGAACTTTATACTCTAGGCCACCTAGCTACCTAACTGAGAGGAGAGCCAAGAGAAGGCAATGTCATGAAGACCCAGAGAGGAAACAGTATACAGGAGGAAAGGGTGTTCAACTCAGTGAAATGCTGTATAGAGATCAAGAAGGATGAGAACTGAGAAAAAATTTCACTTTCGAAATTAAGAGGTCACTGAAACTTTGGAGAGAGAAGTTACAGCTGAATGATGAGGTCAAGAATCTGGACTACACAGAGTTGAGGAATGAGTGAAGGAGAAATGGAAGCCAAGAGCAAAGACAGTAATATCTTCATGTCTGGCTGTTAAAGGGAAAAGAGATATAGAGTTGTAACATTAGGAAGTGGAGGAGTCAAATGAAAGCCTATATTTCTCAGGAATGTTCAAAGCAAGATCCTTTGCTGGGTCATAAGGAAAATAAGGGTATAAGATTCTTGTGGTGATGGTTGGATGACTTTCTTCCTCTATACTCCAGGGTTGGGGATTGACAAAACCTGGGTAACAACATAGGATCAGGAGGCTAGGGATTCAAAGATGAAGGAAAATATAAAATTTAACTATAGGGTTAAGATGGAAAAATGTAAAGCATGAATCCATATCAAAGGTGATGGCCAGGTAGAATATTGAGAAATGGAGGGAATGGTGGTCCTGGTAAGGACAAAGAATACTTTTAGGAAGATGGTAGGATGATAGTTTTGTAGGTGAGGAAGCTCAGTCTGATGCCTGTTTAAGCTTCATCAACCTAAAATAGTTATTCCCACGGAATAATCAAGGCCAGCAGGACACTCAGTATTTTATAACTTGGTTAAGCATTGAACTCAAGAAACATTTATTGCATATCCACAATGTTCAAGGCACCTCTCTTAGTCAGTTTCCCTATCTATGCAACGTCCTCACGTTCCTTCAATCTCTACTATGCTAATAATCCTTAAGCTCTGGTGATGTTGCTAAACCTTCCAGGTTATTAGCCTTTAAGAGTTGCTGTAACTGTAGGATTTAGAACCTTTAAGAGTGTGAAATCAAATATGACCATGGGCAATATGTGCAAATGTGCTTACAAACATGAATAGGCACATTTCCAACAGTACACGAAAGAGCATATTGGGTGGAGAAGATGAGTTGGATGGTAAAGTGAATTTTAAAGTTGATAATAATAAGGAAAAATTAGATATCTCTATTACTAGACTGAGCATCTGAAGTGTGTGGTAGAATGTGTGCCTCTGGAAGCCATCAGAGGAAAACTAGACCAGTTACCCACTGGGTTAACATTAGACAGAATCCTTTTAGTCCACATAAAAGGCTAGACTAATGACTTTTCTGAACACTGTTTATCAAAACAGACAGCAAAGGTCAAACTAAAGGGGCTTTTGTGTATTTATTTCATATCTGGTTTCCCTTAATTCAATAACACTAGTAAACTTTGAGGTTAACTGAAAAGAAATGAGAAGGAATGTTTCACCACAAAGATATGGCTTACATCAAAGAAACATGTATCCAAGGAAGCAATAAATGAGCCACTGAGCTATAGTGGCAACAAATCCCCAAACCTAAATGTAAATATTAATTGGCTTCTTGAGGAGCCTCTGATTCATTTTCACTCCTTTATCTCTCTTCTCTTTTTTCAAAATGTCTTACTGGGTGTTTTTCTTTCTCTTTCCGTGTCTCTGTTTTTAATTTCCATTCTCTGGCTATGTCTCTCTGTGTTTTTCTCTTTATGTCTTTTTTCCTTATCTCTGAATCTATTTCTTTTTCTCTCTTTTCCTTTTATCCTATTTCTTTTACTTTTCTGTTGTGTCTCTTCTTTTACAATTTATATATTGTCTTTCCCTCTTGATTCCAACTCTTTCCCCTCCTCCAAAAACTCTTTTTCTCTTCTTTTAAATACAGGTGACTCTGGTCAGAAAGTATGGGAAATCTGAGCCATCCATCTGAGTTCATCCTATTGGGCTTTTCAACATTTGGCAAGATACAGGTTGTGCTCTACGGGCCCTTCCTGGTGCTTTATCTCCTGGCTCTTTTAGGAAACATAATCATCATTGCCATGATCCTGACTGATGCCAACTTACATACCCCCATGTACTTCTTCCTGGGAAATTTGGCTCTATTAGACATCTTGGTCACCATGACTGTAGTGCCCAAGATGCTCTCAGACCTCCTGGTCTCTACCAAGACAATTTCCTTTACCACCTGCATGGTCCAATTTTACTTCTATTTCTCCTTTGGCTCTACCACTTTTCTCATTCTGGCAGACATGGCTGTGGACCGTTTTGTGGCCATATGCCACCCACTACGCTATAAAACCCTTATGAGATGGACAGTGTGTACCCATCTGGCAGGGACAGCCTGGGTAGCAGCCTTCCTGGCTATGGTGCCTATAGTTCTCTCTCGGGTGCAGCTCTCCTATTGCCATGGCAACATCATTAACCACTTCTTCTGTGACAATGCTCCACTGCTACAGCTAGCTTGCTCAGACACATCCCTCCTAGAGTTCTGGGACTTGATGTTGTCTTTGGCCTTTGTCCTCAGCTCCTTCCTGGTGACGCTTACGTCCTATGACTACATGGTGACCACCGTGTTGAGTATTTCCTCTGCCAGTGGCCGCCAAAAGGCCTTCTCCACCTGTAGTTCCCACTTCACCCTGATCTTTATTGGCTTTGGTAGCACAATCTTTGTCTATGTTCAACCTGGCAAGGCTCACTCTGTGGAGCTCAACAAGTTTGTTGTTTTAGTCACTAATATTCTGACCCCTGTCCTCAATCCCTTCATCCTCACTTTTCGCAATGAGACAGTCAAGGCTATTATCCATGGACAGATGCAAAGGCTTAAGAGCCTGAAGAATTTGGCATGAGTGGAAGGGTTGGTTGCATCCAGAAATATAAAATATCAGGGACTAACTGGAAAGAAAAGCGATGGTCTGTGGCACCTCATGAGAAGTCAGGTCAACAAATTTCATGATAATACCATGAGGTACCATCTTCTCCCTTCTCCCTTTTTGATACCATCCATGAGTTCTGTTACCACCTTATTCTAGACCTCCCTATTGCCATCAGTGAAACTCTCCCTGTCTAAGGACACCAAGAATACTTGGTGTCTGGGTCTATTAGGTCAGTTCTCTCCCCCAAATTTCACTGCCCCCTTAAAGGTATGATTAAGCTAGGATTACATTTATATGCTTATATATTTAAATGCAATGGTTTTTTTGTATGTTTTATTTATTTTTAAAGCTGTTTTTTTGAATACTATACTATTTAAAAAGGAAAACAAATTCTTTGAAAACTTAATTATTATGATTTTTCTTATATCCTGGATACAGCTTGACCAAATAATTCACCATTAGAAATATATACATATATCTTTTTCAGAACAAAGGAATAAAGTAAATGGTTGTGTTAAGGGTTTTGTTTGTTGTACTTGTCCAGTTGTTTTAATTGTGCCCAGCTTTGTGATCCTATTTGGAGTTTTCTTGGCAAAGATACTGAAGCAGTTTGTCATTGTCTTCTCAAACAAATTTTATAGATGAGGAAACTAAGGAAAACAGGGTTGTTAAGTGGCTTTTCCAGGGTCATAAAACTAATAAACATCTAGGGTCACATTTGAACTCAGGAGGATGAGTCTTTCTGACACCAGACCTAGCACTTTATCCATTGTACCACCTAGGGTAGAGTGGGTTTAGCCCCATTGAAAACATTTTTCATCTCCATGAAAAAATCTCCAATCACAATTTTATTTGATTACAAAACTTAAAAAAAACTTAACCTAAATTAAGTCAAATTATTCCTTTTGGAAATGTCTTAAATTCCCATATTTAAAAATAAATGACTCACCTTTTCAAAAATAATAAAAATGTTTGCCTGCATGTCAATTGTACTATTGATAAATAAAATGAAGCTCAGTATCTCTGTGATTTTGATATCGTTGTTGTTGCATCTTTGTGGAGATCCTATAGTCCAGAAAATGATCTAAAGAAGATGATAGTTGAAGCACAAATTGAGAGACACCACTCACTAGTCAATAAATATTTATCAAGTACCTACTATGTGCCAGAGATAAGCTAAGCACTGGGGGTACAAAAGAGGCAAAAGATCGTCGCTTTCCTCAAGGAGCTCATATTCCAATGGGAGAGTCAACCAGCAAACAAATATGTACCAACAAGCTATATATGGGACAAATAAGAAATGATTAAAAGAGGATAGGCATTAGGATGAAGAGGGATTGAGAAAGCCTTTCTAAAAAGATAGGATTTTTATGGGAATTGAGGAAATTAATAGATAGAGATAAAAAGGGGGAGCATGGAGGAAATGCCCATAGCAAAAAGATGGAGGGTCTTGTTCATGGCAGCATCACCAGCTCAAAGAGTACTTGGTAGACAGCAAAGTCTAAGAATACTGGAAGAAGGGGTAGGTGGAAGATACTAGGTTATGAAGGGCTTTGGATGATGAAAAGAGGATTTTGTATTTGATACGGAGGTGATAGGGAGCCACTGGAGTTTATTAAGTAGTAGAGGTGCTCAGAGACTGTACCTACTCTCTCTGAGACAGACAGGACACAGGACACAGCAGAAACTATTCTGCCTCAAGTGCTCTGTGACTGGAAGGCAGGAGAACAGGTCAAAGGGGTGCTAGTTGTATGCTTCCAGGCTTTTGCCTTTTTCTACTCTCCTTTTTCCTTCCCTGAGGCCTCTTTTGAAATCCTTCCTCTGTTTTCATGATACAAGCTTCCTCTGAGATTTAAGTATACTAAGACTTAAATAGGACACTATTAAAATTAGACAGACATGGGCAGTGAGGATTGGAGCAGTCTGGCATCCAGGAAGACAGCCATGTGCCTGCAGGCAGTGAAATGACAGATAATACCTTCTCTCCTTTCTGTTTTAGGTCTCTGATCCTAGGGTCAGGGAGAATACTCATCCCTCCACTTGTTTTTCTCTATGAACTTCAGGTAAGTGCTATTTTATTTCACCCTTTTCCATCCCCATCCTCTCCCCCGCACTCCTATGCACACCTAGAGATCTGGAAGGAAGCAAGGAAGAGGGGTAGGAGAGGGAAATTGTTGGTGGTGAATATCTCCACAGAGAAATCTTTTTCCATTGTGTTTTTATATACAATAAACTATGTGATCGCAGGATGCTAAATCTCTGAATCTTCTTGTACATGGGATGGTAATCCAAAATAATAAAATATTTCATGTGGAATCCCTGTCCCAAAGCCCTTTGGCATGAAACTCTCCTCACAGTGAGGATCAAAGCCCTATGCCTCCAGCTGAGGAATGAAACAGTGATCTCTATCAATAAGGAGATAGTCCAATACAAATGAGCTTTGGGACTAGGGTTATACATGTAAATGGAAGCTTAGAGAGAGATAGACTGATTTCATATTTAAATATTTTGTGTGATATTCCATTTTATCCCCAGTATTACATCTGAAACCCAACCAGCATAAGATTAATCAAAGTTGCTTTGGAGCTATGTACCAAAGGCAAAGCAGGCCATGTTGGTGAAGCAGCTTAGGTGTCTTCAGTATGTACACCCTCAAGCAACCAGTGATTCTGTGTGGAGAAAAAACAAAAGGTAAAGTGAAAATCTCTCCTGAACTGATCAGGGAGCAACTGATGAGAATAGGGTTGGTAACTCAAGTTGGATGTTACTTGGTGACCAATTTAGAAAGAGGTATGTGCTAATTAAACTCCTTTGCTGGATAATTAACACAGTGACACAGTCTCCCTTTGGGCTTAAGAAATGGAGGCAAGAGCCAAAGCAAAGTATCACAAAACAAAACAAAACAAAATTAAAAGATAATTTCCTCGTCTAATCAAATCACTTGGCCTGTTTCTAGGGCAGGCCTTTCTCTCCCTGCATCCTGACAAGCCCTCATTCTTTTGAGGATTTAAAAAGTCTCCAATTATATTCTTTGGCAAGGAATCTTGTTATTTTTAACTTGTACTCTTAAATCAATTTTCCTCTTCTTAACTTATCTGAGGAATAACTCATGATCTTCAACCTCTGCCAAACTAATTCAAATTCTCCATTTCTCCAGTTATCTCGTACTTCCAAATCAATTCTATCATCATCATCATCATCAACATTGCAATAATAATAATTGGTTGGTTGTGTTCTTTGTGCTCGAAGAAGACCCAAATGACATCACTGTTAAAGGCTCAGGGCATAGTGTGTCCAACCAACTGTGGCTGATCAGACCAATATGAGCATTGGAAGGTTCTGCCACAGATGGGGAATAAATGAACACTTAGAGTGGAGATATTTTTAATATGTGCATCTTGTGTTTCTTTTGAGCTACTGCAATTCTGCTTTGTAATAATAATGATAATAATACTAAATATAGATATTCTGATTTATAGTTCATATGCATTTTCTTGAGTCTATATTCACAGCAATTTTGTGAGAAGTTTGAATTTCATGGTTTGAAGTTTTGCAGCTCTAATTCCTCTGATCCCATGAAATATGAAGGAGAATTCCCTTTGTGTTCTTCTTATACACACGGAAAACTGCAGCTCTCAGCAGTTGAATGTCTAGTGGCCACCATCACAAAACTTGCAAGTGACAGAACTAGGACTAGAGTCCAATTATTCAAACTATTAATCCATTGTTCTCCCCTCTGAGACCTATTGGAAGTGGATCATGAGGGACCCACAGCTTCTTATGGTCACTTGTTTACACATTATGCATTAACTCTTAATAATCCCTCTACAGCCTAGACCCTTAACATGGCTGTTATCAAAGGTCAGAGTTAATGATACCACAGCAGTTTCACATATCAGCAAACAGGACAATGGAGACTTTTCTTTACCGCCAGAGCTCACTTTGTGTTCAGGGCATGTAGTTGCTATTGAAAGCCATTGAGCAAAGTCCCTTTTCTTAGATTTTTTTCTACATCTATCTACCACAGTATAAGATTCTACTAACAAGGAGTCAGTCCTTAATTAGCCTCCTTTGTTTTGTTATTCTAGGAGAAATATGCCAAATCCTCATCAGAAATTTACACCTTAGAATGAGATAGTTCAACAGAACAATTTCTCTGTGAGAGTCAGAACAAGAACAGGGCACTGAGGAAAAGAGAACTTTAGTGAAAAAGTCTATTGCCCTAGAAGGCCAGGTCTGATTTAAGACAAGAGGTTTCAGTGGGTAACATCGGCATATTGTCCCCTGGAGGGAAGACAGTTAGAAATAAAGGGGGGGTATAAGTACCCCAATAGAGAAATTCAATATCTTTGTCAAGAAAACCCCATATGGGGGGGCGGAGTCAAGATGGCGGAGTAGAAAGACCCACGTTTACGAGTTCTGAACCCACAGCCCATAGAATTAATGTAAAAAGAGCTCCCCATAAGTTCTGGATCACTATAAGGTGGCCAGAAACAGAGTGGAAGAGATTTCCATTCCAGAGAGCCCTGGAGAGCCGTCCACAGGGTCCGTCGTGCCCCGGAAAGCGGACCCCACCCCAGTGCTGCCTTGGCCGCGGCCCCAGAGAAGCTGATCCGAGCAGGCTTCAGGGACAGAAGCTCCAGCGGCCGGGAAAGTCCCTCCACCCACAGAAGCTACAGGTTAGTGAGAGAGACAGCTGGGCTGGAAGAGGGGAGTGGGGTGTCTCTGTGACTCGGGCCCCCTCGGGAGGAAGCAGTGGCGGCAGAGACAGGGGCAGGAAGCAGCGGAGGCAGACGCGGGGGCAGCTGAGGAGTCAGCAGCTGCGGCAGTGGCCCGGGACTCCCCCACCAGCAGGCAGGATCTTCATTACTGAAAGTCTCTGCATAAACCACCTCAGGGAGCTGAGCTTGGGAGACGGCCCCGCCCCCACCCGCTCCATTTCTGAAGGTCTCTGCATAAAGCCCCTGAGGGAGCTGAGCCTGGGAGGCGGCCCTGCCCCCACCCCAGCCCCAGAAATAAAGCTCACATTGAATAGCAGCCACTTGCCACGGAAAGCCCATTTGAATCTCAGACCCCAAGCACTAGCTGGGCAGATCTAGGCGGGGGTGGACAGGAATCTCAGAAGTCAAGTAACTGGCTGGGAAAATGCCTAGAAAAGGGAAGAAAAATAAGACTATAGAGAGTTTTTTCGAACGGATGCACATTTCCCGACATTCGGATCTGATGACGAGGACATATTCTTGCCATCAAGGAAAGACGTGGAGGGTGGGGCCTTGGTACCCCAGACATCCCAGGGTGATGTCGGGTGGGCTCAGGCCTTGGAAGAGCTCAAAAAGGATTTTGAAAAGCAAGTTAGACAGGTGGATGAACAACTGGGAAGAGAAATGAGAGAGATGCAAGAAAAGCATGAAAAATGGGTCAATACCTTGGTAAAGGAGACCCAAAAAAAATGCTGAAGAAAATAACACCTTGAAAAATAGGCTCACTCAATTGGCAAAAGAGGTTCAAAAATCCAATGAGGAGAAGAATGCTTTCAAAAGCAGAATTAGACAAATGGAAAAAGAGGTTCAAAAGCTCACTGAAGATAATAGTTCTCTCAAAATTAGAATGGAACAGATGGAGTCTAATGACTTTACGAGAAACCAAGAAATCACCAAACAAAACCAAAAGAATGAAAAAATGGAAGAGAACGTGAAATAACTCATGGGAAAAACAACTGACCTGGAAAATAGATCCAGGAGAGACAATTTAAAAATTATGGGACTACCTGAAAGTCATGATCAAAAAAAGAGCCTAGATATCATCTTCCATGAAATTATCGAGGAAAACTGCCCTGATATTCTAGAACCAGAGGGCAAAAGAGGTATTGAAAGAATCCATCGATCACCACCTGAAAGAGATCCAAAAAGAGAAACTCCTAGGAACATTGTGGCCAAATTCCAGAATTCCCAGGTCAAGGAGAAAATCTTGCAAGCAGCTAGAAAGAAACAATTCCAGTACTGTGGAAATACAATCAGGATAACTCAAGATCTAGCAGCTTCTACATTAAGGGATCGAAGGGCCTGGAATAAGATATTCCAGAAGTCAAAGGAACTAGGACTCAAACCAAGAATCACCTACCCAGCAAAACTGAGTATAATACTTCAGGGGAAAATATGGTCTTTCAAGGAAGCTGAGGACTTTCAAGCATTCTTGATGAAAAGACCAGAGCTGAAAAGAAAATTTGACTTTCAAACACAAGAATGAGAAGAAGAATGAAAAAGTAAACAGCAAAGAGAAGTCTTAAGGGACTTACCAGAAGTGAACTATTTGCATTCCTACATGGAAAGACCATATTTGTAACTCTTAAAACTTTTCATTATCTGGGTAGTTGGTGGGTCCATAAACATACATGTACACGCATGCATGCACACCCACACACATGCACACACATGCAGAGACAGAAAGCACAGATTGAATTGAATAGGTTGGGACCATATCTTAAAAGAAATTAAGGTAAATGGTGAGAGAGAAATGTAGTGGGAGGAAAGAAGGTGAAATGGGGTAATTATATGTCATTTAAGAGGCAAATAGGAGACTTTTTAGTAGAGGGATAAAGAGGAGAGCTGAGAAAAAAACAACCAAGAAGTTTAGCCTCATCACATTTGACTAAAGGAAGGAATAAAATGCACACTCATCTTGGTATGAAAACCTATCTTACAGTATAGGAAAGTGGGGGAGAAGGAGATAAGCAAGGGGGAGATGATGGAAGGGAGGGCAAAGGGAGGAGGGAGCAATTTGAAGTCAACACTCAGGGAGGGACAGGATCAAAAGCCTGAAGAGAAACAATGAGGGGCAGGGTAGGATGGAGGGTAATTCAGTTAGTCTTACACAACACGACTATCAGGGAAGTCATTTGCAAAACTACACAGATATGGCATATATTGAATTGCCTGCCTTCCCAAAGGGAATGGGGTGGGGAGGGAGGGATGGGGAGAATTTGGAACTCAAAGTTTTAGGAACACCTGTTTAGTACTGTTGTTGCTACTAGGAAAGAAGACATACAGTTAATGAGGAATAGAAAGTCATCTGGCCCTACAGGAGAAAAGAGAAGATGGAGACAAGAGAAGGGAGGGATGACAGAAGAGAGGGTAGATTGGAGATAGGGAAAATTAGATCGCTTGGGGTATTGGGGTGGGGGGAGGGGATAAAAGGGGAGACAATTTGGAACCCAAAATTTTGTGAAAATGAATGTAAAAAATTAAATAAATAAATATATATATATATTAAAAAAAAGAAAGAAAACCCCAGATGAGGTGACAAATAGTCAGATATGACTGATTGATTGAACAAGAGCCACTAAGATAAAGTTGACTTACTTTATATACAATTTTCTCTTCTCCTTGACATAATACTATTTCTATTTTTTTTTTACTTCTAGTTTCTGGCACAGCAAAAAAAAGACCTAAGCTAACTAAGATAGAAAAGCAAATTGTGAACTTGATGTGGAGATGTTTGGAGTTTCAACAAAATATTTGTTGAGGAGGAGAAATTTGAGAGGAAAAGTTGAAAAGGAAAAATCTCCAAGTTCAAATTCTACTTCCTATTTCTCTAAAAGGATGCGGGAGGAGGAGAAGAACATAAACAAGCCTAAAAAGAGAAAGTATCAAGGTGATTCTGAGGGGTTTGGACATAGTTTGGGACAGAGGTTCAACTTGCTGGATAAAAATTTGGTAGGACCTGAGGAAAAGCTGAAGGAAGAAGAGGATTAGGAAGGTACGACCCAGAGAAATCCAAGGAATCCAAGAGAAGGCATAAGAGAAATAATTAGCAAACCAAGGTAAGAAAATTTAAGTAAAATAAATTTATAAAACAAGTGGGCATGTAAAGCAAATTTTTCCCATAAATAGAAAGTTAGTTAGAAAAGGGAAAGAGAGTGGGGATTGCTCATCAATTTAAGTCCAAAGGAAGTTGATCATGTCTGTCACGATAAGAGACGATAAATGGTTATAAAATGAGGAGCTTAGAACATTAGGTATTAACAATTAAAAGTAATTAGAAAAAACAGCTGCTAGTCCCAATCAATATGAAAAGCAAATAGTTCTTTACAGCAATTTGACTTGAAAGTAAAATGTTTTTCTATCTTCCACAGCTAAATGAATGCCATCTGTGTTCCAAGTCTAGACTTGTCTCTCTTCTGGAAGAGGAGGTAAAAGCACTCATGAACTGTCTCTGTGCTATCCAGGCTATAAGCAACAGAATTTTGGAAGTGTTTTTAAAATGATAGTAATTTCAAAAAAACAGAAAAAATATAAGTGCCACAATGAAACAAAGGAAATAACCTTTAATGAGAGAAAAGGACAAGAATTGGCTCAATGGAAACTTGACCATTATCAGAAGGATGGAAAGGGAAAGGAAGAAAAAAGACAACTATATTTTTGAGCTAAATTCAAAGCAAAACAAAATGCACTAGAGATTCTTCCTAAAGAGAAGGAAGGTAGATTCTCTGAAGAGAAGTCAGTAACTTGTCCTGCAAAGAAGAAAAATGTAGATTTATGGTGCTTTCAAATGAGAAATAACCCAATAAGAATGAAAGAAAAAAATTAAGTTATTGGTGACTCCCTGCACAGAAGTAGCAAAACAGCTAGTTGTTGATCGTTTAACAACAAAATAGAGGTTGGTTATCATCCCAGTGCATAAATAACAGAAAACTTCCTAAGACTTGCCAAAATATATGATGACAACTCACTTAGGATGATTCATTTGGGTGCCAGTGATACTGGTGGAAGGAACTTAGAAAGTATTGCTAAACATTACTAAGACTTGGGCAACAAATTTGAAGACCACAAGGACAGATGCTGTGTTTTTCCTCACTGTTAAATATTAAACACAAGGGATGCAGAGAGAAAAGATGGATTTAGGAAGTGTATATTTAGAAGATGGTGACTTGGATGTCTGGACCACAGTCTAGGATATACGAGTAACAACCTTCTAGTCAAGAGTATGCATGACTGGCAAGAGTATATTTACCTCGTCTCTGAAAAATCTAATAAAAATGACTTTAAAATAATATTTTCAATTTAAAAAATGTGAAGAGAGATAATTGCTTATATATTTAAAAAAAAACTAAATACCATACAGAGTAGCTACAATAAAGGAATAAGATTAGTAGTTGATAGACTCAAAAGTTTATAAGAGCCCAAATCCAAGAAGAAAGCCAGCAGCAAAATAAATTCGTTAAAATGTCTACACAAAAATTCTAAAGTTTAGATAAGTAAGAGAAACTAAAGACACTAATACAAGGAGTCAATTCTGAAGACATAAAGGGACATAATTCCCATGACAAGAAAAATGGAAGCTATCTGAAAGGTGAATACAGAAGGCCAGGGAATTCATCAAGCAACTTAGATTTTAAGAACATCTGCACAAAATGCAAAAGCAAAGACAGAACAGAAACTGTTATTGCTATAAATGCTAAAACTCAGATGAGACTAGGGAAGAAAGTAAGAAAAGCAAAAAGAGACCTTTAAAGATGTACATTCAGGCAAATAGAAGAATCAAAGAAGGGATAGGATTGTTGCTTGGGATTGTTCTGATGTTCGTAACTGAAAACAAAAATTACACAGAACCCCTCCATTCAAATTGAACTTATGTTTTCTCCACCAAAAGAATAACTTCTACCTTGAAAATGACAGACCACCATAGCTAACAAAGATTTAATAATAAAGTTAAATATGAAGATAGTGAAAGAACCCTGGGTTGTCTTTATGAATTCAAATCACTGGCCCATATGAATTATATCCTCGGTTACTGAAAGAACTGGTGGATATAAAAACAAAGGTATTGTCAGCTATGGGTAAAAGATTGTGGATAGTAGGAAAATACTAGAGAAGAATTAAAAAAGGACAAATGTCCAATTTTTCCCACAAAATAAGGAAATAGTGTTGGCAAACTATAGGTCTTTAATTTCACATTGAATCTTTGGATATAGATTCATTAAAGTTAACAAGTCAAGTCAGACCAACCTCTTCCTGACTGAGTAACTAAGTTGACAGATTAGAGGAAAATCATACATAGATATGGCTTACCTAGATTTTAGCAAAGAATTGAATGATATATCTAATGCTATTCTTATGAAAAATAAAAAGAGATGTGGCCTAGCTGTAATACAATTGTATGAATTCAGAACTGGTTGAAAGCATGAGTTTTAAAAGTAGTCATTAACAGTTCAGTTTCAACTTTGCAGTACAGCAGTGTGGTAAAACTCATGCACACATCATCTGACTGAGTTTGGAGGGTAAGGAGGAAAAATGAAGAAGCACTTACCCTTTCTTTTGGTCCTCACCTTTGTAATATAGGATTGTCATGCTTTCCCTTTTCTCCTCCTGTAATGTCTAAATCATTACTTCCTCAAAGTTTTTTCTGGTAGATTTGTAACTTCGTTGTAACTTCGTCACAAACTTTATTCCTTCCCTAAAGAGACTGTTTTCTGAGCCTAGACACCAATGGAAAGGACAGTACTCATCACTCAGGAGACATCAATGACTTCTGGTTTGTTTTAGCTTGGGGGCAGGGAATAAAAACAGTGAGATAAGCATTGGAATGTTCATAAAAAATTATGACTCAAAAATCAATGAAATTTTCTCCTTTTTGGATCAACCTTTCCAACCAGGACTGGTTTCTGGTTAGGACCTTGGTCCTTTATATATCTATGTATCAATTGTAGACATTCACTGGATTTTTTCTTTCTGCTTCGCCTTATATACATGAACAAGAAGTTAGGCTTGGTCCTTTATTTCAAATTGGCCATTTTATAACTAATTAAAACAGAAAGTAGATAACTAAATAAGAGAAAATAACTCTAGATTAGATACCTGCTCTCCTGGAAGGGAAGAATTGAAAGAGGCACTTCACTAACTGTATAATTCCTTTGTCAGAAGGTAGGTCAGCACCAATCGGATACGTTTTTCATTCTAACCTCCTGGGAGAAGGTAGTGGACAAGGCAATGAAGCCTAAGGGCCCTCAGCACCAGTCAGACTAGTTGCCTAACTTTTCCTCTGTCTCCCTAGCCCTTTTCCTTCCTCCTCCCTCTTCCTTGTCCAAAATATTTTGAATCATTTACTCGGCATCTCCTCTCTTTGTCTCATTTCACAACTCCAAAGATGTTCTCTTTGAGATTACTTGCAAAAGAAAATTGGTCTCCCCAAAGTCTTACTACATTTGTTTAACATTTCTATCAATGCCTTGAATAAAGACAGTGGTGTCATGCAAATCAGATTTGCTAATGTTACAAAGTTGAGAGAGATAGCAAAAACATTGAATTACAAATTCAATTTGAAGAGTGAGTTTTATAGAGAACTAGAGTGAATCTAGAAATATAAAATCAAATGTAGTCTAAAGTTAAAGTCTTACAAACAGGTTAAAAAATTAACTTCAAAAGTACAAGATGGGTTCCTCAAATGATAAATGGTCAAATGATATGTACAGGCAGTTTTCAGAGGAAGAAATTAAAGATATCTATAATCATATAAAAAAATGCTCTAAATCATTTTTGATTAAAGAAATGCAAATCAAAACAACTCTGAGGTACCATATCACACCTATCAGATTGGCAAACATGACAGAAGAGGAAGATGATAAATGTTGGAGAGGATGTGGGAGAGTTGGAACACTAATTCATTGTTGGTGGAGCTGTGAGCTGATCCAACCATTCTGGAGAGCAATTTGGAAGTATGCCCAAAGGGCTACAAAAATATGCATATCCTTTGACCCAGTAATATTGCTTCTAGGGCAGTATCCCCAAGAGATCATAAAAATGGGAAAGGGCCCTACATGTACAAAAATATTTATAGCAGCACTCTTTGTGGTGACCAAAAACTGGAAATCAAGGGGATGCCCATCAGTTGGGGAATGGCTGAATAAATTATGGTATAAGAATGTAATGGAATACTATTTTGCTATAAAAAATGTTGAACAGGAAGATTTCAGAGAAGCCTGGAAAAATTTATATGATCTGATGCTGAGCAAAAGGAGCAGAACAAGGAGAACTCTGTGCACAGCAACGACCACAGTGTGAAAGAGTTTTTTCTGGTAGATTTGTAACTTCATTGCAATGCAAAGACTTTAAAAAATTTACAATAGTCTTTTAAGGCAAAATGTCTTCTACATCCAGAGAAAGAATTATGGAGTTCAAATTGCAGAATGTAGCAGATCATTTTTGTGTGTGTGTATTACATTTTGGTGTGTTATATGATTTCTCCCATTCATTTTAATTCTCCTGCACAACATGACTATAGTGAAAATGTATTTAATAGGAATGTATGTATAGAACCTATATAAAACTATGCCATCTAGGGAAGGAAGGGGGAAGGTAGGGGGTAGGCGGGGAAAATATCTAAGTTATATGGTAGTGATTGTAGAACACTGAAAATAAATAAAATTAGTTAATTAAAAAGTAAAAATTAAAAAAGTACAAGATGGGAATTAAACAGTAGTTTGTTTAAAAAGACATCAATACAAATCAGAAGTGTGATGTCATAGTAAAAATAAGCTAAGACTTAGGTTCCATTCAGAGAAATATAGATTCTAGAAATATGAAGATTATACTGCCATCATTCTCTGCCTCATGAAATCACATCTGAAAAAATGAGTTCAGTTCTTAGTGTCATAATTTAGAAAGTACACAGATAAAGCCAAAGCATGTCCAAAGGGTGCCAAGCAGAATGGCAAAAGGCCTTGAGTTCATGTCATGTGATAATCTGTTGGACAAGCTAGGGATTTTTACTTTGGAAAGAGAAGACTCATAGAGCATAATTGTGTTCAAGTATTTGAAGGATTCTCATGTGGGAAAGGGATTAGATTTATTCTAACCCAAAAGGTAAAATAAAGAACATCGAGTAGAAGTTGAAAAAACAAAAATGCAAACTTGATCTTGGAAAAAAACTTCCTGTCAATTACAAGTATTGAAAAGTGGAATGGATTTCCTCAGAAGGAAGTCAATTCTTCTTTATTGGGTGTTTTTAAGCAGAAGTTGGATAATTTCTGTTCTGACATGTCATAGTAGAAATTCCTTTCTTGGTTATGCAAAGACCTAGATGCTATTGAGGTTTTCCCATCACTAATCTGCAATTCTATGATGTCAGGGGAAATCTCTGAGTCCTCTGAGTAACTTTGACCTGACAAGCCAGAATGCTCACGATTAGCCACACGCACTACTTATAATTCCCTATTTACTGAACATTTCTTGATATTTTTCATGCTTCAGTAATCTATCCTCCAATAGGAGCAAAGTCCACCTCCCTCTCTAATACATTGGCAATGTCCAAGTGCCCCTGTGAACTTCTGCTTCATATTAAAGTTGGAGCCAGTCATCATTTTCCTTAATAGGTAGTAACTATGACCATGGGCAGCTAGGTGGTACAGTGGATAGAGTGCCAGGCCTAGAGTTATGAAGACTCATCTTCCTCAGTTAAAATTTGGCCTCAGAAACTTACTAGATGTATGATCCTGAGCAAGTCATCTAACACTGTATTCCTCAATTTTCTCACCTACAAAAGTAGCTGGTGAAGAAAATGGCAAATGAATGCAAATGAGGTCATGAAAAATCAGACACAACTGAAAATAACTCAACAGCAACAACAAAAACTGTAACCAATGTGCAAAGTTATATTCTCACCAGCATGGAATCATGGGGTGAAACCAAAATAGTCAAATTGAACAGGTATAAATGGTGTATTTAAATTTTTTAAAATATTAATTGTGCAAGTATGAGATGAAGAGAACTAGCTTGATAGCACTTCCTGTAGAAAATACACTGTTTCCATGATGAAAAACTTAGACCAAGAATTGCCACTGAAGTTTTAAAAAAGAGATCTTAAGTTCAGTTGACAGAAGTAAAATGTCTAAGACAATGTCTGTTACTGTACGGTGTCCTAGTCAGAACATCTCTGGAATATTAAGTTCCAGATAATAATACTATTATTATCCAGATAATAAATAATAACAGAGCATCACATTTAAAAAAAGGTTATTGAAAGACTGGAAAATGTTCAAAGGTGGTCAATCATAATGGTATGAATGTGAAGTCATGAGAGCAGTAGTTGAGGGTGAGGATCTTAAGCCTAGAGGACAGAAGACTTAGGGGGGGGGATATGTTATTTGTCTAGAAACATTAAAGCTTTCACTTCAAAGAGGGAGAAAGACTTATTTTTCTTTTGATGGAGGTCAGGCCTAGGACTGAAGACTTTAAGTCATAGGGAAATAGGGAGCTACATCTAGAGGGTGTAATGGATGTAGTACTAGATTTGATTCAAACCTGCCTCAGACAATTACTAGCAGTGTGACCCAACTTTGGGGAGGAAGTTAGAGTATATGACCTCTCAGTTCTCTTTCAGTCCTAGGAATTCTATGATTTGTGACATCAAAAGCCATCAATCAATATTAGGTGCTTACTATATGCCAGGCTTATAGGGGCAGTTATGTGGCACAGTGGATAGAGGGGCAGGCCTAGAGTCAGGAAGACTCGTCTTCATGTTCAGATCATCAGATATTTACTAGCTGTATGTCTCTGAGCAAGTCACTTAATCCTTTTTGCCTCAATTTTATCATCTGTAAAATGAGCTAAAGAAGAAAACGGCCAACCACTTCAGTACTGCTGCCAAGAAAACCCAAATGGGGTCATGAAGAGTTGTACACAACTGAAAAACAACTAAACATATTCTAGGCATTGTGTTAGGGACTAGGAATGTAATACAAAGAAGGAAGTAAATTCTACTCTCAAGGAGGTGACATTCTCATGGGGGAGATACTAAGTACACATGTAAGGATATATAGAATAAATGACCAAGTTTTGGAAGTCCCTACCCTAGAAGTTATTTTACCCAAGAACTTGGGACTTCCAGCTTAGATATTACAGTGAATTTTTCTCAGCCTATTGTCAGATAATGTCTAGCCCTATAGTTCCCCTAGTTCATCTTGGATGTGGATCTGCCAATTTTTAATTGAACAATTTTTATGACTTTTCACCCTTGCAAAATAAATTATACAACCAAAGAGCATGGACCCCACCCCACCCCAGCCTGGGGTCCATTCAAGCTTCCCAGAAGCATGTAGGAAAACAATGGATATGATAACAAATATGGATTCTTGCAACTATCAAAGCATTCGAGTGGTTAAGGCCAAGGTGCTAAAACAAGATGACCATACCTGAAAGTTATTTTTCTTCAAATCAGGAACTCTGTTCTCCCCTGCCCTTCCTCCACCTGTGTCTAGAATGCCTTTGTGTCCCTTCTCCCAGTCTTCTACCCCAGTTTGGTTAAGGTCTCTATGGGAAGAAAGAAGTCAGTAACATGGCAACTTGGTGTTGAAGATGTTTCGATGTAACGATAACTTTCCATAACCTTCATGATTCACCTCTGCCACCATTCTTTCATGGAGCTTTTTGTGATTCTCCCCTCTAGAAATAATCTCTACTTCCTTATATCTCTAATAGTCAATAAGAACATATTAAGCACCTACTATGTGCCAAGTACTGTGCAAACTTTGCATTAACCATATTCTAATTTGTAAGGTTGTTATATTTGCCCATGAGTTTCATCTCCCAAACTAAATTGTTGAGGACAAGGACCACACTTTATTTATTTTTGTAATCCCTGTCATAACTCAGTGCCTTATCCACTGTAAGTACTTCATAAACAATTATTGAATAAAAATAGGTGAGTTGCATACATGTGTTGGGAGAGCATAGAAGTCAGGTGGAGAAAGTTTTCCAAATAGGAGTTAGGGAGGATTATCTCAAGGGGGGAAACTGAGAAAAGTTTTACACAGTCCCAGAAGGAGGATGTCTCTTTAATGCTTCACCAAGTTTACAAAGAAAGGTTATAATTAGCCCCTTAGGGACCAAGGCAGAGAAACTTCAGAGGCTGAGAAAACTATTGATTACATTGCCCCTTTACAGAAAACACAAAAACCACCCCCAATTTAAGGGTAGGGGGCAGGGGTGAGGAGTGGGAAGTGGACAGCCCAGAAAATGGCTGCTTTCTTCCTCCAGTTCCTATCATAGGGGATTAAGAAATTTTTTTTTTAATAGATGGCAAAAGTCGAAGTTGCTAACAAGAGATATCAGCATCTTTGAGCTGTGTATCTACCATATTGACTACTCCAGGTAGCACCCCAGGACAGTTTTGGCTTGGTTTTTATCCAAGGGTTTCCCTCCTCCTTTTTTACTATTCCCAGCATCATTCACTGAAATGGTAGAGCCTTAGTTTTCCTTAGTGGAAGAGATCAAGGCCCTATCATATCAGCCTCTGTCACTGACTTCCCACAAATAAATCAACTAAGAAGCTATTCCCCTCTATCTAGCCCTGCCCCTATGCTTGTTTAAGTTCCCCCATTAAATTCCTCCTTTCCAGCCTTCCACAATTCCTCTTGTCATCTCCCAGTAGATTTCTAGGATCATGAAGTCCCGAGCCAGACTACATTCAGGTCCCATAGCCCAAGTGAGCAGGGTGAGGGGGAGTAGGGTGGGAGTACCCAAACTAGAGGACCCAAAATTCCAGGAAACAAGAGATCAGTTCCTATCTCAGAGAGGGCTTTAGTTTAGATTTCTATGGGTCTAAGAAGTCAATAGCATGGCCAGTAAGTGTTGTGGAAGAGAAGAGGTTTGGGTTTATGGCTTCTGCATAGCAATGAGAGAGAGAGAGAGAGAGAGAGAGAGAGAGAGAGAGAGAGAGAGAGAGAGAGAGAGAGATGAGAGAGAGAGAGAGAGAGAGAGAGAGAGGGAGGGAGGGAGGGAGAGAGGGAGAGAGATAGAAAGAATAGCAATTTGCAGCAATAGGTGCTGACTTTAATCACTCTGTGGGTAACTTTTCAGGCTTTTTCTCTGAGAAGCACGTGACTCCCTTTTAGTCAGGGGGTGCCGGACCTTTTCATCCATGCCACTCCCTCTAGTATGCTCATCTTGTTGTAGTGGACACTCACCCTTCATGTGAAGATCCCTGCCCCAAGCACCAAAGGCAGATGCCAAGGAAAACATGCACCTGGTGAATGTGTAGGACGTGAAAAGAAAAGCAACTGCATGCAAATATGGTACCTAGGGGAATACCTATCAACTCAGAGGGTAGACTCCTCAAGATCAGGCTCTCCTATACTAAAACCAAAGTTCATGGACCTGAGGTCATAAATAGTTCACAGCAAATTTATTTAATGAAATGGCATGGCAAGGAAAGTAGCTAGGAAGGACTTCTATAAACCTAAGACATTTTGTTTTCTTGCTCTTATTTAGTCATGTCAGTCATGTCCAACGCTTTGCAACCCTATTTGGGGTTTTCTGGCAAAGATGCTAAAGTGGTTTGCCATTTCCTTCTCCAGCTCATTTTGCAAGTGAGAAAACTGAGACAAACCAGGTTAAGTGACTTGCCCAGGGTCATATAGCTAGTAACTGTCTAGGGCTGGATTTGAATTCAGGTCTTCCTCAATTCACACCTCTCCCTCTATCCAATGTGCCACCTAGTGACCCTATAAAGCTAGAGCATGCTCTCCCACAAATGCACATCATCACTGGGAAGAATAGACACATATATGTACACACGGCACCCATGTGGAAGATTAATTCATTCTTGCAGTTCTGATGACACTTCTAAGCACGTCATTCGACTGCTTCGGGTCTGCTGGATGCTGTTCCACTAGGTATGGTCCATTGGAGGGGGTAGGGAGCTTTCTAGCTTCTAGTTTCAGGTGCAGTCCTTGGTTATGGGGTCAACTCTTCCAAATGAGGAGAATGGACTCCTCAAGGCTCCTTCAGGCAGGGTTGTCTTGGGGACCCAAATGAGATAACTGATAGAAAACACTTTGCCAATCTTCAAGTGTTACATAAATGGCAGCTGCTATCATTACTATTGGTCTATCATCACCAGGCCTCCAGTCTGCTGTTGACTTCATTCCATGAGCTTCCTACTGCATGCACTCCTGCTAAGCTTAAGCAATGTTTATAGAGCAATCTGGGAGTTTCCTGGTAAATGTCTGACAACTGGGCTGGGAATAGGGTTACTGAGGGGAAAGGCGCATCACTTTTAAGATTAATCTGAGTTATTCACATTTTCTTAAGTCCAAACAACCAGCAAAATAATAAATCAAACCCTAGTTTCAAGTGACTGCTTATTTCTGAGGAGTAAATGCTCACACTGAAAATTTACCAAGGGCTCGCCCAAGCTTGTTAAAGCTGGCTCCTACACATCTTTGCCTTTGGTTCAGAAAACCGAAGGCTTTTTCAGAGCTCTTAAAGAAGTGGCCACCCCAAATGCTGTAAGAGAAACAGTAGCCTTAGGAAAAATAACAACAAATAAGCAATAATACTTGGGTTTTTTCCTCCTTTTTTCTTTAGGAATTCTTTTATTCCTTTCTAGGATCCTGACTAGAATTCACCTTTCATCTCCCGGAGGAGTTTCTTTGCCCCAGGAACCGAACTCTTCAGGCCATGAGGCAAGATTTTCCTAGTTAACACAGGCCCACAAGCCTAATATTTTCATTGCACTAAAACTGATCCAAAGGCTTTGGATCATTTCCTCGAAAACTTCATTTAATCTTCTGGACTGCCTCTGATGGCTTCACCAGTCGTGGTCTTGGTCCATATAAAGGCTGCTCACTTAATGATTTCCAAACAGTCCAGGTTTAAGGTTACCCAGTTTTTCAACTCTAAAGTCCTTTTGCTTTCCCACGTAGGTGAGCGAGCTGGAAAGGGATAGAAACAAAACCAAATTTAGGGGGCAGGCTAATCGTCCTTCTCACCTGCTCAGTCACATTCCTAGTCCTTGAGCTGTGGGTGTTTCCTGCCAAAGCCTAAGGGGGGTTTGAGCTCACCCTTAGACATAGAAAGTGTAGGTGGGGGTGCTGAACCTTTAGAAAGCAAAGAGGAGCCATCATTTACACTCCACACACCCAAGAGACCTGATCTGATTTCAGGTTAATAAAGTACTTTGTCCTGAGTTATTCCAGATAATGAATGTGTTTCTCAGATATTTGTGAAGTAAAAAAAAAGAATATAATTAAAAATAGTACTAGAAAACACAGGGACTAGAGAAGTATAGTAGAAAAGGAGAGCCTACAAAGGGTAAGGAGACAAAGAAGTCTCATCTGGGCCCATACTTATAACTAAAACTCCTAGAAATATACAACCTATTTTTTGTTCCCCCAAACCCTCTCATCTGAAGGCTATTGACTCTCTGAAGAGAATTCTTTTGACAATATCTTGAAATGACCTTACTGATCTTCTCATTATACAGTGTGGGGGGAAAATGGGTTGAAAAAGGTTATGATAAGGGCCACCATCTTGTGGATACTATAGGTAGTACCTTTCAATCAGTTGGGAACACATCTAATTGTGTTATGGTTGATACCACATTTCTAAATCTTTTCCATAATACAATGTTGGTGAATTTCTCAGTCTAGGTTGCTTGAGACCCCTTGGAGAATCTCCCTAACCAAAACATCCAGAAGACAGGTGGTCTGATAAAGTGAATAGACACTGAAAGGAAAAGAAATGTATTAGTCTACTAAAGAAGACATCTTTCTGGTAGCAGCTTCAATTTCCTAGGTTGCAGATTTGGCTTCCAAATCTTTTTTCAACTCTGCTTAGAGTATACGATCAATTAGCCACATTATGTGGTATTTAATGGACAAATAGGATATAGTCTTTCCTATACGGAAGTTGTTCTAGAAATTTCCTCGTTGTGTTTTGGGTGCAACATTTATGGGGTCCTATGTGACTAAAAAGTGTTGTGCACAACAGAGTTTTGTATGTTCAGCCTAAGTAGGAGGGATGTAGTTGAGTCAGGTTTTGTTATTCATAAGGGAAATAATTCAGTCAAATTCTGATAACAAAATTGTTTTCCCTCCATAAGAGTAAGAAATTATTTATCAAATGCTTTGCTAAAAATACACATGTATAACATTCCATCATCTTCAAATTGACTTGTATTTTAATCCAGATTTGTGATTTCATTGAATAGGGAATTCCTGGGGAGGCTACTTCCTCAATCAATGCAAACGAGCAACAGCTTCTTGGAAGTTTAGTCTTATGAAGGTGTCCAGAGACAATGAGAGGTTAAGTGAATTGCTCAGGGTCACATAGCTAATGTGTTAGATTGAAGCTAGGTCTCTCTAACTCTGTGACTCACCTTCCTCATCTCAAACAACCAAATGTTAACTTCAGGCAGATAAGCACAGGAGAGGTGGCACCCTCTCCCCAACTCCTCCTCCCCCAGAGAGTAAGTTCTTATAGACCTGCCCTCACAACCATTAGCTATGTGAATTTATGTGAAGAAAGGACCAGTTGTCCCCACCAAGTGCCATCCAGTAAGACATTCTAGGAGAGAGAAGAGAAGCAGCATGTGTTGGGCAGGGCAGGTCACCTCCACCACCTTGAAAACCATCTCTCCTCAAACCCTGGAGTCAGGTAGAGCCAAGATGGCAGATTAAAGGCAAGGGACTCACCTGAGCTCTCCCAAATTCCACTCCAAACAGTTTTAAATTATGCCTCAAAATGACCTCTGGAGCCACAGAACCATCAAAAAGAAAGGGTGAAACAATTTTCTAGCCCAGGATAACTTAGAAGGTCAGCAGGAAAAGTCTGTCTCACTGGAGCGAGAATGGAATGGAATGCAGTACAGTGAAGGTGGCACCCAGCAAGCCAGCAGCAGGCCTTGGGGGCAATTAAATCAGTAGCTGCAACTTCAGAGCTCTTAGAAGGCAGACTGTGAGGGGGCTGGACAATTGGTGCCTCTTTGTGACCTACTTTTTTCTCCAATGATTTCTTTAATGATTTTTAATGATCAGTTCTAGAATTTTCCTAGAAATTAAACTTGCCTGTCATTTTCACTTGCTATTATCTCCCTTAAAAAAACAAATCAGGTCATTTACAGTTCTCCAGTCTTGTGGTAGGTACCTCATCCATTCTCCCTGATCTCTCAAATATCACTGGCCAAAAAACTGGAAATCAAGGAGATGCCCATCAATTGGGGATAGGCTGAACATATTATGGTATATGAATGTCATGGAATACTATTGTACTATAAGAAACGATGAACAGGAAGACCTCAGACAGGCCTGGAAAGACTCACATGATGTGGTGCTGAGCTAAAGGAGCAGAACCAGGAGAACTTTGTGCACAGCAACAACCACAGTGTGTAAGGACTTTTTCTGGTAGACTTAGTACTTCATTGTAATGCAAGAACTTAAAAACTTCCCAATGGTCTCTTAAAGAAAAATGCCTTCCACATTCAGAGAAAGAACTATGGAATTCAATCACAGATCATAGCAGATCATTTTCTCTTGTATTACATTTTGGTTTATTACATGATTTCTCTCATTCATTTTAATTCTTCTGTACAACATGACTATGGTGAAAATGCATTTGATAGAAATGTATGATACGTTTGATAGGAACCTATAAAAAATTGTATGCTGTCTTGGGGAGGGAGGGGGGATGTGGAGGGGAAGTGAGGGGGAGGGAGGAAAAGAAAAAATCTAGGTTGTATGGTAGTGATTGTAGAACACTGAAAATAAATTTAAAAAAAAAAGAAATACAAATATCATTGGCCAGTAACTCAGTAATCACATAATGCTGTTCTTTCAATGCTAGAAAATGTAGTTCAGTAGGGACAGGTGATTTGAATTCATTGAGGGAAGCCCAATGTTTTCTCATTCTTTCCTGATATACTTTGGATATCAAATCCTGAATGTATTTCTTGCCTGTCATTTCCACTGTTTTTCCTTGGTCTAGAAAACAAAGGAAAAATATGTATCAATGAAAGTCTTTGTTCTGTGCATTGTCAGATCTTCTTTGAGTCTCCTCTCTATGCCAGTACAACCAAACTAAAACACCTTTGGGTTGTCCTTGATTTTCCTGACCAATTTACCTGTCCTATCTCTGAACTCTTTGGAATTTATTCTGTCCAAACCTGTAAAATCAGTGGGATTTTTCCCTCTTTTTCCTTCTTGACATCTCTGTAGCATTTGCCACTATTGAACATCCTCTCCTCCTGGATACACTCTACTTTCTATATTTTTGTGACAGTCTTGGAAAGGAGTTAACAGGTGTTGATTTTTCCTATAACCTGACAAAGAGGCATGAGGAAGTTCCTCCATATACCTGATGTTAACTGACAACACACAGTGTCCAATTATTTGCTCAGAAAATATCATGCCCCTTAGACCTACATAAAAAAATAAACAAACAAAAACCACGCAAGATCTATTCTAGGCTGTAAATGCTAACAATTGGGAAGAGAACCAGTTATGAAGGAAAAACTCAGCCCAATCTTCTCCCTTACGCATTTTACAGAATGAAGCAAGGATGTGGGAATTTTTATTTTCACTCTTGATCCCCGTTGGCAATGGTGTGATGGGATCATTTTCCTCACAATGCTTTTATCCACCCACCCACAACATGGGGAAGTCCAAGACTTTCCTTCTTCTTTATGGTACAGTAGATAAAGTACCAGGCTGCAGTCAGGAAGACCTGAGTTCAAATCTGGCCTCAGATACTTACTAACTATACCACCCTGCGCAAATCACTTAACCCTGTTTGCCTCAGTTTCCTCATCTGTAAAATGAACTGGAGAAGGAAATGGCAAACTATTCTGGTATCTTTGCCAAGAAAACTCCAAATGGGGTCACAGAGTCAGACACAACTGAAACTGGACAACAATAACAACAAAAAGAAACAAAGCTATGTCCAGGATCTAATTGACTCCAGCTTCCTCATGAGGCTTTCTGGTCACCTGAAGGTAGAAGAAGTCCCCACTATAGGGGACCACTTGGAAAAGGAATAAATATTTACATCGTATCTGTTGTGTAGCAGGCACTGTGCTAAACACTTTTACAAATATTCTCTCAACAATCCAGCAAAATAGATGCTATTAACTTTATTTTACAGTTGAGGAAATTGAGGCACCTGACTTGGCCAGGGGTGTATAACTAGTAAGTGGCTGAAACCTCATCTGAACTCAGATCTTCCTGACTCTAAATATGGTGATCTATTCACAGTCCCACCTGGATCCTTTGGATTTGGTGATTTTCTGAAAACAGCTCACAAATCACCGGGTTCTTCACTATATCCCACTCTGATGAACAAACTGATTTCCATATGAAGATGAGGGAAGCCTAGTTGAGAGAAGCCAAGAAATGTTGTATCTTTCTTCTATATCCTTGCTGCATTGGGAAAGTAGACTTCATGTTGCTAAGGAGGCAGCTAAGTAGTACCACAGATAGAGCACTGGACCCTGAGGTAGGAAGACCTAAGTTCAAATCTAGCCTCAGACATTGCCGGGCCATCTGTCCTGCGTAAGTCACTTACTGCCTACCTCAGTTTCCACCTGTAAAATGGCTATCGTAATAGCACTAAATTCCTAGAGTGGTTATGAGGATCAAATGAGATAATATTTGTAAAATGTTGAGTAGAGCTCTGGCATGTATTAAATGGACACAACTCAATGACAGTGGAATATGAGTTATTATTATTTTACATAAAGAATTCTAATTTCTCACTTGAAAGTATAACCCAGGACAATAGCCTTGGCACTTGCCAGGTAATTGGCATCTCTATTCTATATGTAACACAAACTACTGTGGCCTTTACTGTCTAGAAAGCCAAGAAGATGAGACTTCAGCCCACTCGCAGATTTCTCTAGTGACCTTAAGGGGACTTGCTGTGTGTAGACTCTCTGCAAATTGCTTTAATCCCTACCAGTGATGTTCCTCCACATGTAGGGGAGAGGTCCCATGTATCCCAGTTCCATTCAGTCCCTGAAAACCACCCTAGCTTTCATGAAGAAATATTTACTTAAAAAGATCGGGGTTTTTTTTGCAAGAAAAGAAGGGAACACAGAGTAAATCCTTTCTTTCTCATTCATTCAACTCATTGCATCTGTGCTAATGTAGAAAGTGCAGGAGAAAGACCTGCATAGGAAAAAGTGGATTAAAGTGAGCAGTTTGCCCTCCCTAATTTTAAAGATGTAGACAGCCAATTAAAGGAGGCCACCCCTACCGATGTGGTAGGGGGCCCGAGGCCTCCATGCTAGGGAAACTGGGCATGCTAAGACAAGCCTGAGCTACATAAGGGTTAACTGCCCCTTGCTTTAACCCCTAAAACCACGCCACTCCCAGATGCTAGCAACTCTCTCTGGTTAAAATTAAATTATACTTTGTGTATTTTTTCCTCTCTATTTCTAGGCACACCAGCTCCCACCCCCACCCCAACCCCCAATACAGTATAAGAGTGGTGATGCCAGAATTTTTATTGTTATAACCAAGACGTAGCACAGTGACTGGATAGCATAGGTGCTTATCAACTGATTGATTAATTACAAGGATCAGTTTATAGCTGAAATGAACTTGGGCAACCACCTGGTCCAATTTTTATTTTTCAGTGGAGGAAACGTTTCCTGGCTTTTCTATTCCATCTTAGCTCCACCTAGAACTAAAAAAAGCTTTTTTAAGTTTATTGACTTTTACTTTTTTATACACCATAGCTATATGGTGATAGCATGCCTCACCACACACTAAACCCTCCCACCACACCAAAAAAAAAAGAGCAAACTTTACAAATCCAGTAACCATTTCTAATGGTGCATGCACCGCTTTGCATTCTTCATCCCTTGCTTTTTGCTAAAAGCAGGGAAGTGTGTTTCCTCATTCTATTCTCTGGGACCAAAAGGTCAACCACAACTCCTCCTTGACATAATGCAATGAGATAATAGAAAGAATTGATATATGAGAGACAAGGGAGTACCAAAAGTTGAAGATAAGATTTCATGTATCAGAGATTGAATGAACAGTAACATTATTGACATAAGTAGGATAGTCAGAAAAAGGAACAAGATTTTGGAGAAAGATAAAAATGTAAACTTTGGACACCCTGGATTTGAGAGATAACCAAGTAGAAATATCTCATAGACATCTGGAGATGCAGGTCTTGAGAATAAAATGATTAACAGAAATAGAGATAAAGATTCAGATTTCTTTGAGAGGAACTAATCCTCTTGTGTAGAGATGGTGGGTTGAGATCATTTGGAGAAATGTTTTTTTCCAAGTGAGAAAATATAAAAAAAAGTAGTAAAGTGGGCTGATAGCAAAAGCTTAGAAGTGCTCTGACATTTCAGAGGGTCAGGAAAAGGACAAGTGATGAAGAAAAGGAAAAGGTAGAGTGGAGTTGTATGCATGAAACCAAGAGCGAAAGCAGTTTGGACATGAAGAGAGATTATTGGAGGAAAATCTGCACAGATCGTGGAGAGAAGGAAAGAGACAGAGATCAAGGGTGTCAAGTACTAAACCATAAGCCATTGATTTTTGGCAATTAAAAGTTTATAAGCGACCTTTGAAAGACCATTTATAATAAATGGTGAGAGACAGAGGATGATTGCAAAGGACTGATGAGAGAGTAGATGATGAAGAAATGGATAGATCAGTTATAGACAACTTTTTCAAAAAGTTTGGTTATGAAGGGTAGGAGAAAGATAGTTCCCTTCTGGGATAGCTTTTCTCACTTCTTACAAATAATTAATCCCACGTGCCTGAGTCATTCAGGGAATTATCTATAGCTACTATCCTGGAGTTCAACATTCCCATTTCTCCTATAGGATAGAACCAGAATGTGGGGGTGAGATATCCCTTCAAAGGTCTTGAATGTCAAACCTCTCAGCTTGCTAACTCTCCACCTCTCTGCTTTGTCACATAGTTTTAAATGATACAGGATGAAAATTCTTAAACACACACACACATACACAAATGCACACATGCATTCATGCACATACAACCTAGGTGCTTATAGAGAAGTACAACCTAAAGTTTCTGAGGCTAAGTTGCACCCTAACATGGGCGCAGCTGGTTTTGTTGAGAGTGAGAAATGGATCAGGCTATTCTGCATTACAAGCATGTGTAGCACACATGTATAGCCACCCAGACTTCAGAGAGATGTACTCTATCCTCCAATAGCTATCATGCATTCTCAGGACCATGGAGTGAGAACATATTGTATGTCCACCATTTTTTCCCTGATTTTGACTCAGAGAATAACCTGTATAGGACCTTTCCATGTGAGGCTATAGGCAAGACTGAGAGTTAGCTATCTAACCAACATTAACTGTGGTGCATCAATCAGAAGAGATCAGAGGTAAGTCCATTGAAGGGACCCACTGACTCACCTCTAGTCAATTAACTCTAGTGAATCTCTGTAATTCTTTCTCCCCTTCTTTTCTTGACCTTATCATTCCTTTCTGAGGCACTGATCCTGTAGTTAGGCTACAAAGGAGCCTTTCCCCAATCTCCTAGGAGTTTCTACTTCCCATTCCTATGGGAAATATCCTGGTGGAAGAAAGAGTAGAGAAATAGAGGCAGGCACGAGGCATCCTGAGAGAAGAGAAAGTAGTGGATTAGAGCAGAAGTGGACCCAGTGTTCAGAGGGCTTTAATTTGTCTCTGTGGGACCCATCCCCATCTGGCTTTGTACAGGGCTGCATTCCTTCCTATGCCTTCATGGATGCTGACATTCTGGAGTTTGGTGTAAGGAATATTGAGACTTTTAGCAGAATCCACAAGAAGCTGAGCCATTTTCAGTTTTAGTTTTATTTTGCGATTGTTATTTGAGTGTTATGGAGTAGCAGCTGTTTAGTTATTCCTGACGTTACTCCCTCCTGTCTGCGCAGTTGAACTTGACATCACTTCCCTGTCTTTGATCCAATGAAGACTGATTTAGGGCAATGAGCCTAATATCTCAGCAATTAATACTATGGTACAACAACCAGGGGAGACCAGAGGTAAGTGAATGAATGGTAAGCCCACTACTGAGAGGGCTCAAAGCTAAGTGGCAGGAGGAGATCCAGCCAAGTCTATCAGTCAGTTTAGCTAGGGTTTGGGTTTTAAGTTGGAATTGATGTTGAAAGGAATAGGAAGCATGGTTCAAACAGAACCTTTTCAACAGACTTAGACCTTCATCTCTATATCTGAATTGTTCAATTCCCCAAATCAGTGCTCTCTTACAGAGTTGCTTCATGTAGGAATGAAGAACAAGAGCAAGCCTGAATCTCGCTTTTAAATATTGTTCCACTGTAGAAAGTGAAATTGTTCAATGATGTTTCAGTAAATCCCTAAGCCTTTATTCTAAGAATTCGACGGCCTCCTCCTTCTCTTTCTGGGAAATGGGAACATTAGCTTGCCTCTTAATCCTGCCTCTCGCACTTGCTACCTGCGTGATCTTGGGCAAGTCACACTCTACTACTCTCTGCTTCAGTTTCTTCATCTGGAAAATGAGGGCTTTAGAATAGATGGCCTCTGATGTCCCTTCCAACTCTCAATCTAACCATAATTCAATACTTTGAAACTTAGCCTTGTAGCCAGAAAGTCTTAATATAGCTATAAACTTTTATAAATATTATACGCATCATATATGTGTATCATATATAATATATGATGTATATTGTCTAAAATATATAATTATATTAACCCTATAACTCTAATTAAACTTTATTAATTCTAATACTATCTTACATTTGCATAGTGCTTTATAATTTACAAAGCATTTTCATGTTCAGAAGTTCACTTGATCACAACTATTCTGTGACATAGATGGAGTATTATTATACCCATTTGATAGAAAAAGAAACTAAGGCTCAGAGAGATGAAATATCATACTCATAGAAGGGAAGAGATAGAAAAAATTCTATATAATGTCTAATATATACTCCCCCATTTTACAGATTAAGAAACTGAGTCTCAGAGAGGTAAAAATAATTCATCCAAGGTCACTGAAGTAGTAAGTGGCAAAAAAAGAACCTAAAGGTTCTGGCCCCATGTCCACTTCTCTTTCCACTATATCATAACTGCGAACACATGCAGGTGGGTAGTACTTGTTGTTTTCTAGTGGTAACCTTTCATCAGCCAAACACAACCTTCTGGGTTTAAGTATCCCTTTTACTGTATTTTCAGTTAAAAACACATCAAGGATATTGATGACATTCTTTCTAGCATCAATGACCTCTTTATTACCTCAAAGATATGAGAAGCAAGATGTTTTTAAGATCAGTTTGGAATTTGTCTAGGTGTCAACAGACAGGATATTTAATTCCATAATATGTTTGACCAAGAAGATACTCAATCCTTCATAACTTTTAAAATTCAATTCAATTAGATAAACATTTATTTTTAACTCACTCTGTGAAAGATATTCCCCAAGTCCCAATTTCTCCATCTGTAAAATAAGCTAATATCTCTTTTAGCTCCAGATTTCTAAGAGTCTAGTTACTCAAAATATTTTATTCTGAGAACTACAAAATTTTATTATTCTTTGATGGGTATTATAGGGCACATAAAAGCTTTAAACCTTTAATAAACATAAATAAAATATTAATATATTAATATTTATTTAAAATAAAAACTTTAAACTCATAATGTAAACTGAAATGTAAAAATGGACAAAATGGTGCTTCATATATTCCTATGTAAGCACATAAATACATGAATATTTGAATAAAAGTAGATAATTAGGTCAGAAAGATGGATTGAAGTGGAAGGCATAAAATGTTAGGTTGAAAGAATTGGACAGATTTATCAAAATGTATATTATGAGAAACATGCTATCCACCTCCCAGAGAAATGATGGACTCACTGTGCAGAGTGAGACATATATGTTTCTGGACATGGCCAATGAGGGATTTTTTTGCATGTCTATGCATATTTACTACAAGTATTTTCTTTTATGGGGGGGAGGGCAGAGGATGGAAGGGAAATAGATTTTTGTTACTTAAAAATAATTTTTTAAGTGTATGGGAGTATTTGTGATTTGGGGGTGCTTCCAAGAATAACAGCTCCATCAATCAGCTGGTTTGAGCTGAGTGGCATCTTGCTATAGTCAAACTGGCAGTAGTGGGGTCATGTGAAAGAGCTTTGGTGTATTGTTTTTCTATTCTGGCTGATCTCAGTTTGGTAGTTCTAGGCAGCTTTGACATCAAAAATTTTAAAAAAATGAATTTCCACATCACAATGATGCATGAGTTTAGCTATTAAAATATAATCCTTGAATAATTTTAAGCAATGCCTAAACCTAATTCAGTCATGCTGTCTTCTTGAGGTCTTCTCTTTCTGTCTCTTACTCTCCTTCTATCTCTATCTTTGTCACTCTGTCTCTGTCTCTCTCTGCCTCTCTCCCTCTCTCCCTCTCTCCCTCTCTTTCCCATCTGTCATTGTTCTCTCTCTCTCTCTCTCACTATCTCTCCCTTCTCTCTTTTTCTTTCTCTTTTGCCCCTTCCCTCTCTCTTTTCTCTCACTCCCTGTGCTTCTGCTTCTCTGTATATGTATTTCTCTGTTCTATTTCTCTATATATGTACATCTCTGGTTTTTCTGTTTCTTGGTGTGTGTTTTCCTTTAATTTTTTATCTCTTTCTCTTTTTTCTCTTCATTTTTCTTCTTTACCTTTGTGTCCTTTTTCTGTTTATTCCTTCCATCTCTGTTTCTCTTCCACAGTTTCTCTGAAAACTCTTCCACCCCTCCCTCCAAACTCCTTCCCAACATCTCTCCATGCCTTTCAGTACAGGTGACCCTGGTCTGGGATATGGCAAATATAACTCATCCATCTGAGTTTATCCTGTTGGGTTTCTCGAACTTTGGTGAACTACAGGTGCTGCTCTATGGGCCCTTCCTGGTACTTTATCTTTTGGCCTTCATGGGAAATGCCATCATCATTGCAATGGTCCTAGTGGATGCTCACCTACACACTCCTATGTACTTCTTCTTGGGAAATTTTGCCTTACTTGAGATCTTGGTTACCATGACTGTGGTGCCCAAGATGCTCTCAGACCTCCTGGTCTCCACCAAGACAATTTCCTTTACCACTTGCATGGTCCAATTCTACTTTTACTTCTCCCTTGGCTCCACTTCCTTTCTCATTCTGGCAGACATGGCTCTGGACCGCTTTGTGGCCATTTGCCACCCACTACGCTATGGCACCCTTATGAGCTGGGTGGTATGTGTCCGTCTGGCAGGGGCAGCCTGGGCAGCACCCTTCCTAGCTATGGTGCCCACTGTTCTCTCTCGGGTGCAGCTTTCCTATTGTCATGGCAACATTGTTAACCACTTTTTCTGTGACAATGCCCCATTGCTTCAGCTAGCCTGCTCAGATACATCATTCCTGGAGTTCTGGGATTTCATGTTGTCTTTGGCCTTTGTCCTGAGCTCCTTCTTAGTGACTCTTGTCTCCTATGGCTATATTGTGACCACCGTATTGCGTATTCCCTCGGCCAGTGGCCGCCAAAAGGCCTTCTCCACCTGTAGTTCCCACCTCATCCTAGTCTTCATTGGCTATAGCAGCACAATCTTTGTCTATGTGCGACCTGGCAAGGCTCACTCTGTGGAACTCAATAAGATGGTGGTCTTAGTCACTTCCATCCTGACCCCTGTTCTCAATCCCTTCATTCTCACTTTCCGAAATGAAACAGTGAAGACTGTTATCCGAGGACAGATGCAGAGGCTAAAGGATCTGAAAAATTCATCATGAGTAAAAGGATTGCCTCCATTTTGAAACATTAAAATATTAGGGACTAATTACAAGAGAAAGAGAAGTCTATATTAACCCATAAGGAGGCAGGTGCCATATTGCATGATGGGACCATGGAGGAGTATCTTTGCCATCTCCCTTCTCCTTTTTTGATGCCATCCATGAACTCTGCTACCACCCTTACTTATTATGAACTTTCACCTATCCTGGGGGAAGGACCCTGTGCCCACATGGGCAGACTTGAAATCCCTGAATGCACAATATACACAGGATGGATGGGATGGTGAGCAAAGAAGAAATGTATATGCAAGTCATTTATCAAGTGTCTGCACAGGAGACTCCATTTGAGTGTGTGTTTATGCCTATGAATGTATGTGCCACCTATGAATATGTGTGTGTGGAGAGAGATAGAGAGCATCCCCTAGGAATATGTTGCACTAAAGGTACATGCTTTGGGTGTTTGCTGAAAGCATATGAAAGTTCTTATATCTGTGAGTAAATACCACATGTTCATGTATATGTGATTGTATAACGGTGGGTCCACTCTATGTATATCGGTATGTATGTGTTTGTATACTGCCTTTTATGTGTGCTATTTCCATTGCAGGCATGCCAAGTGTATATATGTGTGTGCCATTTAAGTCTCTGGGTCTGTTATGAGTATACATGTACCTTTCACACATGCAACATATAATGTAGACATGCTGAGTTTGTATGGTCTATATATCTGTTTGGCCACACCATTTTTGAGTATATGTGTGTTTATATAACCATTAATGTGTATGATGCACATATTTGCCAAATGGGAGAGCATTCCCTGTGTGTATTTATATATTCATCTGTGCTACTGCTCTGTGGAGTAAGATTTCTAGGAAAAGCTTGAGGAGAGACTCAGGAATGATTTCTACAGGGAAAGCCTTCACAAAGTTTTCTTTTTATATTCATTTATATATTCTTTCAAAAGACTAAATGTGCACTGTCATAGGCTGTTGGCGAGATACAAAGAAAGCAAGACATGGTCTCTGCCCTCAAGGCATTTATAGAATAGTAGGAGAGCTGGGATACACACATACGCACACACACACAACACTAGCACAAGTCAGTCTGTCACATGTGAGAAGAGTACAAAGTGCTCTGAGATCAGGGGAGAAAGATCCCTTCCAGCATGTGAATTTCAAAAGATGTTGGACCAAATACGTAAGGAGGCTGCAATTAGTTATTCTTCGTGTTCCAAAACGATCAAAGAAGAGGAAATGGGCTAAAACTAAAGCAAACAAAATTTCATTTGGGTGTAGGAAAGAGTTTCTGGACCATCAGGAAAGGAAAGCGTGAGGATCTGTCCGTAAAGATCATTAAGGAGTGAAAGGAAAACCAGTCATCTTTCTTGAAGTGTGTGACCTCCTCAGTTTGAAAGACAGGAATCTAAATGATCTCTGGAGGTCTCTTTGAGATGGAAAGCTTAGCTCACTTCCTGCACAGCCACCATAGAAGGTTATGTTCTCCTCTGGTGGAAAAAAGAAGAAAAGAAAAGTTATTTTACTCTGGGTGTGAGGATTTATCAGGATTTATACATTTTATTAATAGAGGCACAACTAGGAATTTTGTGACCTAGGACAAAACTAGCTGATTACTTACCCCTCCCCCCAACAGCACAACAGAGAAAAGTGTGTGAAAGACATGAGGGATGGGCAGTTCTTCAGGATCCTGGGTCCTTCTTGGATGATTTTGAGCTGCTCCACGGATGGAGATCTGTTTCTCTATACCAAAAGCTGCATACAGAGAGAAAGCACTAGTCTCTACAACCTAATTTAGTTCCTTTTTCTAACAGTCTGCAGATTCTCAACTGCATTCCTTAATGATAACTGTAACTATTAAAGAAAAGTGTCGATGAGACACAATATTTACGTACTGGTTTAGTATTTACTAAAGACTTCATTTGAATTTAATGTCCCACATACCCACCCCCTCCCAACAACAGTCTTGTGAGGGGGTTCATTTCTAAAATTTTCCAAATCCTATAAGAAAATCAGGAGAAGTATTATGATGGCCTCTTTTTAGAAATGGAACACTGAGACTCTGAGAAATTAATGGACTTGACCAAGATCATCTTGTACTTGGCAGAACCAGGGCTGATTCATAACTCATTGTCCCTAGATCTGTTGGAGTTTGGACTTGCAGACCCTTTGGTTTTTTCTGACTTCTCTTCATTAACTCTTTTCAAAAATATATTTAACTGATAATCTTTTGTTTTTATATTGCCTAAATATTCCAATGTATCTCCCTCCCAGAAAGCCATCACATATAATAAGAAATAATTTTTAAAAGAAAAAGAGGAAGAAAAGAAAAAAAAATCAATCAGCAAAACCAATCTACATCTGGAAGAATTTCAAAAGTATTTACACAATTCTGTATTCACAGATCCCCTCCAGCTTCTGCAAAGGAATTGAGGGAAGTGTTTTTTTCAACCTCTTCTTTGAGACCAAGCTTTTTCTTTGTAATTTTGCAATATTTACTTTTGATGGTTTTGTGTTTAATGTTTTATTCATTAACATTGTTATAGTTACTATATATATAGTAATATGCATTACAATATATATTGTAAACTCTTCTCCACATCATGTAGTCTTCATGTAGTCTTTTCATACTTCTCTGTATTCATCATATTTACCATTTCTTACAATTCCATAAAATGTCATTGTATATGCATATACCATAATTTGTTAATCCATTTCCTAACCAATGGATACCTACTTAGTTTCCAGTTCCTTGTTACTATAAAATAAAAGTTGCTGTAATTATTCTGAATATATAGGAACTTTTTTCTTATCACTGACATCACTGGTGTATAAATCTAGTAGTAGGTATATCCTGAGTCAAAGACTATGGACATTTTGGTCACTTTATGTGTATAATTCCCAATTGTTTCCCAAATAATTGTCCTAATTAGCAGTTCTAACAACATACTAGTGTTCCCATGTTCCCACAACCATGCCAACATTGACTATTCCCATCTTTTTATCATCCTTTTGAATCTGCTTAACATGAGGTGAAACCTAGGATTGTTTTGATTTGCACTTCTATTGGTAGTGACTTAGAGCCTTCTTTTAAGTGACTGTTAATAGTTTACAATTTTTTGAGAACAATTTGCTTATATCCTTTGACCAACTATTTATTGGGGAATGGTTTCTAGTTAGACAGATATAGATATATAGACACACCCATATATGTCATGTATATCTATGTCTATAAAACATGCATATAAGCATAAATATAATTCATATTATAAATTATATACCATATAGGTACATATATGTATTTGTGAACATGTTAGTTGTCTATATATTTTGTATGCCAAACCCTTCTCTAAGAAATTTGATGCGAAGATTTTTTCCCCATTTAATCACTTCCCTTCTTATCCTAGATGCGTTAATTTTGTTTGTGCAGAAGTTTCTTATTTCATATAATCTAATTATATTTTTTATCTTTTGCAATTACCTCTATTTACTTAAGAATACATCTTCTACCCTAAGTTATGAAAGATATATGATCTGCTTCTCTTCTCAATTTTATGATACAATATTAATATTAAAAGCATGTGCACATTTAGAATTTATTGTAGAAATTGACTGATGGTGTTGATTTATGCCTAATTTCTGCCAGGATTCTTTCAAGTTTTCCCAAGCAGTTTTCCTCAAAAATGGACTCTTTTCCTAAGTAATTTATGTTTTCTGCTTCATTAAATACTGGGTTATTGAGTTCCAATATTTCTGATGCTCCCTTGTCTGGTTTGATCTATTCATCTACTCCTCTAACCAGTACCAAATGATCATGATTAGTGCTGCTAAATAATAAAATCTGAGATCTGAAGTACTATTTCCCCTTCATTTCTCTCTTTTCATTGCTTTCCTTTACATTCTATATCTTTTGTTTCTCAAATTGATTATTAATATTATTTTGAGTTCCATAAAGTATCATTTAATAGTTTGGCTGCCATAATATTAAAATTAACTGTGATAGCATTGTCATTTTTATTATATTGCCATGACCCAGCTATGAATACTGAATCCCTTCAACTATACAAACTGTTTTTTATTTCTTTAAGGAATATTTTGTCTTTGATTTTATATAGGCATTTTATTTTCTTTCCAAGATCAATCCCCAAATATTTCCTGCATTTTTTATTTATTCCAAATGGTATTTACCTTTCTGTTATGACTTCTTGGATTTTGTTATTATATTCATTAACTCTTCATAAGCACTCAAGTCTTAGCATATATTTTTAGCATACAGTTTACCTCATTAAGGGGCCGTGATTGATAGGCTAGACATATAATTCCTACTGGAAAAGGCTGATGCTGGTGGATCACCTGAGCTCAGGATTTCTGAGATGCAGTAAGGCTAAAGTTGAACAGATATCCTCACTAAGTTTTGTACCAATAAGGTGAGCACCCTTGGATTAGGGAACCAACAGGATGCCTACGGAGGTAGGAACCAGCCTAGATCAGAAACAGAGCAGGTTTCTCAACACTGCTCAACAGCAGTGGAATCAGTCTCTTAAGTGGCCACTGCACTTCCAATCTGGGAAAATTAAGGAAAACTAGCCTCAAAACTTTTTTTTTTTCCAAATGGAGTGTTTCCACCTTGTCTTATTCCCCATACTAGGGATAACTGCTGCCTCCTTAGGACTCTTATAGCACTTGGAGTCTCTCATACATTTTCAGATTCTAGTTTGATTGTACTTATCTACAATGCTATCCTCACACATCTACAAAAATAATGGGTATTTCCATCATGGTGGGTGTTAATTTTATATATAGGTAGAATAAATAGTTAAATATGTGGTATAATTTCAGTCACTGGGAAAGTCATCCTACTCTCAAATATCTCCATCATCTGCCTCAGTTAATAAGCTAATAAGATCCCTCCATCTTGTTAATCCTGAGAAAATATACCAAACCTTTATCAGTTCTTTAGATCTTAGCATGAAATAATTTGCAAAATAATTTCTTCCATTATTGGCAAATGAGATTACATTTTTTCAATTTTTTAAAAAATTAATACTTATACATTAATATTCATTTAAAAAATTTTGAGTTCCAGATTTTTCCCTCCCTTCCCCCTGACTGAGAAGGCAAGCAATTTGATATCAATTATATATGTGAAGTCATGTAAAACTTGTTGCAAAAACAAAGCAAGAAAAATAAAGTGAAAAAATATACTTCAATCTGAAAGCAGTTTATCTCTCCCTGTCTCTCTCTGTCTCTCTGTCTCTTTGTCTCTCTCTCTCTCTGTCTTTCTCTGTCTCTCTCTCTCATTCTTCATTATAGGGTCTTTGGAATCTTCTTAAACCATTGTCTTGATTGGAATAGCTAAGTTGTTCACAGTTGATCATTTTTACATTATTGCTGGTACTGTGTACAATATTCTCCTAGTTCTGCTCTCTTTTCTATGTATCAGTTCATAAAAATCTTCCCAGGTTTTTCAGAAAGCACCCTGCTCATCCTTTTCTATATACAACAATATTCAGTGACAATCATACCCCACAACTTGTTTAGCCTTTCCCCAATGAATGGCATTCTTTCAATTTCCAGTTCTTTGACATCACAAAAAGAGCTGCTACAAATATTTCTGTACATATAAGTCCTTTTACTTTTTCTTTGATTTCTTTGGAACCTAGTCATAGTTTTGCTAGGTAGAATGATATGCACAATTTTATTACCCTTTGGACACAGTTCAAATTGCTCTCCAAAATGGTTGGGTCAGTTTATTACTCTATCAACAAGCATTATTGTCCTTATTTTTCCACATTCCTTCTAGCATTTGTTATTTTCCTGTGATCATAATAACCAATCTGATAGATGTAAAATGGTACCTCAGATTTGTTTTAATTTGCATTTTTCTAATCAATAGTGATTTAAAGCATTTCTTTTCATGAGAGCAGAGAATTTAGGTGAGGGTAGATTTAATGGAATAAGAGGAAGGAACAATTATGGAATATGGTGAGAAACAGACTTACAGGGTATTTAGGAGCCTGAGGTCACAGTTTTGGAATATTAGGTAACTTTATGAAGAAAAAAAGACACTAGGAGGGAAGGAGAGGGAAAAAATAAAAGGGAGATGGGATTTTAGTCTAAGTGTTTATATAAATCGGTACAACACAGATTCTCAGAACTGGCAGAGACTGAAAAATCATATAATCCATTCCCCTGCTTCTGGAAACCATCGCACCTTACTATGTCTGAAAGTCCTCCAGAGCAGGAATTCTTAACCTGGGGTCCATGAACTTGTGTGATTTTTTAAAAATATATTTTGATAACAGTATTTTAATGTCATTGGTTTCCTCTATAATTTTAGAGATTTCATTTCATGCATTTTAAAATATTCTTCTAAGAAGGGGTCTCTAGACTTTCTCAGATTGGCAAAAGATCCATGACAAAAAAAGTTAAGAACACCTGCTCCAGTTCAACACTGGACACATATCTATGACCTCTTTTCCTTCAAAGATAAATATGTAAGACTAAAGCACTCCCCCATCTAAAATCCATTTTCATTTGCCAGAAAAGCATGTAGGGACATATTGGAGGAGAGAGGTCAGCTCATATCATCAAAATCTCCCAACAAGTCAGTAGAAAGCCTAGAAAGATTCTCAATGTTTTAATTCCTAGTCCTTGCCAAAAGAGAGAGTTTTATGAGAAAAATGATCAAAGAATGATGACTCAGAAAATTATGTGAACTATCTTTCACTATTCCTTTCTTAGAGATTGTCCTTCAAGTCCTTAAGAAAAAGGTCCTTGCCTATCCCCCCTCCCAGTTCCATAGCTGATTTCCCTCCATGGGTAAAGGAATTTCTATAATTGTAAAAGCGTTTAACTGGTGTGAATGGTGGTTTAAGTGTAGAAAGTGACCAAACCCTTAAAAACAGAAATCGATCTCTTTTTAAGTTGGACACCATGAGCCGCGGTGTCCTGCCTCCATATCTTTGTCTGGTACATCCTCAAATATGCAATTCTTCTTTCCAAAATCATACCCATCCTTCAAGAGTTAGCTCAGGTACTATTCATCGAGGAAACTATTGGTCTGTGTTCCTAGAGAGCCCAAACACCAATGGGGTGAGTGAGCTGGAAGTCAAATAAAGTGAGTAGTTTACCTAAAAGTATTATACCTGAAGAGACAGCCTGCTGAGAGCAGCCCTCCCCCCTCCTCCCTAGTACACAGATTCATTTTATAGATCTTTTCAGCTTGCTTAGAGTGCAAAGTCACAAGGCATTTTGTGAGACGTAAGTGAAACTTAACTAACCAGTGAAGTGTTAAGTTCCCGTATTTAGAAGGGTTATTTCTGGAACCTACAACACTTCCCAGATCTAATGGCCATACAGATGTTATGAAAGAATGGGAAAGTTGAAGAACTGGTGGTCACAAGCATATATTATAAGAGCTAAAAAGCTTTAAGTTACAGACCTAGATTATTTGAGATGGGCGCAGGGCCTTGTCAGTACGTTCCAGTCATAATGGTGGTCACAGGCAGTATATGATTAGGATAGCACTGTTTCTTCTCCACAAACTTCCACGGAACTCTTCTCTGATAACCTGATCTCTACCTTCTTGGGTCTCTCCCAGCACTTTGTGCCTTTCCTAGGACTTACAGAATATAATTGCATTGTACTTGCCTATATATGTCTTTCATTTCCCTAACTAATTTATTGGCTCTTTTAAGTCAAAAATCATACCTCATTTCTTTTTCTAATCCTAGCATTTAACACAGTGTGTAACAAATTGTTTTGGTCTACATCTATGATTTCATGAGTGTGTGAATGTGGAATCATAGATTTGAAAAAAGAAGGAAATTTCAAGGCCCTCATCCAGTCTCCTTTTACTGTTGAAGAAACTGAGGCTTGGAGATAAAGCAACTTGCTTACAATCATGAAGGTTGAAAAACACAAATTAAAATCTTGTTTTTTTAATACCAAGGTGACTATTCTTTCCACTGTACCAGGAAACTTGTTTTACTTTATTTTACTCATTTTACCAATGTCCATCAAAACTAGATGGCCATTTACAGCACTAGAGTTCCCTGAAACAATGAGAGTTTAAATTACTTGCTATAGATTTAACAGTCAGTATGAGTCAGAAGCAGGACTGGAACCTGGGTCAATTAAAGAATGGAGAAACAGACTGGGGTAGAGGAGAGATATAAGGAGGGAAAGAAGTGCCAGTGAAAGAGCTAGAGAGGCAGAGATGATCTCCGGGAGGAAGAAACTAAGTAAAGTTTTTGTGCAGTCCCAGAAGGAGATAACTGTTTCCCACTTGTTTCTTCAGTGTTGTTTTTTTTTTCACTAAGTTTACAAAGAAGAGGAATAATTAGCCCCTTGGGAACCAAGGCAGAGAAACTTCAGAGAATGAGAAAATCACTGACTCTGCTGGACCCTTTAAATGAATACAGTAGACCAGTCCCATTCAGGGCGAGTAGCAGGGGAGAAATGCCTTCTAGAGATCCCAGCAAGTGGCTAATTTCCACCGATGCTCCCTATGACAGGTAGAGAACTCCCTCAATTAAGAGGAAAACAGCCAAGTTTTAACAGAAAGAAATTAAGGGCTCTGGGTAATGAGTCTATAACATGGATTCTGTGGGTGGGCACCTATTGTCTGGATTCATGAAACCAAATATAGAGAAATGAAAGCAGGAGTTCTCTGTGCTCTACACATCCCTTTAAGAGAATCTGACCACAGCTTAACTCCCCAGAGAGAAACATTTTATATAGGAGGGGTGCCTTCTTACTTTCCACTTTTGGGGGAGGTCTCATTCCCTGGAGGTGCTATAGCCTATATGAATAAGGAAGACCAAATCTCGGGATGTCTCCACTCTGTAATTCTGACTCTTCAGATCACAACATCACTTCTAGAACCCCTTTTTCTGTGTTGACCTCTGCTTTCTTGCCTTCTCTTCCAGAATATTTCCTCTCTAATCTCCCTCAGCCATCACCGCCATTTACATGCCTGTCTACACTACCAGCTTTTAAGACTAATGGTCCCCTACTGGAACTGCATATAAGTCCTCTAGCCTCAGTGTACTTGATGTAAAGGGCCTAATTACAGGAAGCTAAATAGCTATATCTACTTCAGGGGGTTGTGACTAAAGATTCCTTGGGAAGAAAGAGTTCTGTAGTATGGATAGTTAGTGTTGGGATGACTTGAACATCCAGGCTCCCATCTTGGAGCTGCAGAAAAAGATCAGAGATTAGGCTAAAAATGTACCACAGATTAAGAGACAGAAGAAAGAGGGCTGCAGTTAGACTTTGGATCCTGGCTCTACAAGACTGGGCAAGTGACTTCTACCTTCTCTGCACCTCAGTGTTCTCATCTATAAAATAAGAAAGGGATCCAACTAAATTTCCACTACAGTCTCCTTCAGTTCTAAATCTTTCACCTGTGCGACCCAGGAATAATTGTCTTCTAAGATGCTTGTGTTTTCGATGGGGACAGTGCAAGTCTGATACCTTTGTGAAATATCCTAATGGGAACTGAGATTAAAGAGATTAATTGGATGGTATGGAATTTCCATGAGGAGGTCATGCCATCCTGAGATCTCTAAGCAGATGGCCTTAGCCCTCAGATCAGATCTTTCCCATTTCACTTCTGTGTTCTGCAGTGGAAAGAGTGGAGGCCAGATTACCAGATATCCATCAAGGACAAAGATCACCAAATCAGTCAATAGGCATTTATTAAAGTGATTACTGGGTGCTGGGCACTAACGATTCACACACACACACACACACACACACACACACATATGACTTAAACCATTTCTTAGGAAAAGAACCAAGCTCCAACCTCAAAGAAGGAGATGAGAGCCTAAAATTCCCCTAGCTGAGGGATAGATGTCTGGGAAGTAGCTAGATCTCAAGAACAAGTTTGAGTAAAGGCTCAGAGACGCAGAGGAGTTAGAGGCAACCTGGATTCACATCTCCCTTGAGTTCACAATTACCTTTTAATGGTCCCAGGCATTATAATAATTCCTTCTGATTCTTAAATGGGATCAGCCTGCCTGCCACCTGGGTTTGCCTTTACCTCATTCAGGAGTAACGTTACAGGGCTTGTCCAATGAGAAGCCATGGTCTCCTCTTAGCCATGGGTTGCCTGGCCCTCTCTGCTATCTCACCTCCTCTGCTATACTCCTTTTCCTTTTTACTTCCTCCATTGTTGGGAACACTTGCCACGTGATAATCTCTATCCTGGACACTGGAGCATGATAGAGAGGATAGAATACTACCTGGAAAAGATGAAAGACATTCAAAGAAACCTAATTGAATGCAAATAAAGACACAGAAACCAAGTTGGGAGACAAGAATTTTTATAAAGCAATGAGGTTCCATTATTTTGCTCTACAATCCCAGAGAAGTGAACATCTTATGGCTTTTTTCTGTAAGTAATTCTAAGTGACTAGCGAAATCCATAGTTAAAAAACAGCACAAAAGAAGAAAAAAGTTAAAAGTAGTATGGAAATAGTGAGGCTAGAGATGCAGAGTGAGAAGAAGAATCCAAGGAAATAGTAGTCCTGAATAGCATATAGGCCACTGAAGCTCCTTGAAATTTAGAACATGGCCTGTGTTCTGCAGTCTTCTTATCTGAAGGCTCCAGAGTCTCTGGAGAATGTCTTTTTGACAATGTCCTCAATGACCTCCTTAACCTTTTCATTCCGAAAGGTGAAGATGAAAGGGTTGAGGAAGGGAGTCACCACAGATGTCATTAGGGCCACCACCTTGTTGAGGTCTGTGGAGTGGCCCTTGCTAGGCCTCACATAGATGAAGATGGCACTGCCATAGCCAAGCACTACCACAGTGAGGTGTGAGGCACAGGTGGAGAAGGCCTTCTGGCGGCCAGAGGGAAGAGGGAATGCGCAGCACTGAAAGCCACAATGAGGATGTAGGAGATCAAAATTAGCAGCATGGTAGTCAATACAAAGAGGAGAGAAAGGAAGAAATCCATGCGCTCAATGTGGTGGGTTGCTGAACAGGAAAGTTTTAGGAGTGGGGCAGAGTCACACAAAGAAGTGGTCAATGACATTGGGACCACAGAACCAAAGCTGGCTTTTTTGGATGGTGGGGGAAATTATGGAGAAGAAGCCAATCACCCAACATGCCACCACCAGCCTAACACAAACCTGGCTACTCATGATGGTTGGGTAACGCAGAGGGCGGCAGATTGCAACATAACGGTCAAAGGCCATGGCAGTGAGAATAAGGAAATCAGTAGAGCCCAGGGAAAAGTAGAAGAATGATTGGGTCAGGCATTCACCCAGGGAGATGGTTTTGTGTGTGGACAGCAGATCAACCAGCATCCTGGGCACAACAGTGGAGGTGACAAGCATCTCCATGAGGGAAAAGTTGCAGAGGAAGAAGTACATGGGTGAGTGGAGGCGAGAATCAAGGTAGGTGATTGTGACGATGGACAGGTTCCCCAGCATGATCAGGACATACACCAACAGAATAAATAGGAAGAGAAGGACCTGGAAGTCTCGGAGATGAGAGAAACCCCAGAGCACAAAGTCCCTGACCATGGTGTAATTGTTCATCCTTCAGGACACCAGCTTACTGTACTAGCTGTGAGGCAGGACAAGTCCATTAAGAGGTCACCCAAGGCTAGTCATCTCACCACACACATACATGTATCCACTGGGTCTTTGGAACATTGGTCTTCTAGATACGAGTTCCTGAAAAACTTAAGGTGATAAAATGCAATTAGAGTTTCGAATGGAGGAAGGACAAGACTATCTAGTAAGAAATTTTCTTGGTGAGGTAGGGGTGGTTGGCATTGTCACTATATACTGCAGATCTTAGAAGAAAAGTTACATCCCAATTACTTTGGGAATCTAACTATCCTAATCTCAACCACAGTCAACACTTGTTATAGTCAATATAGATATAATAAATAAACAAAAAACAATCAAACTTCACAGAAGATTAGCAAAGCACTAGAACTTCCTTCTAGAGAAAAACAGTAAATTCAGTAAGACTTATTTTCTGGATTCCTTATGTGTGGAGCTTATATAGCTTTTCATCAAACACTTTCTACAGATGTAATGTTTGGCACGTGCCTCAAGGCTCTGAATTCGTTGTTCACATCTCTGCTTATAGTAAGACGTTAATAAGTAGCCATTGAATCAATGAATCAGTGAAAGAATAAATTTCTCCTTGAAATACTCCCGCGACTATTGGCCACAATTATTTTGTCTCCAAAGATGTTTGGGATGGGAGGGGAGAAAAGGAAGCCTCTTTCCCAGGTTGGGATAATAGAACCCCAAATTGGCATTATGACAGACATTTTGGAGGTCCTCAAACGCTCACATTATCTTCTCTCTGGCCCATCCCATATATGACTGCTAAAAAAACTTCTTAAGAACCCACAATATACTCAATGATCAAATAGTGGAGTTCAGATTCTTCATCTTGACCCTCTAATTTCCTCCCTCCAATAACCTGGTCCCATATAATTGGCCCACCTCATCTGATTCCACCACCCCTACTTGATCTTATTGAGAAATGTATAATTAAATGAATGTTAGAATTAGTGTAAGAGAACAAGGATTCTCATCCTAGTTCTGTCACTAACTGACTTTGTGACCTTACAGTCACTTATTCAGAGGAATCATCATATGATAAAGAGAGAATTGGACTTTAGGTCCAGAAGACTGAAGTTCAAATCCTGGGTATACAATTTATTAACTGTCGGATCTTAAACAAGTTACCTCACCTCCCTCTCATCTACAAAATGGAGGTATTGGACTAGCTGACCCTTTCAGCTCTAAATCCGGCAAGAGTCCCTGAATTTCTATTTCCTCACCTGTAAAACCAGAATAGTATTTCATGGGATACTATTCTACCTTTCAAGTAGGTAAACAGTAAGGCATGAGTACTTTTGTGAAATAATAAATAGCATGATTACTTTTGGAAAAGTGCATTGAAAGCTAGAAAGTGAAATATAAAGATTATGCATAAATATCATCTCTTTACTCTTCAATGAAAGCCTTTTTCACCAGTAATAATTGTTCCATTAATATACTGTGAAAAGGGTGTGATCTTTCTATGTTTCTATGCTCATTATGTTCCCTCCACCTGGAATATCCTTCCCTCTCCTTTCTATCTAGTTTAATTTTTCAAGGTCCATTTAGCTCAAATCCAATCCTTCATCTTCCCTGTCCTGGTCGTTCCAATCCATGATGACCTCTGCTTTCTCTAGTCTTGACAGGACTTTGTGTCCCATTCTAGTAAAAACTTTCTCATCTTTTACAAAGACTTTATTATTCCTGGCTCATATTTACCACCTTTATACATGCATATACATATCAGCTACTGATTGATGTGAGCATCTCAGTGGAAGTCCCCATTTCATCCCCTATTCTTCTCCCCAAATACATCACCTCAAATACATCAAACACTCATAAATTCTCTGCATGAAACCTATTTTAATCTATCCATATGCACACAGGCAAAGATGAGTTTCCCAATATTCTGTCTTTGCTTTTGATTTCCTATTCTCTGTACATTTCATCATCTAAGCTGTTATCCCTTACAGACTTCTGACTCTGGCTCAGATAACATTGTTCTTCCCTTAATGCGCCTATTGTGCTGACTCCATCCACCTCCCTTTCACTCCCACACCATTCCTCATTAAGAATACAAGCGTCTTAAGCAGGGATGAAGGAAACTGCAAGCCATGGGCTATAGCCTGCCTTCACTTTGATTTCATGTAGAACATAGGGGTGATAATGCAACAATCACAGCAGCTAAAGCCCAGAGAGTCATCTCTTACCTGGTAGACTTCTTTCTGTAGCTAGGCCATGCAGAGGGAAACCTTTTTAAGGATTTAGAGCATCTTGTGTAGAGGAGTTAATTAGCCAACAAATCAGTGATCCAGTGAACAGAAACAACTGGTAAAACTTATTCCAACGTTCTCCAAATCAAAGCTAACAGTGGAATGTGATAATACAAGTTATCTCAACTAACTCCTCTCCCTTTCAGATTCCCCTCTAACCTCTGCCTCCCCTTGGGTCTTTCTTTATATATTTATCTCTTTCTGTGAGTCTCCCCCACCTCCCTTCTCTTTTTGTCCTCCACTCATCTTTTCCTCTTTCCCCCCATTTATTTTTCTCTGCCTCCTCCTTTTTCCTCTCTTTATTCCTTTTTCCTCTCTTCTTTTCTTTACTCTTCCTTTTTCATAATTAGCCACAATATGGAATTACCTAATATATTTAATTACTTATTATGCTAATTATATACTTCTCTGTTCTCTCTTCTTAATTTAAGAAGTTTAAAAGTCCTCTAAACAAAAACAAAAATTGTTTCATTTTGCATGTATGAGACTCACTAATTTCCCCCCCATGTAATAGAAAAGGAAGGTAGTATGGCAAACCACAAAAATCACTTCCTTTCAGTTCTTCTCCTCCTTGGCCTCTCTGCCCCTGCAATATGTTTCCCACTTCATACAAATGGCCACCTCACCTTTGCACACATGCTATGCTCTTCTGGAATGTTCTCCCTTCCCATGTTGCCTCCCAAGTCCCTACTCATCCTTTAAAGTCTAATCAAATGTAGCCTCTTCTAGGAAGCCTTCCCTGATTCCTCCTCAAAAGATTCTCCTTTGAGTTCCACAAAATACCATTTGGTTTCTCTTTAATGTACTTTCCATATGTGATTTTATAAAATTAGTTAGCTTCATATCTCCGCCATAGATTGAGTTCCATGATGGTGGTCTAACTTAATTTTTTATCTCCTCAATACCTAGCAGTTGTCCTCTCATCCCAGCAGGCACTTCTAAGTTTGATAAATTACAATGAATGCCACCATAGACCCTAGTCCTAAATTATAAAGATAATAGAATCTTAACTGTCTTATTTTATACATGATTATTGACACATGATTATATATTTTATACATGAGGAAACTTAGACATAAAGGATTTAAACAATTGATCCAGGGTCCCATGTAGAAAAGTTCATCTGAAATGTGTTGAACTGACATAAAATCAGAAGTTGTATTCATAGCACTATCACTTAGTAACTTCACCTCTCTTCTACTCAGTTTCTTTATCTGTAAAATGAAAATCATTATATTAGTACTCCCTAACTCAAAAGATTATTATGGATTGTAAGTTCCTTCAAGAAATGAAAATTTCAAGTTTGTTTAACTCAGTGTCTTAAATGTAACAGTCATTCGAATGCTGTTTGCCCTTTGTTATTGAAGAGAAGCAAGACATCAGGAAGGTGATACCACGTCTTGCAATGAATTGTATTTAAGTGAGGAAGGGCTGTGCAAAGTCACCAGCCTCACTTTCTCCTCTGGAGCCATCTTTGTCTAGTGGTCAGGTATAGATCAGGACAACTGGAGATGGCCCAATAGCTATTGGATAGGTATTCAATAAATGCATATTGAATAAATGAATGGTTTTCTATCCTTATAGATAGGGCTTTCATGAGTCCAAGTAAGGTCATTTGTGCATCAGTTTATGGAGTAACCTCCAACCCTCCCTCCAGGATCTCCCAGCATCAAGGCTAATCTGAGACCATAAAACTCCAGACCACTAAAATCCCTAGGAACTGGGCCAGGCACTACCTGGGCTACTTACCATTTCAAGGTACTTACTCAGCAAATGATGTCACTTCTCTAGGTTTTTTTTTTTATCTGTAAAATGAAGAGTGTGGATTAAATGGTGTCTAAAAGTCTTTCTAATCTTGTGTACAAAAACTTAAAAGACAGTAAGGAGCCAGGTTATAAAGAGCTTTACACACCAACGGAAGCATAGAGGTAACAGGGAGTCCCTGATGCTTAAGGAGTAGATTATTTATGATATGGTCATATATACGAGTAATTTGGGAAAACCACTTTATCAGGTTGGTGGAAGAGGTGGGGGAGAGGAGGTGGCTCGAAGCAGGAAAACAATGAGGAGGCTATTATAGCAGTCCAGGTAAAAGGGAATAACTGATACCCTGATAGAGTAATTGCCAATAAGAGTAGAGAGAAGGAGTGTGGGAAAGACTGGGAGATAGGAAGAAGATTTGACAACCGATAAGAAATGTGCAGTGAGTGGAAATGAAGAGCAGAGAATAACAGTAAGGTTGCCATCCCATGTAATGGAAGGAAGCAGTACTCTCAACATGGAAGCTATGAAAAGGAGTGGGTTGGGGGGAAAGATAATGTGTTCCCTTTTGGACATGGTTAACTTGAGCTTAATGAATAGGAGAAAGCCTACAGCACAAAGTCAGTGACAGTGCTTTCTATTTAGCCTAGTTATATACAACAGCAGATACATTTATTGTTCTTTAGTCATTTTCAGTCATGTGTAACTCTTTATGACCCCATTTGGTGCTTTTCTTGACAGAGAACTCCAGTTAATTTTACAGATGAGGAAACTGAGGCAAACAAGCTTAACTGACTTGCCCAGGGACACATAGCTACTAAGCGTCTGCGGTTGGACTTGAACTCAGGAAGATGAATCTTCTAAACTCCAGGCCAGGCACTCCATCCAATGTGTCCCCTAGCTGCCCTTATATAATAAATAGTACTTATATCATGATTTAAGGCTTGCAAAGCTCTTTACAGATTTATCTCATTGTATCTTCACAATACCCCTGGACTAATATTGTCCCCATTTTACAGATGGAGAAACTAAGACAGAAGTTAAATGACTTGCCTACATCCACACAGTTAATAAGTATCTGACATCAAATTCAAATTCATGTGTTCTTCATTCGAGGTCCACTGCTGTATCCATTGCAGCACCTAGCTGCCTATAATAGATAGATAGATAGGTAGATAGATAGATAGATAGATAGATAGATAGATAGATAGATACATAAACATAAACTTTAAGAGCTGGTAGATATTGAGTGGTCATGCATCCAGTCCTCCTGTTTTAGGGTACTACCCTCATCTTACTGTGCTTTAAAGTCTTCCAAAAGAGGGGTTCTTAACCTGGGGTCCATGAATAGATTTCATAAGGTCCATGAACTTGGATGCAAAAGTAATTACAGATTTATTTTCCCTCATTTCAAACTGATCTAGCATTTCTTTTAACTATTTAAATCATTATCCTGATAAGGGATCCATATGTCTTATCAGACTGCCAAAGAGATTGATGACAAAAAAAGTTTGAGAATACCCAAGCTTTTCTGTCACTCATTCCCATATTCCACCTCTGTCAGCAAGCTCTCTGGGGTGGCTGAATGGAAAAACTACCAAATTTGGTGTAAGATGATCAGATTCTAAATTCTCTGCTTCCTCATCTACTGCCTGTGTAATCATAGATAGGCAAGAAGATATTTGGGGTCTCAGTTTCCCTATCTGAAAAATAATTTCTGAAGCTTATTCCAATTTTCAAAAACATTAAACTCTTATCTGCATGTTTCCAAATTCCTCATACTTTAGAACTCCAATTCACAGTTAAATCACAGGCAATTTTTGATTAGGGTAAAGCTTTTCAGTGTTAGAAGGGCCTTCAGCTGTCATTGAGTCCACCCATACTTTAAAAAGAAGCTGCCTCCACCCCCTTACAAAATGTCAAGTGTCCATTATATGCTTACTAGGGAGTGGAGAGTTCCACTGTCTTCTGCCTTCGTCAGACAACTTCTGAACTATTATGTTCATTTGGGGCATCATATTTTGAGGCGTTAATAAGCTAGAATGAGTTCAAGGGAAGTCATTCAAGTTGGTGAATTGCCTCAAGATCATTCCAGATAGAGAACAAGTGAAGATGTGGTTAATAAATGCTGTTTCTCAAATAAGACACTCCATCTCCCCACTCTGGGCATTTCCCTGGCTGTCTCTCATGACTGGAAGACTCTCCCTCCTCAGTTCCACCTGTTGGCTATCCTGACTTCCTTCACATCCCAGCCAAAATCCTGCCTTCTACAGGAAGCCTTTCCCAACGCCTTTCATTCTAATGTCTTCCTCCTATGGATTATTTCCAGTTTCTACCGTATGTACTTTTGTTTGTACATCGTTGTTGGCATGCTAAACTTTGAGACCCTTGAGAGCAGAGGATGTCTTTTACCTTTCTTTATATCTGCAGTGTTTAACATAGTTCATGGCATATAGCTAGCATTAATATGTTTCTTGACTGATGCTTAGCCTAGAGGAGAAAAGATGTAGGAGGAACACTAATCGCCTTGAGTATCTGAAGGGCGATCATATGGAAGAGGGATAGGACTCATTTTGCTTGACCCTTGAAGGCAAAACAAGGAGCAATAGATGGGGTTTTGAGTGAGGCTGATTTGGGTTATATATAAGAGGTGGCACCCCACAATGAGTGCAGCTGCTCTTTATTGCTCATCTTCCTAAACTCAAATCTGGCCTCAGAAACTTACCAGTTGTGTGACCCTGGGCAAGTCATTTAACCTTCCTTGCCTCCTTTCCTCATCTGGTAAAATGAGAAGGAAATGGCAAACCACTCCAGTATCTCTGCCACAAAAACCCCCAATAGTATCACAAAGAGTTGGACACAACTGAAAAAAATGACTGAACAACAGCAAAGACTGGGGGGAGGGGTGGAGTCCTAACAATTAGGGCAAAACAAAAGTTGAATTAACTGTCCTGGTGGATAATGGGTCCCCTCACACTGAAGGACTTCAGATAGAAGGTAGAGGATTATTTGTCATTCGCTATTGAGGAGAATTGCGGTTAAATTCAGATTAGACAATATGGCTTTGAGGTCCCTATGAACATAAACATTCCGGGATAATGAGGGTAGTTAGAGGAAGATGTAAAAATATAGATCTTGCAAATAGGCTTATCCTCCTCACGTTACCTCTGTAAGCTACCCAAGGGAAGCAGTTCAGACACGCACTCTCCAAGCCTTTACCTTCCCTGCTTCACTGAAGACCTCCGGACCAGGCAGGCAGGCACTTGGGAAGCTCTATTCATCAATGGAAGGATGGAGCCAAAGTAGTCACTCTTCATCTCGGGGATGCTTCCTTCCATCCTGTATTTAGTAGTGCTTAACACGGTGTATAGCACATAGTAAGAACTCAGTAAATGTTCTCTGTCTGTCTCTTGTCTGCCTTGATCTCTGTCTGTCTCTGTCTCTCTGTCTCTTTCTCTCTGTCTTACACACACACACATACACACACACACACACTTTCTCTCTCCCCCTTTTCCTTTGCCTCTCTCTCTCTCTCCTCCCTTGCCTCCCTCTCTCTCCCTCTGCCTTTCCCTCTCCCTGTCATTTTGCATACCTGGTGGAACCCAAGGTGATCAAGGATAGAAATCTGCATGGTATTAAGACTACTATAGGTCATCACTTTTTCCTTGTATTTTCTATTCTACCTCACTAATCAGGACTCTCAAAGACAGGAGTTATATTATCTACTCACCTGGCTCAGCTGGAAACCACCATCTCCTCCCATCTCTGGTAACTGAATGGTATTTGTGGCAGCAATAAAAGCCTGTTATCAGTTTCCAGGTAGCTGCCACCACCTAGGGACACAGTCATTTCTCAGACACTGTCCCCAATTCTGAGGATAGAAGCCCCAGGGAGGAACTGTGTCAGGCCCAGGACCTAAGCGAGGAACAGTGAACCCTGAGAGGAACCCAGGAGTGCCCTGCCTGCCTACTCACTCCTGTCTTTCCTCTCTCTGTGGCAGAACCCTCTCTTGCTGTCCTAACACCTCCTGCACTCGGCATTCTAGGGGAGTGAAAGACAGCAGCTCTAGATTACAGCTATTTCAGGAGTATAGGTTAGTAAAAAAAAAAAAATGAGTCCATGCTTCCAACTCCCTGAAAGGAGAGGGCTTGGGCTAACCAAGTCATTTGTTTTCTTTATATGCAACAGGTAAGAAGGCTAGGGCTTTGGTCCCCACAAAGGTAAGTCCCCTAGAGGTAAAGGGGGAGGGAGAAAACGTCTCCAAGGGCCTAGGAGCCTGGAAGTCAGTAAATCTGGATTCCTGTTCTCACACAACTGTCTGTTCGTGTGACTTGACCCCCCCATTCACCTCAGACTATTATAGTAAACACTTTGTGGTGTTATCTATACTACTTCCCTCTCTCCTCAAATATATAGTCAGTTAATGTCTTTTAAGATTATAAAGGAAACACTACTTCTAAAGTCTTTATAATTCTGATAAATACCATGCCATGGCACAATTCCAGGGGACTGAAGATGAAGCACTTTCTGACAAAGAGGTGATAGATGAAAAACGCAGAGCAAGACATATATCTTGGGACCTGGTTAACTTGGGAATTTATTTTGTTTTACTATGAATACTTGTTATTAAAGTTTTTTTTACTCAAATGGAAGGAATGAGAATAAGAGAAAATAAGTGATTATTAATAGTAAAACTAAATATATTTAAATTTTTTAAAGTGAACCTTGTCAGTTCTATCTCCACAATGCCACCAGCATCTATCCCTCTTGTTTTCCTCTTTCCCCCATCATGACCCTAACCAAATTTCACTACCACCTTCCTGCACTTTTATAATAACCATCTAACAGATCTCTATCCAATTAATCTTTTTATGCCTAAAATTGACTATATTCTCTTCTGCCTCTAAACCCTTCAATGACTCTCCCTTAAAGTTCAGCTTCCTAAACTAGCATTCAAGGTCCCCCTCACCACTCTTCCCTTCCTACTTATCTCATACCTGTAGCACAACAGGCAGATGGACTAAACCAGGATGAAGGTAACCAACCAACTGGTCTCAAACCCATCGATGAGTTAGAGGATGTCTACCTCGAACGTGTGAAGACTTTGCCCAGTCGAATGAGAAAATGAAAACAATTTTTTCCAATGCCCATAAAAGTTGCTGAAGCAAGCTCTGTGGAGCACATAGAAATTGGTCAGACATAGAAGATGGCAAGGTCATTCCCTGCATCCTGGTCTATCCCCAATCTTCCTGACTTTTCTCTTGATGCTGACCTTCAATGACTCTGGAAGAGATAACGAGACTTTCGATTTTGTGCAGCTCTGCCTCACTTGAATCCAGTTCACATGAGAATCAAAACATCATCCCATGGTGCCATTGGTCCTTTTTGAAAATGAAAGATGAACAACATTTTATACTATTCCCCTCCATATACTTTATGCTTCAGGTGAACTGCACAAGTCACCATTTTAGTACTTTTCTCTCATATTTTTTCATTCATTTCTTTGTTACTTTGTATCATAGGTATATCTTTTTATTGTAGTGTTTTCCATTAGAATACAAGCCCCATGAAGGACAGCTCTTGTTTTATATAAACATTGCATCTTTCCCAGAGCTTACAGATATTTGTTGAATCTTGGGGATATCACCTGAAAATACTTCAGTTTATTCATTTGTAGCTAATGAAAATAAGTCAAATTCACTTTTCCTAAGTTTCCTGGTATGCGTGTGGGATGGATGTGGAGAAAGAGTCAACCAGAGGTGTGGGAATCAAAAGTTATTATCTCCAGACACCAAAAAATCAAAAGGATATCAGAGAGAATTGGAGGACACATGAAGACAAATGTACAAGGTTGAAATATTGATGCAATGTGTTAGGCCTTAAAGGTATGTGTTAGTCATGACCATTCTTACTATATCTTGGAGAAGTTCAGATTTACAAAATGATGTAGAGACTGAGACCATTAATTATTTATCCCAAAGCTTTTTATTGCCAACCTGATACCAGAAAAGCTGAGAAAGAATTGGCACAGTTCAACTCAATTCAATTGAACATTTACTCGATATTTATTCTATGCAAGGCTTGATTCTCAATCATCATTCTTAATGCCAGAGGGGGGAGAGAGAGAGAGAGAGAGAGAGAGAGAGAGAGAGAGAGAGAGAGAGAGAGAGGGGAGAGAGAGAGAGAGAAACTCCTTCATTGGGCTCAGGGACTACAAAATATATACAGACCAGTATTTACTAGGATTTCAGGAACAACAGAACTCCCAGAACTGATGGGGATTACAAAAGTTTTCCAGTAGTAGAGGCCATATAAGTTATGACTAAAAGGGATTGCAAGAAGTAGATATAAAGAAGGACTATATTACAGGAATGAAGGACAGTTTCTGAAAGGTACAGTTGGGAGATGGTAAGTTGAATCCACAGAACATCTTGCTGTTAGAAAAGTAGGTGGGAGTCAGACTGTGGAAGATCTGATGAATTTGTTTCTAATTCTAGAGTCACTAGGTGTGCAAAAGGAATTCTTGATGAAGGCAAAAACCCATGCCTTTGACAGATTTATTTGGCAGCAGTGTGGAAGATAGATTTGAGAGTGAGAGATTAGAAATAAGTATGTCACTTATGAAACTGTTTCAACAGATTAGCCATGAATTTATCATTTCTTACTCTGAGGTGGATGAGAACTTGAAATAGGCTTGTAGCTAAATGAGTGAAAAGAAGGTAAAGGATGATATTATGGCAGTGGACTAGAAAAGACTTGACAACTGTTTAGAAATAGGAGATAAGATTAAAAAAAAAAATAGTCAAGAATGATTCCAAAATTGTGAAGCTGAATGAATAGAATGTTGTGAAATCAAATGACTTGCTAGTTTGAACAGACATTTTACAATAGATGAGAGCCAATGAAAGAATAAAGAGAGAATATCTGGGACAAAAAGTTCAAAGAAACAGAAAGGTTTAAAAGCTTTTAAAGGGTCAGAAGGAAGGAAGGAAGAATTGAATTTTACTTTCATAAACTAAAATTAAGCGGGTCCACCATGACCTTGATCTCAAAATATAGTACAAAGAAATAATTATGAAAAGTACTAAAAGTTAGTTATAAATAATTATCAAGTAAATATCAAAAATACTTGATACTGGTTAAAAAATAGAAAAGTAGGTCAGCAGAATGGACTGGATGGGTAAGATTCAGATACAATTGAATGTAGAAGTGCAGTAACTGATAAAAAAAAGAACATACAGTACTTGGGGAAAAACCCTCTGCCTGACAAGAGCTTCATGAGAAACTGTAAAATAGTAAAATAGCAAAGATCAATTTAGACCAGTATATTACACCACATACCACAAAAGGTTCCAAGTAGATAAGTAATCTAAATGTGAAAGGTAACCTTTTTCTTCCAAAAAAAGAGGATGGAAGTGGATGCCTTTCAAAACCAAGGTAGTTGGACATTTCACAAACAAAAATGAGGGTAAAGACAATTGTAATGAACAAAAGAAATGACAGCTTATACACAATTTGGGAGCTTTTGCACAAGCAAATCATTTCAAATAGAATAAGACAATGTGATGAAAGGTAAAACAAATCCTCATATTATATATGTTGGATAAAAGTTGGAAGGCCAAGATACAGGAAAAGAACACAAATGTATAAAAACAAAAACCATTCCTCAATGAAGAAGTGGCAAAAGGATCTGAGTGGTTATAAAAAGAATTGCCAGACATCAACAATTATGTGAAACAATGCCCCAAATCCTCAATAAAAAAAGGGAAATTGAAACTAAAAGTCTCAGATTTTGCCTTATATCCACCACAAAACATAACAACAAAAATAGTGTTGGAGGTTAAGTGAGAAAACAATACACTGATACACTTTTTTTGGAGCTGTGATATATCCCAATTGTTCTACAAGTCAGTTTGGAATTTTATGAAAAAAAAAGTAGTTAAACTTTTCATACCCTTTGATTCAGTGAGCGAAATACTCAGAATGTACTCCAAAAGGGAAAGGTCCACTTATATTAAAGTATTCATGGACGTATTTTCATGAAAACAAAAAGAAATGGAAATAAAGGAGGTACTCAGTGACTGGTAGATGACTGAATAAACTATGGCATCCAAATGAAATGTAAGTATATAATGGCACTATAAGAAAGTATAAATAGGATTTCAAAGGAATATGGAAAGATTTGTAATGAATTGATATACAGTGAAGAAAACAGAAGCAAGAAATGAATACACACAATGACTAAAGAAGAAGAAAAGAAAAACACCAAAAGATACAATATTTTAATTAAATTTAATGAACATTATTCACTATGGATTACAGATGACAAAACACATTTCCCTCTTTTGTATATGCTTTTACTGTGTCAATTTATTTTACTTATCTACTTTTCATTGTTGTCATAAATTGTGCTATGAAGTAGGATATTGGAAAATTACTGTGATTATTTTTAAAAGGCAAAAAGTGACCAGGAACTCTCCTGGTTGTATATACATACAACCTCATGTCCTTTCTTCCTGCCTCAAAGTAGTTAATAATTTCTCCTGAGGCAGGAATCTTATCCCCTTATCCCCATTCTTCACTGTCCTTCTTACCAAGGTAGAAAAGAAAAGACAAAAATAAACAAAAAAGCAAAAAAGAGGCTAAGTAAGTCTGTCGGCTCCCTTTTATAAGCCTGCACAGAGTAACTACTCCTAACAAAATCAATCCACCCAAGGTTCTAAGTGAAACCTTTCATCAAGGAGGTAGCTCCAGTCACTACCACATAGTGGGCACCAAAGGACTCTTTGAAAGCATCTAATTTATCCTGATATAGTTCCAGCTGCTGAGGCTTAATGGAAAGTTATTTTTTTTCCTATTAATAAGTACATTTAGAGCCTCTTTGAGGTGATTTCAAACAAAAATGATTTCTTTTTTATTTCATTTAATTTTCTTTTCAAATTATCAAGCATTTATTTTTTTTCTTCTTCCCACATTTACCTTTGGAAAAACAAAGCCAAAGCCTTGTAACAGATATGGCCAAGCAAAATAAATCTCCATATTGTCCATGTCCAAAAATGAGTAACTCATCCTTCATTTTAGACCATCACCTATCTATCATGAAGTGGTCAGCTCTCTTTGGCCCTCTGGAATTATGTCTGATCCAAGTTCTTAATAAAAAGTCATTTTACAATAAGCTCATCAAATTGATCAGGGAATTTCTTTGATAAATCCATTATAAAACCATGTACTACATATATTCTTGTCATTTATGGAAAAGTATAAGATTATACATCACAATTGTGGAAATAACTTTTGCTATTTTACATTCCATAAGTGCAAAAGTGCATATACCCTGTTCCTTTAGTACAGCAGGCTGTTGTTCTCTATCATGTCAGACTCTTCATGACCCTGTTTGGGGTTTTCTTGGCACAGTACTAGAGTAGTTTGCCATTCCCTTCTCTAGCTCATTCTACAGAAGAGGAACTGAGGCAAACAGGGCTAAGTGACTTGCCCAGGATCACACAGCTTGTAAATTTCTGAGACCAGATTTGAATTCAGGAAGATGAGTCTTCCTGACCCCAGGTCCACTATTCTATTCACTACACCACCTAGCTGACCAGTAGGGCAAGATACCTTATTCTAAAAGCATGTTCCTGAGATAAACTATCCAACACCCCTTCCTGATATTAAGGGTAAACTTACTGTGATTTATTTAAATTATTCTTGATAACTGTGTAGAATGCAGTTTATAAAAAGAATTATTTCACCTTACGCTTGTTGTAGATGCTTCCACATGTGAGTATCTACCTGGTCTGTCAAATAAAGTCCCTTTTGCTTTATCTCTGAGCTGTTGCTTACTTGCTAACCACATTCTCACAGACCCACTGAGACTGATAAGTAATGACCCCTGGGAGTCAGTTTCAAATAGAAACCACCACAGTAACATGCTCTAGAATTTTTCCAGGAATCAATAATAAAAGTCACTAATCTGTATTACAACTCTACCCTCTTTCTTTATTTTGCAAATTCATGAAAACATTTGCCAATCTTCAGTCTTGTGACACCTCTCTTATCTTTCATTATTTTCCCAAGATTACTAACACTGGCCCAGTGATTAAATTTTCTGGTTCTTTTAGTATCTTGTGATGCCTCAGATGTCTCAACGAGCTGTAACTGTAAGGAGCCATTATACATTGGCACAGCCACACCAAAGAGAATTGGGGAAACTTTCAAAAAGAATACTGTTAAAGATTGAGAGATACATGGAAAGACTCCTATGAACTGATGTAAAGTGGGTAGAACCAGAACAGTACATCCCAACACAATAAAAATGGGAGAGGAAACAACTCTAAAAAGCCTTAGAACTTTAACTAAAGAATCAACCAATCATGAGTTGAGAAGATTGATTTGAAAGCAATTCATTTTGCTCTTGTTAGAAAGGTGATAGACTACTGAGAGACAACCAGATGTTCATACTCACACTTGGCCAATAACTTTATTTGTTTTGCTCGACTATGCATGTTTGTTATGAGGCAAAGAGATAGGTGACAAGGGATAGATTTTTTTTAAAAGAATAATTATGCCCAAAGGTCTATAAAACTGTGAATATCCTCTGGTTCAGGAATACTACTGCTAGGTCTATCTCCCAAAGACATGGGGGAAAAAAGAAAAAGGGGACTATTTGTACAAAAGTATTTATAGTCCTTTTTTGTGATGGCTAAGAATTGGAAATTGAAGGGATGCATATCAATTGGGAAATGGCTAAACAAGCTGTGGTATATAATTGTGAGGTAATATTACTGCACTGTAACAAATGACAAGCAGGATGATTTCAGAAAACTTGGAAAGACTTACATGAACTGATGCGAAGTGACATGAGTAAAACCAAAAGAACGTTGTGCACAGTAACAGCAATATTATACAATGAAGAATTGTGAACGACTTAGCTATTCTCAGGTAAGTCATTATTGGATCATTCAATGATCCAAGACAATCCTAAAGGATTAATAATGAAGTAGACTATTTGTTTCCAGAGAAAGATATTGCGTACTATTTTTCATTTTATTTTTTAATTTCTCTCTTTCCTTCTTTTCATTCAAGTCTTTTTGTACAAAATGACTAATATGGAAAAGTTTTACATGATTCAACATATATAACCTATATTATATCTGCTTACTGTCTAAGGGACAGGGAAATCAGAGACAGGGAGGGATAGAATTTGGAGCTGAAAAACATTTAAAAAGTTTTTAAATTGTTTTGATATGTGTTGGTGAAAATAAAATATTATATATTTTTAAAAGAGCATCGATAAAGCATTTTAAAAGTGGAAATGAAGGAAGGTAGGGGAGGTACAGAAGTAATTAAAAACAGAGCATTGTGTTAACACCTGGCTAAACTAGTGTTTGTGTGTGTGTGTATGTGTGTGTTTGAAAAAAATGAAGTACAACTTTAGTTTCTTGTACCGTTGTCTTCACTATTCTTTGTGTCTGGAAATATTTGAGATTGTTGATGGTTGCTTGCAAAATAAAAAATGACATTTTAAGAAGTACTGTCAAAAATACAGTTGTTTTGGCCTTGTGACATACATAGCATTGTCACTGACCAAGAAAACCTTTGATTGATGCTGCATCTTAAGACCTCAGACAACCTTCTGTTGAAGACTTTCCCCAAAAACACACATAATTCAAGAGAACATAAACAAAAATACAAACTGTGAAATCCATCCACCAGGGCTATACTCTACAAGCAGCCAGACATCACAGTAGATAGAGGGCTGGGCTTTGGAGTGAGGAAAACCCACAATCAAATTTTGCCTAATGCACTTTAGTTATGTGATCTCAGGCAAGTCATTTAACCTCCCTCTATCTCAGTTTCCTCTTCTACAGAATGGGAGTTACAACAGCACTTCTCTCACAGGATTAAATGAGTTAACCTATATATCTAAAGCACTTTGTAAACTTTCAAGTACTATATAAATGCTAGTTGTAATTTATTAGCACTGCTACCATGGCTACTACTGTGACTAATTCTATTTTATGGAGGTCTCACCTGGCTCCCTGGCTTTCTGGTTCTCTTATTCTCCCTCTTGACAGCCCAGTACACTGAGCACTGTGTGGTATAATTTAGAAACAATGTTCCAGAGTATGCAGGACTATCTGGCAAAATCTGAATGCCATTTCTGAAGAGAAGCTCTCCTGCGATCACCAACCACTTTTCTTCTCCTTTCATGACCCAAATATCAATTCCTCCAAGGCCCAGCTTCCTCTACCACCTGAGTCCCAGATTTATCCTGCCAGATTGGACATATGATATAATATCTGTTTCTTGGGTGATTTCATTTCCAATACGTTCTTCCTCTGTTTCTCATAACACTCCTATCTGTTGATGTCTCAAGGTAATCCTCTTCCCTTGTGGTAGGTAATAAAAGCCTACTGCTTTTATTACTTAATGGTTTTATTTCTTCTGTGAAAAGTTCCAAGCTTCCAATAAAGTAGTTGCAATAAACTGGGACAGATTTGAAAAGTATTTTACATACATTATCTCATTTGATACTCATCACAATCTTGTGTAACGAAGGTGTAAAGTTTTCCTACCACCCCACTAGCGACTGGAAGAAGTAATGTAAACGAGCTGTTAATGAGTTTTCCTGCGATTGCTTTATTGCCAGAGCAAACAAATGAGCTATGGCTCTGGGGACTTGAAATAGCTAAGACCTGCAGAGTTGGAGGGTGGCTACCAGCTTCTTTAAGTTTCTGCAAGAAATCTTTCCCAGTCCTGCTTAATCAGAGCATATTCCCTGAGGCTCTCCCCAGTCTATCTCACATTCATCTTGTTTGCATGACATCTCCCATTTACTTATTGAGAATAGAGATTGTTTTGTTTTGTTTGTTTTGTGTGTGTGTGTCTTTGTATGCCTAGGTGCCTGAAACATAGTAGGTATTTAGTAAGTGCTAGAGAATTGATTAATAACCACCAGAAAACAGAGGACACTGAAGTATAAAAGGTTTAGATTGTTTCTCCACATGTATGCACTGACTTACATACATTCCCTGTGTTTTCTCCCTATGTGTGCTCTCTGATGTGTCCACTGGTGGTTTGTGTAAAGGAAAAGTATGTCCTCTTGCCCCCTCTCACACAGATGTAGGCTACATGTGATGCTTGGGATGCTACAGTAGGGGAGGCAGGCCACATCATCCTGTGTGTTGCTTTACACAAACTTACAAAATACATAGTGCCATTTTATTAATGAACAATCAGTTAGGTGATATACTATATAATTTCTCTCCAGTTGATGCTATATTCAAGCTACCTACTATCAGCCTCCACTGAGTTTATTCTAATAAAGGAGACAAACAAAATTAGGTTGTGTCCATATCTTCAATTCTCTCAAGCTGGCGACATACATGCATTGCAAGGGAGTTACAGTCCATAACTGGCTTGATTTGGGGATTGGGGTACCCAGTTTTTATACCTTTTAAACAGGGGGTATCACCCCACCATCATTTTACCTCCAGACAGAAGAAATACCTATGAGAGCAACTCAACCCCTAACCAGACCAGACCACTTCCAACCTTGGGCTGTCTAAACAAAAGAATCTGTCTCCACCCAAGCCTGAGTAGAATACAATGCACTTTCCATACCTTTGATTAAATCAGTTCAGGCTTGGGTTGGGGTTTAAGCAGGATAGGACACAATGCAACTAGCATTAGCAGTAATGCCCTTCTGAAAACCTTTACAGAAGGGGACTAGCCGGGGAGGGGGAGTCTAGCTCTGAGTCTTCAAAGTACTGATTACTAAGAAAAGTCATTTTTCCCACTACCCTGTGGTCTTGTCAATCTCTCTCTGGTACATTCATAGGAAATCCCCTCTCTCCACCCCACCAAGCTGAGTCACACACTTCAGTCCTGTCTGACTCTTCAGACCCTATCTGGAGTTTTCTTGGCACTGATACTCAACTGGCTTGCCATTTCCTTCTTCAGTTCATTTTAAAGATCAGAAACTGAGGCAGAGTTAAGTGACTTGCCCAGGATCACATAGCTACTAAGTTGCTGAGATCAGATTTGAAAATAGGAAGATGAGTCTTCCCGACCATAGGACCAATACTTTATCCACTGAACCACCTGGCTGCCCCTAGTAATGTTATTCTACATTCATATGACACAATTTGTTCAGTCATTTCCTAATCAATTGGGGTGCCCATGGCTACCATAACACTGGTCTTTTCCTACATTTTTAAATATCTGAGCATGCCCCTCTCCTACCACGTCTACTGTTATACTACAGAATCTAGGTGGGTTTGGGTATACTCTTATATACCATTGCTGGGGCTATAAATTGGTCCATCCATTCTGTAATACAATTTGGAACAATGTGAGAAAAGCCACTAGGCTACTGTACCTCTTGGCCCAGGGATAGCACAACTAGACTATTTCACAAAATATTCATAGTGGTACTATTTGGGGTAGCAAAAAAAACAAAAAAGGAAAAATGCCCAGATATTTAAAAAATGTAGGAAAAGGCAGTGTTATGGTGGTTAAGGATTATAACTGGCTATTCATCAGAATTATCAGAGGGTTAGAATTAGGTAGATCTGACCAGAAGCTGGGTTGGATCCAAGAATGGAAAATGGGAAACTCATAAAATAATAGATTCAAAACAGGAAAGGATCTGAGAGGTCATCTAGTTTACCTCCCTACCCCATTTTACAGATGACACCCAGAAAGTGAGTGAGTTTACCAAAAGTATAATACTAATAAGTAGGGACAGCTTAGATTTGACCCCTAGTCCTCTGACTGCAAACATAGCATCTTCATACTTTTAACTGCTCCATTGGTTTCACCTTTATCTTTAAGAAGGTATATTTCTCCTAAAAGTATTTTATCACAAGGAAAAATGAGATATAAGACAAATGGAAGGAGATATTTTGAAGAATCAGATACCATTGGGGTGCCCCACTTCAGCCTGAGCCCCACGGAAGTGGGTAGTTGGATAATTGATAAACAAGAGTTCAAGATGTAAGGAAGCAGCAGGAGCTGAAAAGATGGAGATTTGGGCCTTCATTTTCTTAGCCTCCATGCTGTTTCTCTGTTCTGTCTCCCAGGGGCCCAATTACTCCTTCACCTACTGAAGTTGTTAAGAAACTAAAGAAATAAGTGGAAAGCAATTATATCCTCGAGATTTAATACAACTTTACTAAGCCCTTCCTCCTAAAATAATCTCTCTTCCACCTAGTCTCATTCAAATTTTGCCCTCTCCCTCCCTGACCTATCTGCACCTCTGGAGTGCAGAACTGGCATTCTTGACTCATATAAATGGATCATGGTTCAAGACTGAACTTTCAAAATAGGTTCCTTGTTCAACGCCTATGATACTCTGTTTAACCCCTATGTGAAAGCCTGAGAATTAACGTTATGTTGCCTCACCCTAAATCCAAATTTCTTATCCTGACATGTAAGCCCTTATAGTAGCTATCATTGTAAACCCCTTACCCCAACCCTCTTCACCCCATACTTACTTCTTTAGCCCCATTTTTTCTTCTTTTCATTTTTCCTTTCCTTTCAGTCCCATAGACCCTTGTTACTTTTATCATTACCACAGCATGGTTTGTTCAGTCTACTTGTGTATCTTTGTTTAGTCATTCCTCCTACCTGGAATACACCTCCTCTTCTCTCATTCCTCCACTTCCACTCTTGTCACTTAACTTCAGAACATGGCCCAAAATGCTCCTAAATTTACCTGGTTCTGCTCTTTCTTTCATTATTCAGTTTGTATTACATACAAATCCTCCTTTATGCTTTTATAAACACTATGGAGAAATTCCACAAAGAGCAAGAAAGCCCTGAGGGAAGTTAGTCAGCACCCTGGAATCTTTGGACTATGGTTGGTTCTACAAAACCTCTGGCATCCATTATCTTTTCTCTGTTCTCACAACTGCCACTACCCCAGTCTACAGCCTCATCTTCTCATCTCTCACTTGGTCTACTAAAGTAGCAGCAGTAAAGAAGACCATCCATAATTGCTCTTCCAGATTCCAGTCTCTCCCCCTTTCCAAAGCTCCAAATATTTACTAGGGTGACCTTCCTATAGCCCTGCTCTGATCATTTCATTCCCCCTATCCAACAATCTCCAGTATCTCCTCATTGGCTCTAAGATCAAATACAGTTATCCCTTCCCTATCATGAGGTTTAGGGGTACAGTGTGCCCATGATCTGGAAAATCTGCTAAAAACTTTTGGCCCTCTCCTCATACCAAAGAAGTCTGAAGTTTTTCTTTTTCTTTTATGGGCCCCCATGTTCAAAATGCAGTCTCTCCTCACTTCAAATGTACTTTCTCATCATCTCTGACTCAGAATTAATACCTTCCCAGTTTGGAATTGTGCTCTTTAGAGTCAAGAACAATTTCATTTTGACTTTGTATCTCAAATTCCTAGCACATTTTTAAGGGGTGTTTATAGTATCTTCTCGTAAAATCTGGATTAAGTATTTAGGCTTTGTGTCATCTACTGGCCTTCACGTATCATCTACAGCTTCTGCAAAACTCCCCCAAATTCTCACTTGATTTCTTAGGCCAGCGCATGATACATCAAAATGGCAATGGGATAAGTCACAGTGTGGAAGGGGTAACTGTACAAACTTTTCTGCTGGACGTTTAAAGCCTTTCATAAACTGGCTTTTCTAGTTTTTTTAGGCATCACTCCTTTTCATTTATGCTTTGGGTTGGCTAGATTGGTTTTCTCCCTTCTCCTCACACTTGCATAATTTCATATCTCCGTACCTTCTCATACGCTGGCCCCCATACTGGAAATGCAGTCCCTCCTCACCTCAAATGAACTTTCTCATCATCTCTGACTCAGAATTCCTGCCTTCCAATTTGGAATTGTGCTCCTTAAAGTCAAAGACAGTTTCATTTTGGTTTTGTATTTCAAATTTCCAGCACATGGCATATGTTTAATAAATGCTTATAGATTGATTCTCAGGTGTCTTCATTGGCTCCCTCTGGTCTTTAGGACAAAATACACATTTTTCAGTTTGCCATTTAAAGTTCTGCACTATCGAACTCTGGTCTCCCTGGTTAACTTATCTCATGTTGTTGGTCTTCCTTTTCTGTGAGTTTCAGCCAAACTAGCTCCTCGCTTTTTATTTATTTGTTCAGGTGTCATTCTCCATTAAACTGTAAGCTACTGGAGTTCAGGGGCATTTTTCACTTTACTCTTTGGGTCTGCAGATGTAGCACAAAGTCTTAACTACACACATCAGGAGGCACTACCACAGAGTGAGTAGACAGTTAGACTTGGAGTCAGGGGGACTTGAATTTAACTGAATTCCACCCTTGTAATCAACCTCCCAGGGGCCCCAGATATTTCAGATGGGAAATGATAGATAGAACTACCTAAAAATCTGCATCATTGGAGAGGATTTCTAGAATGGGAGTTCCTTACACCAGTGGTATTTTAGGTCCTAACTCAGAAAAGGTAAGAATTAATGAATAAATAAATTTAAAAGTCCAGCACTTAGCACAGTGCCTTGCACGTAGTATCAACTTAATTAATATTTATTGGCTGAGTGTGTACACATACACATATACACACACTTATTTATTTAATAGCAATAATATTAAATTATAATTGTGACTAAGATCATTAGTATATATTTTCATTATTTAAGGAAGCTACGTGGTACACTGGATAGAGTGCTGGGCATGAAATCAGGAAGATTCATTTTCCTTATCTCAAATCTGGCTTCTAGCACTTACGAGCTGTGTGACCACGGGCAAGTCACTTCACCCTGTTTGCCTCAGTTTCCTCATCTGTAAAATGAGCTGGAGAAGGAAATGGCAAATCACTCTGTGTCTCTGCCAAGACAACCCCAAATGGAGTCACAAGGCATCATAACTGAAAACCAACAGAATAATAAATTCTCACAGCTCATTTCACCTTATTAGCTTAGGTAACAGCTTAGTAACAATTT